>JASPKZ010001621.1:615000-627500 GCA_030220185.1 Diploptera punctata
AGAAGAATGACATATCATAGAAAGAAACTTCTAACTGGTATATTTTAAATATTTATTTTCCGTACCTTATAGGCCTACTTATATAGGTACTTTCAAAATGTACGTACACTTACGATATGGGTATTTTTATGTGCCCTGCGCATCCCGGCGCACGTTAGGCACACACCTGGCGGGAGAAAATTTTTAACTCTGGATCACATACGTACTTTTTAGATCAAGTAGAAACATGGAAGGCCTTCCCGAATGGGTGAAGAAGACATTTCCGGAGTCACCTCAGAGATTAATAACAACAGTTAAGAAAAGATAAATCATTCATTTATATATTCATAATGAACAAGGCTAATATGATATGGGTGATTATGATGGCCATAAGGTGTTCGAGGACTGTTTGGTCGTAGTTTTCTGGTATTTTCCTTTATAGGTAAGTAAACATTTAGAGAGAGAGAGAAAAAAAAACTCACCTAGAAAACTAGTCCCAATATGGGCTCACTGCTTCCTATCATTGCTGTGGGCAATTATATTTCTTATAAATTCTTATTATTAACCTTTAGAAGTTGTGGAATAATTTTTAAATACATACTATGAAAAAAAAGTATCGAGAAGTTAATACTTTGATTATTGAAATTAATATGCTTTAAGTATGTATGGTTAATCCTATAGCTGAAGGGTGAATTTAAAAATTAAATATAAATGATTTTTAATAGTAAGTAATAAAATTAATTCAATTTAATTTATTGTTACATCATGTCCTACATTTGTAAATAAAATATCCCAGCTGTTTGTGAAATTTTATTTAAGATATGGGCACATCATATATCACTCTGTACATAAAATCTGGACTATTCAATGCCAAATTTACTTTTGGGAATACTAAGGTTATGTTTACATTTTTTGGCATTTCGACAGTTAATGACAAACCCCAAGCAGGTAATTATTATACTGAAAATAAAAAAAAACGCCGGTAGACAAAGCAAAGAATTGCATTTTATAAAATCTGTCCAAACATAACCTAAATACCAATTTATTAATTAAATAAGAATAATATTTAAATATTGATACAAACGTGGAAGTTACTGAAGATCACTGAAACATAACCAAATTCTTACGGTACTAGAATGCGTCACAACTACAGTAATACACAAAATGATAGATTACGAAAACACACCGGGCTTAATAATGCCAGTTCAACATCACTTTCGACAAACAAATCTAAACACAGACATTAATATAAAAGCACACAATTAACTGTTAAACACGTTGTCGTAATACTGTCAACATGATATGAAATCACATTCGAAAATGCGCCTCTCCTTATGGTGCAGCAAAGCAAGGCTGGGACGCACTCAACCCGTATCGATCACGAGGCGATCTGTTGACATGGGAACTGTGGCGCTCTTCTTCCTACATTTCGTCTTTATTTTCATCATCATTATTATTAAGTTAATGACTATGAAATCAATTTCCTATCAATCCACGTTTTACTTTATATACCTCCTTACTATTTTTGAATGTGTCAGAATGAAAAAGAGAGCCTGAAAGCTACAATTTATTTATTTATTTACTTATAGTTTACTTATACATGTACTAAGATGTTAATTAAAAATTGGTACCTGGTAAGTCAGTCGTTCTCATGTGCATTTTGAATATGCCCTAATGACTAGTAGCTTGTTCTCGGGACAGTACAAAAATAAATAAAAATATATTACAATTCTAAATGCAAACATTTACATCGTTAATTGTGATATTACTTTTGGTATACAATGTGTCACAAAGGACATGTCTATACTCTGAATCTTACACAATATCTATGACTAAAGCATCGAACTCACTTCCCAATCATGTCAGGGACTGTCAATCGCTATCATTATTTAAATGCAAATTAACTGATATCTTAAGTTCGACACAATGAAAACATTAACTCTATACAGCATTCTATAAATAATCATCTAGGAAGCTACTTACTTTATTTTATATAATTTTAATTTTATTATATTCCATGTTTTTGTTAGTATTAGCTAGTATTAGATCATATCATCATTGAATTCTGTTTAGTCTGTATTTTAATAAGCCTATCTTAAAATTGTAATAAGTATGTAATTTTTGTATAATTCTACTATTCGCTGGTTGAGTGGAAGAGAAGAAAGATCTTATGGTCTTAACTCTGCCAACTAAAATAAAGCATTATTATTATTATTATTATTATTATTATTATTATTATTATTATTATTATTATTATTATTATTATTATTATTATACATGCCAATTAAAAACAATAGTAGGTGCGAACTATGGAAGCAAAAATATAAACTTTAATTTACAATTACTGCAATAACCTAAATTACATGTTTTTATAGGTGAATACGGGTTTATATTTTTTACATATCAATGATTGAATTAATATCTTATTTGTGCACTCCTTGTTGGATATGTGTCTTGTAATTTCAGTTCTAAATTGGCCGATATTCTGATTACTGAGCTCTGACTTAATATTCATAAAGAAATCACAAATGTGTCTTAAGCAGTGAGTTGTTTGACATTTGGGATCAACGCCTTATATGAATTTTGCCTGGTGTTACGATTGTGAGGATCAGATTTGTAATGATTTGTATTTTAATTAAAATTAGATTAACATGTATTGTTATTAATTAATTATTATTTACAATAATTTTAATACCCTATCATTTAACATCATTTTGATAAATTCATACATCTTTTGTTAAGAAATTCCTGATACTACTACTGCTGCCATTACTATAATAATAATAATAATAATAATAATAATAATAATAATAATAATAATAATAATAATAATAATAAATTGTCGCTCGTATTCTGGATTCCTTTGCATTTAGTGACCATTTTTTGTATATTTTTCAGTATATATACACGCAATATAACCATTTCTCCTGGCATGATATTAATAAATATTTAATATGTAACTCAAGTATGTAATTAAATTTGTGCAAGACTCGACCAAGAGACAGAAAAATATCAATGGAAAAAGTGTATCCATATATATTAAGTCTACTTTATGAAAATCAGACCATTAGGCCTACTCACGATTACTAAGAATACGGGATTAAACTTCTATAATTCTTTCTAAGGAAACGATATGCAAATTGCGATTCAAAGTAATACATTTGGTTATAGGCTACTTATTTAAATGAATTAATTCATAAAATCTGGGTATTTACATTACTTCCACCCTGTGTGCGTGTGTAGATTACACATACATACTTATTGGCATTACAGTCCTTTGAGTCTAGCCATAGCTTTTCCATTGTTATGGGTTTCTACACCAAACTAATTTAGTTACGCTTATTTCCCTGCAGATGTCATGAATGGCATGAGGTTAGCATACCGGCCCAATGACACATCTAGTAAGCAACTAAGGTAGGCTTATTACTTGTAAGGTAAATATTGCTCAGAGACCTCTTTTTTCAGGCTTAAAATTATTTTGCGAGTCTGAAAATCTACAGACTCGGGACCCAAGGAGGGATCTGCTTCTTGGATTCTTCCATCCTAAAAATCTATCGACTCGGGCCGGGATGAACCCGAGCATGGAATATAACAACTAGATCACACACACACACACACACATAAAACGCTACTTGAACAGCTGATTTTGCATAATATAGGCCTATATAAGCTGTGCTGATTTATTATTAAAGTTGAATCACCTATAGATGTTAAATATAAAACTATGTCATTATGTAAACATTTCATGCTTCGAACAAAACCATATTATTTTCATTCTCTCTATGGATTATTAGGCTATTATTACAATTAACAAAGCTAAACTAAATTACAATGAATACATTCGTTGCTATGACTCAACCAATTCTAATTATAGTTCAAATTCCATTAAGTATACTGAATATTTCCCATGCCGTAAAAATCAAGAATGGACTATTGTATATTAAGGTATATTATGATATTTTACGAAAAAAAATTTAAAAATGTTATTTCTAAACTTATGCCGTAGGTCTTCTTTATCATCATCAAAATCACCATCAACAAGAACAACATCCCAAGTTGAGCCTCGCCTGCTCGCAGGAATGATCTACATCTCTGACTATCACGGGTGAGTTTCCACCAATCGATAATATCAAGCTTCTTCACGTCTTCAGCAATTCCATCCAACCATCCAAGTATTGTTCTTCCAGCTGACCTCTGGCCTACTGGCTTTGATTACATCACCCTCTTAGGTATTTCGTTTGTATCCATTCTTTGTATGTGTCCAGCTTATCTCAATCTACTTGTTTTTATTGAGGCTACAATATCTGGTGATTTGTAAAGACGGTACAGTTTCGAGTTATATCAAATTCTCCAACCATTTATATCCTGAATTGGGCCATATATCTTACGACTTACGTAATGAATTATCTTTCTTTCAAAAGTTGCAAGTTTCATTATAAAAAGTTATGACAATGTACATGTTTCACAACTGAACATAATACACGTTTAATGACTTTTATATAAACGGTATTCAGTAACGAGTTAAATATTGGGATTTCAAATGCCCTTATAGACGAAAATAAAGTACATTTTCATTCTTTATTCATTTCTTCACTCAATTGACTGGTAACATTTACTACTGATCCTAGGTATTCAAAGCTAGAAACTTCTTCAAATTTCATTCCTCAATTTCAAATGGTCTCCTTTATACAATATCGATTTTGATAGATACACAGACCAGGGTTGGAAAAAATAATTTATTAACGACTAAAAGCGGTCAAAGTTGGTTTAAACCATGTATTACCCGATCAAATGTGCTTAGAACTGGTCGAAATACGTTAAATGGTACATATTGTTTGCCTTATTTACTACATCTTCTTGTAAGTCCATGTTCCCCTTAACAGAGATTTAGGCGCTCTCCCCCTACAGGAAAGAATTTGAACCATACTAATTTAGTTACACTTGTTTTCGTATACATGTCATTTGAGTGGTCCGTGGTCAGCGTTCCGCCTCATACTGACATCTAGGAAACGAAAGTAGTACAAGGACGGGAAAATTCGGTAAATTTTGCTTAGAGGCCTTTTCATTCAGGCTTAAGGATATTTTACGAGCCTGAAAATCTTTAGACTCGGGACCCACGGCTTAAAGTCCCTCCCGGAGGACTTGCTCTTTGGATTTTTCCATCCTAAAATAATCAATCGACCCCGGCCGGGTTTGAACCCACGACCCTCGGGACCAGAGGCAAGGAGTCCACCGCTGTGGTCTCGAGGTAGCGTGCTGTCTTGTCACGCAGCGGGCCCGGATTCGATTCCCGGACGGGACAGGCTCCTGGGTGAGGTTTTTTCGGGGTTTTTTCCACACCTGTAAGACAAATGTCAGGAAGCTTAGGGTCCAACGGTCCCCGAAAATCATCCGGCCATCATCATCCTACACCGGTGTGGAAAGCAACGGGAAGCTACCACACCTATAATTCCCTAGTAAAGTTGCAAAGCATAGCATGAAAATGCTATGAATGCAGTGAAAGACCTGCCTTCGGGCAGAATTACTATGGATATATATATATATATATATATATATATGCAATCACAGCATTTTCATTCTATGCTTTGTAGCTTTACTACGGGATTATAGGTGTGGTAGCTTCCCTTTCTTTCCACAGAACAATCTATGAGGTAAGCGATATATGGACTTCACAGATGGATTTTGATGGTCGAAAAATAAGTATTTGGCTATCTTACAACTACTGTATTAGTGTTTCACTGAAAAACATAAACATTATAAAGCATTATCACCAAGTGACCGGCTATTAAACTGGCTTGCATTATTACACAATAGGAGCATTTCAGAATGCAATAGGCGATTAAATTCAAGTTCGTAAATTAACAGTGTGCAGAATAATAAAATGTGTAGTTATGAATGTTACCACAACGAGAGAATAGTTCAATTTACCAAAAATATTCCATATATATATATATATACTCTTTTTTTAATTTCCCGAATATTATTGTTGCCATAGTATCCAGTCACATGACAATTCTAAGCTCTGGTGGAAACATGTATAATTCTGTCGGCTACTTGGATTATCCAATCCGTACGTTTATAGCCGTGCGGACATGCATTCTCCATATACCCCTGTCCTGAGCTAATGTTTTCTGATCGTCCCCTGTATAATCTACTTCCTCAAATCATGGTTAATGTTATTCTCCCACCTCATTCTTGGTGTTTACCCCCTGGTCTTCCTACAAGAAGCCTACATGTCCCTCTTTCGTAATTGTGTCGGCTACTTCTAGCTAAGCAGTTTTTTATTCATTTTCAAAATCAAGTTACCGGATCGTTATATGTTGTGCTTGAAACATGTACAGCTACTTTAAGGATTTAATTGTTTAGAAACTCAACGAAAAGTGTAACTATAATATGGAACATTTTGCCTGCAATCCGCTATTAGAATATTAAGCAATTAGAATTCGGATAAAATTATACATTAAAATGTACTTAGAATATAAATAAATATTCGGGGAAAATAGCATATAAAAATACACACTATCGAGTGGTTATGGCTTTAAAACTACTTAAAATAACTCGAAACATTTTTAACTCGTATGTTCGAAATTATTAGAATTCTGCAAAATATTCTTCCACTTTATATTATTTTTAACGTAATTAGAAACTGTTTTGAACTTGAATATCTAAAGATAGCACGTCACCGACCTACTTTGGATCTGAAGTTCGCGGGATCGTTCAATGTCAATGAAACTATTCTCTTGAGGTAATGTGGCTTTCTTTAGTGAGGAATTAAATGTGGACAATCGCAATATATCGCATAGCATGTTAAAGAATGTTCATTGACAATAAATAGAAGCCTACAGTCTGTAACAATAATTATTTTGAAGAAAAAATATAACGCGTTTATGTAACATTCTTGTTTATCTTCCTTGTACGCCCGTTTTCCCTTGACAGAGATTTAGGCGCTCTCCCCCTACAGGGAAGAATTTGAACCATACTAATTTAGTTACACTTGTTTTCGTATAGATGTCATTTGAGCCCCCCGTGGACTATCATCTCGACGTGATGGGGGCGCCGAGTACTCAATGAACCAGACGACCAAATCGGGGAAGTTTAGCTTTGCTAACTTGCCGATTGGTTAGAGGTCACAGGAAACTTAGAATAGTCCGCAACGTGGGAGACGTCTGCCAGAGGTTGACATCGACCAAGAAGTCTGCAACGGTCTACGAGGTGACGTGATACTAGGAGATCATCACAACGGCTCAAGGGGTGGAAGCAGCAACGCTCTCTAAAGGGGTAAATACTTAGAGGAGCATGGATAGATGCTCTGAGACAGCAGCCATGTTATTATCCTTACCCTGCACAGCGCTCGTAACGTGATCAGGGGACATTTATTACTACTGATTCATCTCAAAGCAAAGGCCGGATTGGATTTCAGGATATGACCACAGCAAGAAATAAGATATAAGAACAGAACTTAACATATTTATTTCATCTCTGTGAAAGAATAAAATACTATTAAAATGCTTACCTTCAGCACGTATTACGAATGAATAATTATAAACAAAAGGGGAGAAGTTTGTTGGGAAGACCATTGAAGAGATGGAAGGACCAATTCGACCTATAATGAGATCGGAACAGGCCATTGGGCTTAATCCTTGTTGTTGATGATGATGATGTCATTTGAGGGTCCGTGGTCAGCATTCCGCCTCATACTGACATCTAGGAAACCAAGGTAGTACTAGGACGGGAAAATTCGGTAAATTTTGCTTAATGTCTTTTCATTCAGGCTTAAGGATCTTTTACGAGCCTGAAAATCTTCAGACTCGGGACCCACGGCTTAAAGTCCCTCCCGGAGGACTTGCTTCTTGGATTTTTACATTCTAGTTTATACAGAAATATAAATACAAATTAAAATAAAAAATATGTCAATTTGTAGATATTCTCAATAGTTCAGTAGGAGATTTCATAGCATTTTGCATTTAACGCTGCTTTTCATTTATTGTTTATTAAATTAGCCAGAATTCGGCAAGTTTCTGAAATAATTTTAATTCATTCCTTTAGAACTATAGCCTACATTTCAATTATTCTTCTATTAACGAAACTTTCTTCCTACAGACTATCACATATACTCCAAGGGAGATTTGGGCTAGCGTGTGAAGCTGTTTAAGCACATTCCAGTAGATCCATCTTCTATTACTGCATGATATCAGCAGAATGCCTTGGGTCTCGATCTTGCTGAAATATGAGGGTGCTCGACATTCCCATTTAGTTGCACTTTGTTTCAAATTTTGCTTTGGAATGCAGCTGTAAACCCATTGGTCCATATCACCATCAATAAATTGAATGTTCCACACTACATATGCTAACATGCAACCCCAAATCATTTCGGAACCGCCTCCACACTCAATGGTTGGGGTAACTAACTCACTGGCACTATCGAACCCGTAAGTTCATGGCCTCGCGGACATAACCTCTCCAAACATCCCTGTCCTGAGCTAATGTTTTCCAATCATCCCCTGTAGGTATAATCTACTTCCCTCAAAGCATAGTTAATGTTATTCATCTACCTCA
This sequence comes from Diploptera punctata, assembly GCA_030220185.1. Lineage (NCBI taxonomy): Eukaryota > Metazoa > Arthropoda > Insecta > Blattodea > Blaberidae > Diploptera > Diploptera punctata. The sequence goes on from JASPKZ010001621.1 coordinate 623,536, forward strand.
TTCTTGGTCTACCACTGGGCGTTTTCCCTATGGTTTTCCTACAATAAGTTTCCATGTCCCTCTTGCATTACCCATTCGTGCCACTGCCCTGCACATCGCAGTCTATGAGACTTAACTGTGATTGGCAGGACATTTGGCACGAATTGGAAAGGATAGTGTTTTCATTTTTGTCAGCTTAATTTGCTTTCTCCAAACCCTATGGTTACCATCAAAATCAAACAGTGTAATTTGAGTCTCATCAAACCATATGACCCGATTCCAAAACTCATAATTCTTGTTTTGATGCATTTTATCAAATTGAAATCTGGTCATTTTGTTCTTTATACTGATAAACGGTATTTTTCATGACATTCGACCAGATAGCCATGTTTCCACAAGACTCGCAGTACAGTTTCAATAGAAGTTCGTATACGTGAGACTTTTCTGCCATTACACGGACTTCACGTGGTTTTAATCTTGGATTTCATTTTACATTACGAACTACCAACTTCTTTTGATTTGTTTAATCCCCCCACCCTTTGCTCGTCTTGGCAATTTTTTGACTGTGCCACGATTATTAAATTTATTAACTTTCTAGCCCATAATCTGCCAAGCGCTGCTACATCTAAATGAATGAAATATTAAGGTTTAATTAAATATATACTGAGACGAACCAAAGAAGGTTGCTGCAATTAATTTTAAATTTCGGATATTAAGTAAACCCTCACTTCTAATGGTTGCATTTCGCTGAATTTTTGCTAACACCTTACCCTGGATTATTTTAATATGATATACTGAGTTTCGTTGTGAAAGATCGAAAATTATGACCACTACAGTGATTTTTAAATTTTCGCTTCAAGTGAACTTTTACACCTAACGGTTTTAGAACATAATTAATACATATCGTCTAAACACTTGCCTCAGCTGAAAATCTATATGTACACATTTTCATGAAGGTCGGTTGAGCGGTTTAGATGTTTATAAATGACAAACACACGTTTGTTGTGTGTGTGTGTGTGTGTGTGTGTGTGTGTGTGTGTGTGTGTGTTTAATAGTTGAAGGTGGCTTATTAACGTGCCTACTTACATGGTGTAAAGAAAATCCTCTCAAAGCTAAATTTACCATCACCTTCTTAAAACCTTTCTTCTACTCCATTTTTGACTCCCCTGAAGAAAATAGTAAACATTACATGACACCGGTTCCGAGACAAATTAACTCTTACAGTATAAACAAAGCAGACTATGCATAATGCATAGAGGTGGAACAATTCCTTCGTAAACACATCAGCGTATGGTTGGTGCTACCATTGTACATGACGTCAGAGGGAAGGGGTTAGAATAGTGTTCTGTGCCGTCTGACTTTTACATTAACATTGCTAAACTGTGTTTAGTATCCATAATAACCATTTTAAATTGCCGGTAGTTATATTAATAAAAAAGAAGAAAACGCACGAATAAAAATTACTTACATTTTTATCGAATTACACAATATACCTAAAAATAACAGTTATGCATGATTTCGTTTTCACTGCGGTCCGCCACAGGAGAAGTTAGCATCTTGCCAATTTAAGACATAAATGTACTATAACTGTATTTTCCAAATTTTATTTTTAATTTATTTTGTTAAATTCAACCACTCTGCTAAGGTTTTCGGTGGTTTTCCTTAGCGCTAAGACAAATGTCGGAGTGGTCCCCTAATCTCTCCACCAGTAAATTATAAACTCCTAATTTTATTTTCAAAATTTAAAATTTCGCAAATGATCAACTTAACCTGAAAAGTGTAGTTTCTGATAGGGTTTGCAGTCCTCCCGCCATCGTCTCTGCGGGGATTGGCGGCGCCCGTGGCGATTGCGGTCTTCCTCTTGGCATCCGAGGATGACAACAACTTACGACAAACTGAAAACAGACTTGTTAATGCTAAATGGTTTGATCTTTGTCTTCTGATCTACGGCTGGTTATGACTGGCGGCTGGATTATCGCTCAAATATCAACTAGAAACAATACCAATGGGCTGAAGAGGGCATATGTAAGTCCCTAAAACAGCCGGAAGAGACAGGTCATGGGTCCTGCATCGTTGATTCCTCCTGGTTGCCGAGTGTGCACGCGGATCAAACTGAGTGTGCGCTCGGCAGGCCGGGGGACAATGTTTGTGGGTACATAAAGGGTGGCACTGCTCTTCCAACCCCACGTCTTGGTCATGGTAGGGTTAATATTCAGATGTTTTAACTCCTCTCTTTACCTATGATGTGACACGCTTGAATTTATATTTAAATAGTTGTATACTTATAATGAGAAATTAATGTAATATCATCTGGACTTAGCGTATATAAACAAGATTGTTAGTAAATTTATATCTTAAATATAACAACTTGCTCTCTGGTATCCAGATTACCTTATTGACTAAAATAAGCTACGTTAAAACCTATTTTCCTTCTAGTCTGTCATTGAACGTGATTATTCACGGTCATTACAGCAAGAAAACAAAAACTAGAAATGAAAACATGAATAAACAGGCTATTTAAAAGCACACCGGTATGATGTAATGTAGGTGATTCATTTTTCAGAGAGAAAAATTCGCGTAAGCAAGTGACCAATCGCTGGACTCGGACTTCCTCGTTTGACGTTTCATTTCGCACTAAAACTAAATAACACCGACAAAAGATTAATCTACCAGGATATCTAGCAATTGAAACGAGTTTTGGAAATGAGGTCTTGGAGTCGTGAAATCAATTCCGGCTACATTCATATGCAGACAATGTATGTTTGCTGGCTAGGCCTACTTCACCTTTGGCAAGTACACTGCAGTGTGAAGGAATTCCGACCTTCACCTCTGTTTCAAACTTTCTGCCAAGCGTTTCCACCATTCTCATAGACATAGGATGTTACAACCTGTCAACGACCACATTCTTAATGTATATCATCTGTAGATCATCTTGCCAAAGAATGTGGATTTTATCTCGTTTCCAGATCACAGCAATGTACAGGTCTCCTGAGGTTTGCAGATGATACGGTTAACATAGGCAAAAATTAAAAATCATCATCATCATGAACAAATTCGTTTTAGGCCATGTGGCCTGTACGGCAAACCTAGCGAAGATGGTCTTGATCTTTCCACCGATGTTTTGGTCTTCCTTGGTCCCTATGTCCAGTTGGGGTATATTGGAATGCCAATTTTGGAAGTCTATTTCTTGCCATTCTCCTCAGATGATTTTTCCATTCTTGTTGGTACCTTTGTATATGCTCCTGTAATATCACGTTCTAAGGATTTTACAAATTTATCCCAATCATTCCTTCTATATTTTCTAGACAATTTACGAACCTTAGCTCTGAGTTTTTTATATTCTGTATAGTTATAGAACAAGTGTCAGATTTCTCTTACTTAGGAAGTGTATTTGCAGAGTATAAGAGTGACATTGATTCAAAATTACAAAAATATAATAAAATGAATGGGGTAATACGAAGACATTTTGGTAAACAGATGAGGACAGAGACAAAACTAAGATTACATAACATCACATCAAAAGCTACTCTAAAATACGGAAGTGAAATTTGGATTTTAAATAAAAGAAACTCTCATAAACTTCAAGTAAGCCAAATGCGCTTCTTAGATCATTGTTAGGAGTTAATAGACTGGATCACCAAAGGAACACTATTATCAGAGGAAAACTTGGAATATAATGGTACTGTACATCAACTATATGTAGACTTCAAAAAGCATATGATTCAACTAAGAGGGAGAAGTTATATAGTATCTTGTATACACTTTTGAAATCCAGAATGGGTTGAAGCAAGGAGATGCACTATCTCCTCTACTAGCCTATTTAATTTTGTACTAGAACATGCCATCAAATCTTTAGAGAATGAGGAAGGCTTATAACTCAATGGTATTAATAAGCTGTTAGTTTATGCTGATGATGTAGTACTATTGGCCGATAGCGAGGAGATACTAAAGGACAACACGCACACATTATATATGGCCACACATAG
>JASPKZ010001621.1:632500-1005000 GCA_030220185.1 Diploptera punctata
CGATCCAGAAAGCGAAAAAAATGGCAAAAATCTGGAACTCACTTGTTGGACCCCAAATTCATTCACATGTGTAAAATTAACAATTTTACGAGTATAAACATATATGGGCCTGCATAATTGATGGGAGGGTCTTTATTTAGGTAATTAATGCTGTGGTCTCGAGGTAGCGTGCTGCCTTGTCACGCAGCGGGCCCGGGTTCGATCCCCGGTCAGGATAGTTTTTCTGAGTGAGGTTTTTATCGGGGTTTTTCCTCACCTGTAAGACAAATGTCAGGAAAACTTTACGGCCCAAACGGTCCCCGAAATCATATGGCCATCATCATCCTTCACCGGTGTGGAAAGCAACGGGATGCTATCACACCTACAATTCCCTAATAAATCTTTAAAACTGACACTGACACTGGGGCGTCCTCTTTCCTCTTTGCTTTTCAGAGCGCATGGGAATAGATGAACTAGGAACCAAATAGGTTTTTTTTTTTTTTCAAAAATACATATTCTATTCGGTGACACTTTCTCGGTTTGTTAAATATTTTGCTGCAGAACCGCGACACTTCTACACAAATATTCTCCACACAATCTTCAGAGATACTGGCAATGTTTATAGAATTTAACACAAATTAAAACAAATGCATGATTTGCTTATTCCGACCTTTGCTGATTTTTCACGGAGAACTTCGTATAGTTCCCTTCTAGATTTGTTGAATTCCATACGATACCACCCTAAATTACCCAATTGGACAGCAGTGTGAAAGTTTAGATATTAGCAAGCTTCTAGTAGGCCTACTGCCTTATTTCATGGGAATTGCACTACTGCTATCAGCTGTCAGTGATTGGAGCGACAGGAGAATTCCCGTCTTGAATGCAAGCGCATGGGCTGCAAGGTCACGCGTTATTTGCACAACACGAGTTCATTAACGTGCTGCGTAAATCAAAATTGGTAAACTTAAGCAAAATTTTTCACCCGTGCCAGTTTAGCACTTTAAAGTACACTTGGATTCAGAAATCGTCGTTGGAAATGGCGCCGAAAGCGTTGCAAACTAAGTAAGATAACTTTTTTTTTTCAAAATAATTATTAATTTTAATATAATTCAAAAGTGGGATTTTTTTTTGTGCACTAGTATTAAGGTATAATCACAGAGTATAAGTATATTAAACATAATTAAAGTGAGTAGCATTAAAATAATTATCACAAAAAGTGTTAATAGCACATCCAATTTTTTTTTGTTCAATGTCACATGTTTGTCATTCGACATTTCAGATATTCTCTCCTGGCATTGGCGTATTGTAACCCACTTCTGGAAGGCGGGGGTTACACTGCCCCAATGACATGATGGGTGATGACGATGGGTAATGATGCGCCAGGAGAGGCCTTAAACCTAAACTTAATCTAATGAGGTGAATATGATATTGATGATAATGATGGCCAGATGATGTTCGGGGACCGTTTGGGCCTTAAAGTATCCTGACATTTGTCTTACAGGTGAGGAAAAAACCCCGAAAAAACCTCACCCAGGAAACTTGTCCCGAGCGGGGATCGAACCCGGGCCCGCTGCGTGACAAGGCAGCACGCTACCTCAAGACCACAGCGGTGGACACATCCAAAATGTGGTTATAAAAATTTAGTTCCCATTATGCATAATTTCATGCCCAGAAAATTATATCTAATAATCAGTATAGAGAGTAATTTGTTGGGCAGATTGGTACCCCGTCTACTTGTGTAGATGACTGTCCATGTTTTTCTTCTCTAATTAAAAGCAAAAATTTCGTTGTTTGCCGGTTTTTGAGATTCTGAGTCACTGTGCAGCCTGACCCGCCTTTGTCTGTACCGTTTGCTATACTTACTCACTGGCACTATCATACCCGTAGGTTCATGGCCGCGCGGACATAAGGTCTCCATACATCCCTAGCCTGAGCTAATGATTTCCAATCATTCCCTGTATAATCTACTTCCCTCAAATCATAGTTAATACTATTCTCCCATCTCATTCTTGGTCTACCAACTGGGCGTTTTCCCTCTGGCTTTCCTACAAGAAGCTTCCATGCAAGTATTTCATTCCCAGACGTGCAACATGTCCTGCCCATCGCAGTCTACGAGACTTAACTGTTCTATTATATCTGGCTTTCTACAAAGACCATGTAGTTCATTGTTATGTAGTCTTTTTCCATTCACCTGTTTGTTCATCTCTCTTTGGTCCAAAAATTTTCCTAAGTACTTTATTCTCAACTACATGTAATCTCCTTTCCTCCCTTAAAGTAAGAGTCCATGTTTCGCACCCATATAATATAACTGGTAGAATAATAGTTTTATATATTTTCAGTTTAACGTTTTTTGAAAGGAGTTGGGACATCAAGAGTCTCTGCAATGCATAATAGCACGCATTTCCAGAATTGAGCCTATGTTTAATTCTTTGTGCATCTCATTCCTATTTGTGATTATTGTTCCTAGGTATTTGAATTCAGCCACTTCCTCAAAATTTCCCTCATTTGTCATTAGCTGTCCATTTCCATTATATAATATATTTGTACATGTGACCATATATTTAGTTTTATTGATATTTGCTTCCAGTCCCAATTTCTTAGTGTTACTCAATAGTGTGTGCGTGTTATGTACCGTTTGCTATAGTTGTTTTATTTCGAAGAGCACTGGAACTCATTAACGGGAAAATAATAGCAATTATCATCTTATATCCATGGCGGAAGAGTAAACATTTTCTACTATATGTCTAAATTTTGCAGAAATTTATTCGTTCTATTAAATTGTAGCCTATCTCTCTCTTTTTTATTTCCTATGTATCGGTTACATGGATGTAATAAAACCAAAATTTTCTTAAGTTCGTTTTGTCATTCTGAATCATTAATTGCAGCAACGGGCATTCCATAGAATTGCGTCGTCTTCTCTGGACAATTCAATTTTGTATAAATCGATGTATAGAGTGCACCTATTCAAAGAAACATGTACAGCAGGCCTATAGACTAAAGAGCCTACCACGTTGGTTCATACCTGCTTTTACATTACCTCCACCTTGTGTTTCCTATCCAATTTTTTTTTTATTTCTCCTATCCCCTCTAAGAATTTTCAAAGCATATCTTAGAAATCTTTGTTGATCTAAATTTATACGTGCAAATTTTATTTAAGAAAAGTAGGCTAAATACTAGTATTAAATACTCAAAAGAGATGTTATATTTTGCCATAGTATTGATTGCAATTATTACATTTTAGTCTTTTAATATATTTGTATTAATTTTACTTAATATGATTGCTGCAATGGAGAAATGTCTTTTAAGTATTCCATATTATTGCGCCGTCTTCTCTGGAAAACTCAATTTTGTATTAAAACTATGTATAGCGTGTACCCCTTTATAGAAACATGTGCAGTATAGACTAAAGAGCCTACTATGTTGGTTATTACTTGCGTTTACATTATCTCCCCCTTGTGTTCCCTATCCAATAAATTGTTTATTTCTCCTATCCCCTCTACGAATTTTCAAAGCATATCTTAGAAATCTTTGTTGATCTAAATTTATTCGTGCAAATATTATCTAAGAAAAGTAGGCTAAACACTAGCATTAAATACTGAAAAGAGAGATGCTACATTTTGTCATACCTTGATTACAATTACTTCTAATTTCTCTGTATTACTTTTACTTATTATGATTGCTCTAAATTTTAGTTTTGTTTTTATTTATAATTTATTTTGGCCTATCATACGGCTTACTAGTAAATGTTCGGTATCCAAATTTGCGGAGGTCAACATTATTGAGTCCAGTAGTTGTTTTATGTACTGTTTTATTATTTATCTTCTTATTAATCCTCTAACTGTATATCGAGGTATATTTACGTTGAAATTTATTATCATAATAAGTATTAGTTACGCGTATTAATTTAGGCACTTTCGTTTATATCAGGTTGTTAAACTTTCTTTTTAATTTGTGTGATTAGTGAATTGTCAATATGGTCATTAAAGTCTCCAGTAATATATCCCTATTACTGGGGTTAGTCTATTTTTGGAACCGTATCAATTAGTTCATGTAGGCCTAATTCTTCACGGAAATGTATTTATTTTGTCACGCTTTATATTAGCTTGACCTGTATCTACCTACCTATCAATTAGTTCATGTAGGCCTAATTCTTCACGGAAATGTATTTATTTTTTCACGCTTTATATTAGCTTGACCTGTATCTACCTACCTATCTATCTATCTATCTATCCATCTATCTAAGTAACGGAATCTTTCAACGCGATTTTCACCTACTTAAAATCATTGGATCGATTTGAAACTTTGTATACCTGTAAAGAAGCCGTGACAATGCAATAATTTCATATTTTGTTTCTAAAATCCTGGCCAGAATCATCAGAAAATCAAAAAAAGTGTCTTTGTATCTATGTAACGGAATCTTTGAACACGATTTTCACCCACTTAGAAACATTGGATCGACTTGAAACTTTGCATACTTGTAAAGGGCCCGTGACAATACGATAATTTCATAATTTGTTCTAAAATCCTGGCCAGAATCATCAGAAAATAAAAATAATGAAAACTGGTATAACAGGTTGCGGACTTGACGTTTTTCAATCGTTGTAAGAGCTCAGTTGGTAGAGCGGTGAACTCTTAGTGGTATATAATTTCAGTAATCCATACGTCGCTGGTTCAAATCCGGCTGGGAGGATTTTTTTAGAAGAGTAATACTCTTAGCTCATACTACAATAGTAAGGAATTTAAATATATTTACATTCTTATCTAATACTGTAAAATATTAAAACTAAAAAATAAAAAATAAATAATAGTTTTAAAAAACTAAAACAACACGCTTTATTAGAAAACCGAACTAAAAACTGAAAAATAATTTTAATTTCCAACACGCTTGGAATAAAATTAAAGTGGTCAACAACAAAAAATTATCTCCAACACATATAGAATAAAACTAGAGTTATCAACAAAAATAAAATAATTTTACCATCAAAAGCGTGGAGTGCTTTTTATGATTTTTACATTTTCTTCTTAGAGACTACTTTTACCAATATCTGTTTATTATCAAATATATTAATTGATATAGAGCACCCCACGCTTTTGATGGTAAATTATTTTCTTTTTGTTGATAACTCTAGTTTTGTTCTATATGTGTTGGAGATTATTTTTTTTGTTGACCACTTTAATTTTATCCCAAGCGTGTTCGAAATTAAAATTATTTTTCATTTTTTAGTTCGATTTTCTAATAAAGCGTGTTGTTTTAGTTTTTTAAAACTATTATTTATTTTCTTATTGTTTCTTTAGATCTCCCTGTTCGTGATGCAAATATCTGAATCCAGCAAAGCAAATTATTCGGTAATGTTTTTTTTAATAAACACTAACACTGACCGATGACGGAATTTATACAGTTTTGTAAGGCATGATAATTATTTCTACTGTTTTGCCTTTTAAACTTGGTAATTTCAGATAAATATTATAATTTTCTGCACAATAAGCCTATTACTTTGTAAGTACAATTTTCCTGATATAAAGGTAAAGTTGGGTGCAATAAAACGGCACGACATAAGCGAGGCCACATAAAGGTATTTTAAACATATTTAGTTACATAACTCTATTATATAATGGTATTTTATTTTTAAATATCACATCCCCTTCATTTCCCTATAAACGGTTCATTACAGTCCAAATAAAACTAAAGTATAGTTCAATTTTTGCACTTTTCCTTCATGTAGTTACAAGACGCCTATAAGAATTTTAATAAAATTTAAAAATTTTGTTGAAATAGACTAGAAATTTTGGAATATTTCTCAAAATACTGTATTATGAAGATGATCCACATATAATGTATTATTTGAAGGGAGAAAAGCGATTGAAATTTAATACTGTTTCTAATAATATAATTTACCTATAATAAATACGACGCAATAAATACGAGTATTATTGTAGTATAATAATGGTAAACGGTTGCTAAGAAAAACAATTATTCGTGTTTAATTTTCTGTTTTAAAAGATGAAATCAAATTTCTGATCTATATCTGGAAACAAATTATAGGCTATGAAAAGGAAATCTACAATTTCACATAAATGTAAGACAACATTTTAACAGTTCTACCTTATATTGCTAATATAGATGCAGGGCTATTCAGAAAGAAGGAACAGACTTCAAACATTTATTTCTTCCAAACTACAAAAAATAGAAACACAATTCCAACGTTCCTGGGAAGAGAAAAGTTTGAAATTCAGATCATGGCCGCACTTCTCTAACCAAGTCCGACGTTACCTGAATAACCATTCAAGGACGTTGGATTGGAAGAGGAGCAGAAGATCAATTTCATCGGCGGTGGCCTCCCAGGTCACCAGACCTAACCCCATATCATTTTTATATGTGGGTTTTACGTACAAGGCCGTGTTTTTATCCCCCCCCCCTATGCCTGACACTTTTGAAAATATACGACAACAAATTGTTGAAGCTGTGAATTTGGTAACTGGAGACCAGCTTAATCGTGTGTGACAAGAAATGAACCACCGTTTTGATATTTGTCGTGTAACACATGGCGATCATATTGGATGCATAAAATAGTGAAATATGAACTTTTCTCTTTCCAAAAATATTGGAATTGTGTTTCCATTTTTTGTAGTTTGAAAGAAATTAATGTTTGAAACCTGTTCCTTATTTTTTTAATAGCCCTGTATAATACTGTTAGCCACTAGCTATATAAAATGTATGGGTATTAAGTATGTTACTAAGAGGTTAGACTATTAATATTCATTACAATCTATAGGTCTAAACGTAATTGAATTAGTCATTGCTAAAAGGCTCATTCCTTCTTGCATCTTGTAAGCCCATGTTTCCCTTAAGAGATTTAGGCGCTCTCCCCCTACAGGGAAGAATTTGAATCATAGTCATTTTAGTTACACTTGTTTTCGTATATATGTCATTTGAGTGGTCCGTGGTCAGCGTTCCGCCTCATACCGACATCTAGGAAACCAAGGTAGTACTAGGAAGGGAAAATTCGGTAAATTTTGCTTAGAGGCCTTTTCATTCAGGCTTAAGGATCTTTTACGAGCCTGAAAATCTTCAGACTCGGGACCCACGGCTTAAAGTCCCTCCTGGAGGACTTGCTCCTTGGATTTTTCCATCCTTAGATCCCGACCGGGCTTGAAATCGCGATCCTCGGGACCAGAGGCAAGGAGCATAACCACTAGTCCACCGCGGCCGACAGCTAATTGAATATTTAAAATTTAAGATTTATTTAGCCTGGTGGAGTTAAGGCCATGTGGCCTTCTCTTCCACTCACCAGGACAAACATATATTACATAAGAATATAACAATCTTAATTAACTCTAATATTAAACACTAAGTAAAAATTTGATCAAAAGATAATATCTAATATACATATTACGATCTATAATACAACCAGTTAATATTAGTTAGAATTAAGACTAAAACTAATAATAAAATGTATACAAGCAAGACATATTAAATTGTCCCTGTCTAGTGTATATAAAAAACAGGAAAATAATGAGATATAGAAAACTAATTTTACGATTATACAATATTTAAAACAAAACAAATAAAAATATTTGTTATTCTTAATATTATTTACATAAATAATTAAATATATTAATATTGCTAAAAGAATACTATCAGTGAGGTGTATAAGTTAGTTTGTTATTAAATAATTCTTTAGTTTGTTTTTGAAGGATGTTATAGTTTGACAGTCTCTGACATAGGGTGGAAGGGAATTCCATGTTTTGGTAAGTGACACCGTAAAAGATAATGAATAATATACAGTGTGATGAGGCGGGATATAAAGGACAATGTGCTGATGGGATCGAGTGTCAAGATTATGTGTGTCGGATAGTCTGATGAAGCGGCGTGATAAATAATTAGGCGATGATGTGTGAAGTATTTTATAGAGAAGGGATAGGGAATGGACAGTTCTACGATCTCTTAGACGAAACCACGATGGTCACAGCTAGAAGGCCCTCAATCCTGGATTAAAGGTATTTTAGCATGAAACTAAAAATGAAATGCTTAACCATGGCTCCGTATGAATGCTGAAGGAAGGTCCTTTAACCATAGAATGGGTAATTTTACGTAAGAATATTGAATCCGTAGTTAACTAATTTTTGCAGGGGGGAAACTAGAGAAAGGGCATTTTAGCAATGACCAATTCGATTATATAATTTTAATATATTAATTAATAAACATTTCATAAGTTACTGTCGAAGAGTAGGTCCTTCACTGGAAAAGCAATATTATATATATATTTGCAGCTTTTTTTCTATAAATAGCCTAGAAAAGCTTCACTTTGCTTTTCCCATTCTCTTTTACATCTTAGCAATACCCGGGAGGTGGATAGTACGTGGAGGAAAGGAGATCGAATTTGCCTAGATGGAGTCCTCCGGACTTCGATAAAACTCACCACAAGGGTTACGGATAAGTGGAATTGTTATTTACAATTGTATTATAACAATAAGTTGCCTGCTTATAAGAAATGAATTTGGGTGGGACAAATCTTCTAACATATAAAAATTAATGTTTGTTTGTTTGTTCGTACTTTATGTGCGGACATACCGTTGGTCCTATTGTGACGGGTTTTTTTGCGAAATGTTCAGGAGATTCCCGGAATGAACATAGGCTATAAGAGAGTTGTGATACTCGACTCCTACATCCTTAAAAATCACCCTTTTTAGTAAAAAACGTGAAAAAATATCATTTTTTGACGCTTAAATGGCTTACGCTTCCTAAACCGCAACAAATACACAAAATTAATTTACACAGAAATGAATATCTCAATAAAATCTACAAAAAAGTCCGCGACGGCATATGTTTACGGATAACTCACAATAGCCATTTTTGTCTTTCATTGATGCCAAGAAGAATGGGGTAAGTAGATTGCCGGACAAGCGTGCACTGCCGTACCGTTCATCCTGTTGTGATGAGGTTTTTTGCAAAATGTTCAGGATTTTCCCGGGAAGGTTATTGGCTACAAGAAAATTTTAATGCTCAAGCCTTTTACCCTTAAAAATCGCCATTTGTAGTGAAAAGTAAAATAAAATTGGCTTTTTGTACGCTTAAATTGCTTACGCTGCCTAAACCATAACAAATACACCAAATTAATGCACACAGAATTGAATATCTTAAAACACTCAACAAAAAAAACCCGCGACAGTATATGTTTTTCTTTTAGGGATATGTCACAATAACCATTTTTGTCTTTCATTGATGCCACGAAGATCGGCATTAAGTAGATTCCCGGGCAAGCAGAGCAGCAGCACGGATAACTCGAAATAACGAATTTTGTCTTTCAGCTCATTAATGCCAAATACATCGGGATACGTAGATTCCCGGGCAATGCCGGGTAATCAGCACGGGGTATCTAAAAAATAATTATATAAATTTATAATTATTATTCCTTTTACTTACATTAAATTCCATAATTTGTAGAATAAATAGCAAAGTAGTAAATTTAGAAAAATAACATACAAATCAGATAACATTCCTGTAACTTTTGTTTCACAGTAGTCGAATTTAAAGCCTCAACCTTCGAGTTACCACGCTGGTAAGAATTACACTAATGTTTCGAAAATAAATTTCTATATAATCTTTCAGAGTCAATAATTTTATATAATCTAATTAAACTTGTTAAGTAGGCCTATTACAACTTTTTAACCCTTAGGCCTACATTGCCGTTATATTCTTAAAAGAACACTTAATAGAACAAGACCGTAATCATTACAAACAAAAACGATAAATATAATAGAATACTTCCTTACAAAGGAAGATAGTCAATCTCCAAACAATGACAACTGTTAAGAATTGCTTTCTACTGTATGCCCATCTCATCTTGAGTCAATTGCTTAAGCGATTTAATCTATTCTCGGAATAATATACAGTATCATGCAGACTTCAGCCATATGCTTCATGCTATATAGCTACAACTATAGTAAAACTAGTTGAGGACGAAAAACTTGGCTGGATTTTTGGTTTTTATATAACTTAACTACTGTAGAAGTGCATTAAACAACTTTTTTGCATGCGATGTTGCGTTTTGTCGTACTTACAGCAATGGCGACCATGATTGAAAGTTCAAATTCCTACATTTCGGGGTTGCCAACCTAAAAACTATACTATATTACAAAACGCGTATGGGAAGTAAAACCACTGCCCTCTCTATGTATACTACATACAATATAGGCCTATACAAAAAATATCCAAAAGGTAGTGTTAACATACATTATACGAAACAAATCACTGCATTTTAAATGAACTGAACTTCATTTGAAACAATATAAAACAATAAATACGTACTTGCCGCCATTTTATGACTGGTTAGTGACACGGCCTGCTGTAGTCTCAACTAATAAACATTGCCCATACTGTTAACGTTTATAATGAACGCAAATATTTCCAATAAAGATGTTACTATTTTACTATTATGTATTATTTTGGAAACACCATCGCGCAAAAAATAATGTACAACGCACGTTTGTGAAGTGTTTTACACAATCTCGCTGTCGCTCGGTTTTTAAACATTTCCTCGCTTCTCTAAAAACTACTTACCAACCTCGCAACGTAATATACTATTTTCTTTTGTGTCTTCTTTTATTTTATTTTTTCGGTGTACACAAATATCTTTCATAGTAAGTAATTTCATTAAAATATATTTTTATACACTACATTTGGTGTCACGTTATCTGGTGGCTGCACAAATAGATTTCCTGCTTGTGAAAAAGCAACATAGAGCTGACCATGTGAGAAACAGGATTATTTCAAAATAACTCCCAACAGAGGTATTTTTGGCCCTGCGCCTTATTGATAGTCATACTGTGAGCTGATATCACTGCAAATTGCAATCGTTTGAAACAAAATGGCATATAATTTGAGATGGATGGAATTCTTGGTATGAAAACTTATTTTCTTTTCTTTGTCAGTTAGGAGGACCGCCTCAATAATATTGTTAAGTAGCTGTTTTACGCATAATCTTGTACAATTTAATTTCGGCGCGTTAAGATTTCTTAATAGTATAATTGGCGATCCAATTTTTAGCTTCAATATATTTGAAGACATTTATTTGGGATTTAATTAATTTAAAAACTCTGTTGGAAAGTTCATACCCATATCTTGATCAACCATTGTGTTTATCTATTTATACTATTTTTCTTCCCTGGTATTCCGCATCCGCTCATTTGTTCGTTACACTATATCAAGCTAAAATCACTCGCTCACACGACCACTTTTCTTCAGTTAGTTTATTTTGAAACGCGGATATACTTTTTCGATAAATTGTTGTACCGTTTCTATTGCGTTGTACAATCCTTCTGTAAAAATAAGTTTACCACAGTGCGGATGCAGGGTATAGGTAGGCTTACGATTTCCAATTTTCAAAAGACTTTCGGCAGATGCCTGTGCTCTGGAATCTCCAGTCATTATTGCACGCATATTTTCTATTAAAGATAATTCTTCAACGCGATCCCAAAACATTAATCATAAGTAATGCCACGAGTGATTTCCAAAATTATCGATAAATTCACGACTCACGAAGTGAGGAGTCAATTTATCTAGAGAATTTGGAAATCAAGAGTGACATTTGTTAGGACTATTTAACGAATAAACTTAAGCTGTTTACTCACAAATCATTATTTAATTATAGTTATTTTAAAATATGTATATATTTAATGTAAACGGCGATGTTTGAAAACAAATGAGAAACTATTGGTACGCTTCATTTCCTTCTTTTGTTCATCACTGCAACCAGATCATATTATTTATTGCCAAAGGATCGCAATATTGTAAGAATGCACCCTAGTGGAGAAATTTGTAACCAACAGTATAGGTATTAACAAGCGAATAATGACAAATCAAGAGCTTCTGAACATTTGAATACTACTACTACTACTACTATAAAGGTATTAATTAATTTCTGATGTCCTATGATGTAAATATGTCAATTATATTTTTCTGCAACGTCATTTCCTGGAAAATAATTAATTTAAGAAAGTGCAAACAGTGTTTTTTTTTGTGGTATAATCAACTGCTACACATCCTTCTATATTATCTCCCGCATGCACTATGAGCTGACATCCATGCACTATATATACAATCTGGAAGTCGTATTTCTTAGGGGGTCAGTCACTGCAAAATAATGCTATGACCTATTCAGAATGTTAAAAGGAGGTGCTCTCTTTAATATGATAAACTTTAGTCGATAAATTCTAGGCGAAACACGACTGTGATTGGTTGTAAATTAAAAATCATTGAAATGTGATTGGTCATTGATTCCCATTTGGGGCATGAGTTAAATAGTCACTTTAAACATGCATTTATTTCATCGGCTGTTGAATTTGGAGTTACCGGCAATGTCTGCAGAAAATCTCATCTGTTCTTCTGAATATCTTGTAATGTTTTATATAGCACTTCGAATGATTTTATATGGACCATTGCCACTCAGAAAGAATGAGCGCTTGATATATTATTCTGTCTCACGTTTTCCTCACTGCAGGTGACAAGCTTTGTTCACACGACTATGCAATATTTAAGTAGCCTAAATTCGCTTATTTGGTTCAGTAGTTTGAAATATGTTACATATCAGACTGGATAATATGCTAAGTCGAATATAATATTAGTATGAATTGAACAGAGATATGTGAAGCAATATTAAAATCTACGCGTAATTTGTACATGAATAAGAAGGTAAGAAATACAGGCTGGATTATCAAAGTTGCGATAGCATAGATGGTTAATGCAAGAACCATGATAGATACTGAACTACATTGGTCTCCAGTTCGAATACCGTGCCGTATTTTTAATGAATAGATTTTTCAACATAGGGTTATATCTACAAAATTATAACATTTTCGTTCTGCGAAAGGCTATTCCTTTACACATTATATGTGACATAATACAATGAATATTAAAACAGTGCACATGAAACAGGGGAAACAATCACTAGCAGACGATGGTCGGTTTGCCACCTGTAGAGAACAGATAGAACTATAGCCTATAATGCCATAACTACAAATATTTTGGTAGACCTATGATATGTTAAGCAATTTACACCTAGGCCTATGTGAATAAATTGTACAATTCTGCATGTGCTCGTTTTAAATATAACATGATTGCATAACAAATAATGTTTTCATAGATGGTATTACAGACACTGATAACGAGTTTTCATAGATGGTATTACAGACACTGATAACGACTAATGTCGTTAACTATCCATTTCCATTATACAAGTCAATGTATTTTTACGTAGACCATATATTTAGTTTTATTGATATTTACTTCCAGCCTCAGTGTCTAGTGTTACTCAATAGAATGTGTGTGAAGGCCCATTTAGTACGTTCTCGTTATCGCCTTATAATACTACATCATTAGCATATAACAGCAGCTTATGAATATCATTGAGTTGTACGTCTTCTTTAGGCTCTAAAGGTTTGATGGTATGCTCTTGTACAAAATTGAATAGTAGAGGAGATAGTGCATCCCCTTGTTTTACCCATTGTGAATTACAAAGGTATCTAAAAACTGTTTCCCTACCTCCACTCTACTATCCGTGTAATTTAGAGACATTCGAATCCAACCAACTTTTAGAATTTCGAAGTCCAGCAGGGTGCTATATAACTTCTATCTCTTAATTGCATTACATGGCTTTTGAAGTCTACATATATTTGATGTACAGCTTCGTTATATTCCAATTTTTTCCTAAATCTATCTTACATTTAAAAATCTGAATATTTTTGGTCTATATCTTCTAAATCCAAATTTATGATCACCTATTCGTCAATGAAGGGAGTAAATATGAATACTAACATATTAGTTAGAATTTTGCACTAAATTGAATATAATGAAATGTCCCTGTCAATTTTTATATTTCTTACAGATTGGTACGATAATAGATTGTTTTCATTCATTTGAAACAGCATCTCCCCTCCAAATCATACTAAGCAATCGACGTACCTTGTCAACTTATTTTTCTCCCCCTGATTTTATTAGTTCTGCTGTGATCCCATCTGAACTTGATGCTCTATATATCTTTAATATTTTCCATCGTCATTTCAAAACCTGATGCGCTTGGCTTTATGAATAATATTTCTGCTGTCTGTAAAACATCATCTTCAATATTCTGTTCTGCGTGTACATTTAATAGCTGCTTAAAGTAATTTTTCCATCTATCTACGTAGATACTACAGAAATCTGCAATCATATCCCATTTTCATTCCTAATTATATTTAACTTTTCCTTTCTATTATATTTTTCTGGTATAATTTAATGTTCCCATTTTTTACGTTCATTTCGAGACCAATAATACCGTAGTCTCTTTCAAATATTCCCCCTTTTTACTGTTTAAAACCTGGTGGTTTTCGTATGATGTTGCCCACTGTTTCAAATTTACTTAATTTAAATCGTGTAACCAATTAATTTTTACTATCTTTCTTTTCTTTACATCTTTACAATGTTCGCATATGCCTCATCGAACTTAATTTGAATATTTTTTTAAATAACCTACGCTATCTATAAATAGTCTCCCATTCTCTATTTAAATCGGTTTATAGTTCGGTTGCCACATTTTCATCTGGACATTCCAGTTTTTCAAATATATTAACAATTTTGATCTGGTATTATTGCCGCAGTTCATTTTTTTAATTCAAAATTTTCAGAGACATATTTAGTATTTGTTCCTCTCTTAAGCGATAATAACCATTCTCCGACCAGATGATAGGATTGCAGTCCATCCCCCTAACATCCGTCGATAATGTTACTGTGTCAAGGTTTATCTACTAATACATGTTCATCTAGTTTCGCGTTTCACTATCTGGTGATGGCCAGCTGTATTTACTGATACCCGTATGCTAGAATGTTGTATTCTTAACAATAAGATTCTTTGATGCGGTAAAAGTGACTAATCTAACCATATTATCGCTATTATCTTCATGAAGATTTAATTTGCCTATTTTTGGGCTGAACAAATCTAACCGTCCCACTTTTACATTAAATCTCTTAACATTTTCATATGATATGTATTAATTAGATAATGTTGCTGAAAAAGTAATAGTTTACCAAATAAACACTTTTTTTTTTGTTTTAGATCGCTAGATTCCTAGATCATGTGGACATCACTAAAACACAAATATAACTATCTGCATTAACAAACAAGCATTAAAACTACAGTACAACTATTTTAAAGCAATTTTAAAAAATAGAACATCGATAATTTGTGCACAAAGGTAAGAAATTACTTACTTAATTCTTAACACACGCTTTCCACTTTACAGCAGTTCCAGTGGTCCACGTACCGAGGGATGGGCAACGGGAAGTACGGACGGAATAGCCTATTGGGGTGATGTACGATCGGGACTAGTTTCCCCGTGACCGATATTTTAGCCAAGAAAGCCCAATAGGAATCCCAAAAACCGGCAAATGAGGCTCTGGTCAGGTCCTCTAAATGCGGGGGTTGGCGAAAGGCTGACAACCTGTTCCATAAAAAATAATTCTTACACTTCCTGGTAAGAAATTAAAACTTTAAATATCTGATTATATGAGCAAAGTCTCTTTGAAGAAACCTTATGTGAAAAATTCTACATCAGTTAGGAAAAACCGGGTAAGTCTTCAAAGTGATTTTTTACAGGAGAGCAAAAACTAGTTCAATGACATACATCAAAGAGTGCATACATCGAAAATTCAATGCTTAATAACACCGTCACTATTCGCTTGACGACTTACCCGTTTTTACCGAACGTGCATCGGACCAAAAGCTATCGGGAGATGTTAATAACTCATTTTCGACCAAAAGTTGACTTACCCGGTTTTTCCTAACTGATGTAGAATTAAGATTTTTATAGTCGATAACTTAGTTAAATGTAGTCAGATATATAGAGCTGTTTTTTCCAAAAGTTTTTTTTTTACTTAAGTTTTATTTTTGAGACATTTTAAAACATATGTGGTCATAACCTATGATATTTGGGTTAGGCCCGACATCAGTTATTGTGTAAGTCATGTAGCCTATATTGTATATATTCATGCCTAACTTCGTCTATTAATGTGCATTTGTGTGTCTTCTTTAAATTCACTAAATATTAATTTTGAATTAAATAAGAAAGGGCGATTTAAGGATGGAATGAATCGTCTAACGAATTCCAACCCAGCATTGAAAACTGAAGAAAAGCAAGAAATAGCATCACTCAGATTGGTCGGCCCCGGAATTTAAACTCGGGACTTCCCGAATATGAGTATCAAATGCTACCATCTGAACCAACTCGTTTGGTCACTGGAGATAATGTATTTGGAACATTCCAATATAATGTGATTAACTGCGAGACAATTGCACGATTCAGAAAAAAGATAGCTCTTGTATCTGATACCAAACCCGATTTTTAGATAATTTTAGTAAATTAACAACTTAGGTATTTATACTACAATGAAAATTAGAATTTAAGGCGACTTAAATTTTGATAAATTACCATATGAGTAAGCATTTAATAAAATGGAAAATTTTGTAAAATCAAACTACACGATACAAACATACTCTACTTATTGCTATGCATTTCAATGACTGTACTGTCTCATTGCTCAATGACATTTCAGAGTAGGAAATCGTTCAGGCAGACTGCCAATTCAGGGAGAGAACATCCACATGAAGTAATGTAGCTAAATGTTAAATTCAACAGCAAGTATTATCTGGGAAAATATTCTAACGGAATAAAGACTGCTATTTCCTAACATGTACCCCAGATTTGAGTTTTTGGATCTCTATAAGCCTCCCTTAAAATAACACAATTCTGAATGTCCCAGTCTCCATTTTCACATCTAAACTTTCAAATCTCCTCTCGGATAGTCCCGTCATTTGAATTTTTTTCACAACTAACATTTCTTCTCTTTGGGTTTTGTACGCAGTATTTTATTTAATGGCGTCTTTCAATACAACCAGTCATTAGCGTCGAAATTTAAAGTTAAGCATGAAAAACTGGATAATTTTCGCTCAAAGGCATTTTATTTTGTGCTTGAGGCAATTCACTCGAGGTAAATGTACATCATAGGAAGGTCAAATACTTCACTTTTATTCGTAAGGAAATCACACTAGGATATTAATTTTGTTCCCTGGAAAACCTGTTTATCCTGGGTTTGCACCCAGGAACTTTGAATCCTTACGACCTGATTCGCACCCGGGAACTTGAATGCATAGAATCCACTAAACAATAAGGACTGACCCCTCAGGTTTTGTAATAATATTAAATGCATTTTTAAATGAATTTAAAGCTTTTTAGATAAAATATATAATAAATCCCTCACCATATCGACTAAATATAATGATCTAGACTATACTTTTAATAATCATGTTTGAACACAGTTGAGGTTAAAATTATTTCAATTTTTAAAAAAATGTGTATCTTATACAACAGTCGTCCTCTACAATAAGAATGAAGTTTATAACAGAATGTATCCCTTATGATATCTTTACCGTGTCGTGGTGGAGTGGCTTGCGTGCTTAAATTATCCCGGGAGCTATGCCGGCGGTAGCATTGCTGACAATAGGGTTACCCATGCCGGACTGGTCGAAGGTGATACGTAGGGCTAGGATTTTTATGTACCAAAAGGTAAGATTGCAACATAGTATATTGAGAAGTTAGACTTATGACTGTATTTTGCTTTGGTTTCACACACAAACAGTTGAAAGTACGAGTATAATGAGAAGTTAGACTTATGACTGTCTTTTATCTTGGCTTCACACACAAACAGTTGAATAATTTATATTAACTGCACTGCAATCTTACCTTATATTAGGCCTACATAAAAATCCTAGCCTTAGTGATAAGCCAGACAAAAAAAGTACCTTGGTCGAAAGAGTGACGATCTTTCACCGTAAAAATACAACCGTCAAGAAATGCGGACATGAGTTCAATTGGGGTAAAATTCTCCGGAGGTCAAATAGTCCCCCATTAGGTTCTCCGGGCGGGGACTACTTCAGGGAACCCATGCCAAAGGCTCAAATACAGGGACATGTTCCTAGGAACATGGAATGTTAGGACTTTCTATGGGTACGATAGTGCCAGTGAGTTAGTTGGTTAGTTATAACAGAAGTTTTTTTTTAGTTGAGGACGACTGTTTTATAAGGTACGCATTTTTAAAATTGAAATAAATATAATGAATAGGCTCTTCCATGGAAACAAATATTTTGTCAGAAGCATTATTTAAGTAAGTATGGAAACAAAACTTAAACAGAAGATTAATTGGAAGTTAACTTTTTAGACACATTATTGATATACTAAATTATTTTAATTCTCTCTCAATTAGGACTACAATGTAAGCTATAGCTATCGATCACAGACTGACTTATTGTAGGCCTGTATAGGGAGATAGTTAAGCTCATAAATTTAATAATGGTATCAATACTGTAAGTCTGCATTCTTATTAATGTGTACAGTATATGATTTTCCACACACTATTGAGTAACACTAAGAAATTAGGACTGGAAGTAAATATCAGTAAAACTAAATATATGGTCACACGTAGAAATTCAGTATATAATGGAAATGGACAGCTAATGACAAATGAGGGAAATTTTGAGGAAGTGGCTGAATTCAAATACCTATAAACAATAATCACAAATAGGAATGAGATGCACAAAGAAATTAAACATAGGCTCAATTCTGGAAATGCGTGCTATTATGCATTGCAGAGACTCTTGATGTCCCAACTCCTTTCAAAAAACGTTAAGCTGAAAATATATAAAACTATTATTCTACCAGTTATATTATATGGGTGCGAAACATGGACTCTTACTTTAAGGGAGGAAAGGAGATTACGAGTATTTGAGAATGAAGTTCTTAGGAAAATTTTTGGACCAAAGAGAGATGAACAGACAGGTGAATGGAGAAGACTACATAACAATGAGCTACATGGTCTTTATAGGAAGCTAGATATAATAAGAACAGTTAAGTCTCGTAGATTGCGATGGGCAGGACATGTTACGCGTATGGGGAATGAAGACGTGCATGGAAACTTCTTGTAGGTAAGCCAGAAGGAAAACGCCCAGTTGGTAGACTAAGAATTGAGGTGGGAGAACAACATTAACTATGATTTGAGGGAAGTAGATTATACAGGGAATGATTGGAAAGCATTAGCTCAGGATAGGGATGTATGGAGAGCTTATGTCCGCGCGGCCATGAACCTACGGGTTCGATAGTGCCAGTGAGTAAGTAAGTAAGTAAGTAAGTATATGATTTTCATCTTAAATTATTTTATGCTTTAAAAAATGTTAGATTTGTTAGACAAGGTTGTCCACTATCAACCATTCTTTTTAACATTTATTTTGACATGATAAGATCATGGAAACAAATAACAACTGGGGGTATTAACTTGGGAAACCTAATAATGAAAACATTAGCTTTTGCAGATGACCAGATTTTAATAGCAACATCAGAAGACGAATTATAAAGAATGCTATATAAACTACAGGAAATATAAAAAAAAATATAATATGGAAATATCATCAGAAAAATAAAAAACAATGGCTTTCAATGGCGCTTAACCAGTTCAGACAAAGATAATATTAGAAAATAAACCAACAGAACAAGTGACAAAATATAACTTACTAGCTTGCGAAATATCATACACAACGAAAACGGATATAAAAACAAACTAAATAAATTTAATTATATAACAGGAACACAAAAAAAATAACTTTGAAAAATAAAGCCAGAAAAGACTATATTGAAATTATACAAGACAATGACATTTCCTATTATTACTTACGGATCCGAAACATGGACAATGACAACACAACAATCTGCCAGAATACAAGCTGCTGAAAAGAAATTCCTCAGACCAATAGCAGGATATCAAAGAACAGACAAAAAACACAACACAGAAATAATACAGCAACTAAAAGCAGAAGAATTAAACACAATAGTTAAATACAGAACAAACTGGAAGGAACACTTAGCAAGGATGACTGAGAACAAAATACCAAAAGCAGCATACAACTATTCACCAAGAGAAAAAATAAATTTGGGAAGACCAAAGAAAAGATGGAAAGAGCAACAATTTGGAGCTGGAACAGGCTAGCAAAAAGCCTAAACCGTGATGAAGAAGAAGAAGAATTTTATTAGAAAACTCATGGGGAAACGACAATTAGAAAGCTCTGAGTATAGATGGGAAAATAATATTTGGATGAATCATAGAAATAATTGAAGGATGTTTGTGAAATGCAGTATTGAATACATGGGGTTCAAGCTGTTAGTGAAACAATATTATCCTAACTAACTCATTGGCACTATCGAACCCGTAGGTTCATAGCTAAACGGGCATAACCTCTCCATACAACCCTATCCTGAATTTTTTTTTCAATCTTCCCTGTATAATCTACTTCCCTCAAATCATGGTTAATATTATTCTCCCACCTCGTTCTTGATCTACACATAAGACACTTACCAGTGATTTCCATGCCACTCTTTCATTCCCCATTTGTGCCAATTGCAGTCTATAAGACTTGACATGCCTTATTATATCTGATTTTTCATAAAGATCATGCAGCTCACTGTTATGTAGTATTCTCTTTTTGCCTGTCTGTTCATCTCTCTGGTCCAAAAATTTTCCTAAGAACTTTATTCTCAAATACTCATATTTTTCTCCTCCCTTAAAGTAAGAATCCATGTTTCTCACCCATACTATATAACTGGGAGAAAACAGTTCCATATATTTAAATAAATATTGTTGTATCTACGTTTTATTTTTATTTAATTAATAAATATGGATTTTCATCAAGTAAACACCAACTCAATTGATTACCATATATTTTCAGTTTAACATTTCTTGAGAAGTTGGGACGACAAGAGTTCCTTTAATACGTAATAGAATGCACTTCCAAAATTGATCCTATATTTAATTTCTTTGTGCACCTCAATCTTGTTTGTAATTATTCTTCCCAGGTATTTGAATTCAACCACTTCTTCAAAAATTTCCCTCATTTGTCAATAACTATCCATTTCCATTATAATGTATTTCTATGTGAGACTATATATTTAGTTTTATTTATGTTTACTTCCAGCTCTAATTTCTTAGTGTTTACTCAATAGAATGTTCATGTTGACCTTAATGTATTTCCTCACTATTGCCTAATACTACATCATTAGCATAAGCTAACAACCTATTAATATCACTGGGTTTTAGAATGTGAAATTTAAATCTATTCACTTTTTAATATTTCTTTTTATAAAAAATTAAGAGAGTGTTTATTTACTTATTTATTTTCAGATTTTTTTATTGGCTTGATATACCCAAAAACATTTACCCATATGCTTATTATTTTTCAACACCAAATTATTCTAAAAGCAATCATATTAAAATATCTCTGAAGAAATTCTTAAGAACTCATACTTTTAAAATACACTCCTAACTCTTGATGTTAGAGGCCTAGAAGGCCCTTGGGCATCCATTTTTAAAATATGGCAATAGAGTTGTTTAAAATTCTATTTTATGTATATTTTGTATTATATATATCGATGGTGGGCAATAAAAACCTTGTAACTCCATTTTGGTACACAGGACAAACAAACAACTGTTTTAAATAATTATGAAAATTGATACAACAATAGTCCCACATATTTTACTACAGAATACAAGTCAAGTTATTAATGAATTTGAAGTCCATGTTCTCAACATGTTATGCATCACATATTTCTGTGCTGGCTACTGGAGTTATGTGATTTTCAATGACTGATGGAGTTGCGAGGTTTTCATTGCCTACTGTCGATATATATATATATATATATATATATATATAGCTGATTTGAGGTCATATGGTCTTCTCTTCCATTCAACTAATGAAAAATATTTTAACAAACTTACCCAAATAGGGTCCGCCAAAAATTAAAGAGTATACTTGACAGTAAGAAAGAAAACATTGAAATAATGAAAAAGCATTAAATAATATAGTAAACATTTATTTTTTTATTTGTACAATAGGTATAGAACAAGATGGAACTAGAGTGTAGATGAAAATGGGAGTCAAGAAACAAGGATTTGGAGACATGATTGCTTAAGATGGAGATGCAGCTATTCAGTATGGTTGTTAAAATTTGCACAATATAGAACTAAATATATTTAAATGAATAATGATTTTTCTTTTTCTCTATTGAACATATTCTCATGTTCTGCATTCTAAAGTTGTTTCTTGCTCATCTTGAGATCTATCCAACACAATTATGCATAACATTAGGCTTTCCCAAAATAGATTATTTTACAACATAATAAATAATTAAATTATTATATAACAGAGAATGAAAAAAAAAATTGAAAAGAAAAGATCCTATACTTATAATTAAAGTATAAATAAGCCTACATCTAGAGTATACTCTGAAAATTACTATATGTACAGTATTTGTGTGTATGTATGTATTTATATAATCTGGTATTTTGTGTATATCAATCATTCTTACAACATGATGATTATTCCCTCATAACATTATTATTAAAGTCTATCTTTCACTTACTTCAACAAAGGAGAAGATTAAATATCAAAATATTCCTATTACAAACTATTCTGAAAGAATGAACTGTTAATTTTTTTATTACTTACTAGCTAATACCCGGCATACACTGCTATGCCTAAATAAATCATAATGTGTTTTTACCTTTAGTTGAATAAGTAAAAGGAAAAAAATATATAAATTTATATCATAATTATTTTTAGATACCCGGCACTGGCTGGAAATCTACAGTCCAATGTACTTGGTATAAATGAGCTGAAATACTAAATTCATTACTTTGAGTTATCTGTAAAAGAATACCCGCTGTGCACTGCTATGCTTTCCTGGGAATCTACTTATTCCAATCTTCTTGGCATCAATGAAAGACAAAAATGGTTATTGTGGGTTATGCGTAAAAGATAAACATATGCTGTCGTGGACTTTTTTGTAGGGTTTTTTTGAGATATTCAATTCTGTGTAGATTGATTTGGTTTATATATGGTTTAGGCAGAGTAAGCCATTTAAGCATACAAAACAACATTTCTTTTTTACATTTTTCACTACAAAGGGTGATTTTTAAGGGCGAAGGACTTGAGCATTAAAACTCTCTTATAGCCTATAACGTTCCTGGGAAAATCCTGAACATTTTGCAAAAATCCCAATTACAATTGGATATACAGTATGACAGTGTATGTTTGCCCGGGAATCTATTTATGCCAATCTTCTTGGCATCAATGAAAGACAAAAATGGCTATTGTGTGTTATCTGTAAAAGATAAACATATGCTGTCGCGGATTTTTTTGTAGAATTTTTTGAGATATTCAATTCTGTGTACATTAATTTTGTGTATTTGTTATGGTTTAGGTAGTGTAAGCCATTTAAGCGTCAAAAAAGGGACTTTTCACATTTTAAGGGTGTAGGAGTTAAATATCACAACTCCCTTATAGCATATGTTCATCCTGGGAATTTGCTGAACATTTTGCAAAAAAAAACCCATGACAATCAGATGAACAGTATGGCAGCGCATAAAATAAGAACAAACAAACATGCATTTTTTGTATATTAGATTTTAGGAATTCACACTATGAGGTATATTCATTTAAGTAAAATTTTATCGCTCAAATTATGAGGTGAATGATAACATTTTACCTAATTGTTCATTTTTGTTATCAAATAGTGCATGTATTCATAGGATACATCAATTTAATTGGAGCCTGATCATTATCCTATCAGAAAAATTATGCTAAGTCAAAGAATGTAATATAATCATTATCTATAACTGGGTACATGCACAAACCAGTTGTTTAAGTGATCATAATAGATTGAATGTTCATATTGTTACAAAGGTTCTGGAGGTACTGATAGAACATTAACAATCTATGGATTTGTCACAATGCTAGATTATCCATCCTATCACATCCATTCATCTGATAAAGGAGATAACTTTGTTTAATGAGTCACATTAACTTGACAAAAATATTACAGAAGAAAAAATATGCATTGTAAATACAAAATTTAAAATTTTCATCTTTTTAGAGAAATCTTTCATATGAATTTAATATCCTAAGATGGCCACATGTCCTAATTTTAAAGGGATAATCCATCATTTTAAACAGCTATCTTCTTAGATTTATTTCTCTTATTGGGACATATGCCTTAAGATGAAGAGCAGCAAAGAACCAATAAACAAGATAAACAGCTAGTTACACATAGACGGATCATAAATTTGACATACCGGTAGAAATAACTTCAAATGCATCTAAAAATGCAGAAGTAAATGTTTGGAACATAGCCATTGAGTAAAAAATAAATCAAACTTGAATGGATTGTAATTATAAATGTATTTATATTAAATTAATTATTTCCCCTATGTATAATGATACCATTTTCTTTTATTTTTAATAAATGTATTAATTAATTTCACCTTTAGCCTTGGTTTTAGACGAGGCTATTAACCCGGCCATTGTGTATAGAGGACATAAGCCATAACTGCATACAGCTGGGTAATTCTTGACAGGCACATTCTCGTTGCGGGGGTGAACACTAAGAATCTTAGTGACTAAGTTCTGTCAAGGACCCAATCTCTCGGGGTATAACGAGGGCCCCTGCCCAGGGATACGGGTGAAGACCTCAACGGTTGGATCAGAAAAAAAACAAGCTTCAATAAAGGCAAGACAAGCGGAAGAGGCAGCCCTCCACCTGGGGTTCCTACAGATGGAAGCATGTTCAAATGCTTTGAGGTGGCAGCCCCACCGGCAGCAGGCCGGTTACCTGCTACGAGGAATTATAAAAAAACTTGAACATCCCAAAGCAATATTCGGACAGATTAGGAAGATCAAAACGTCGTTGGAAAGACGACCTGCACTTGCAGCTGGGGAGCAGAACGGGCCAACAGGCCCATACCTTGAAAATGATGATGATGATTAATTAATTTCACAATAACTTTGAAATATTCTGAAATAATTTCTACAGTCAAAACACATTAAATCAGATATGGAGAACTATAAACCTGTGACTATTGTTTCTGTTGTTGCTAAATGATTTTAATCACTTATTAATGTTCAGATTGTTGCTTATTTATAACCTAATATATTGTTAGATAGTTGCCAATTAGGTTTTTGTAAAGATGTAATACCTATCATTCTGTTATATTACTAGTTGGATTTTTAAGAGAACCGAAAATAATTATATTTTTAAGTAAATGTTATGATATTACAGGTACTAGAGCATTTGATAGCATATCACATAAATGTTAATTGATAGGCCTAAATCAGTAATGGTAAATAGTATTTCAAGAGAAAAATATATGCCTGAATCGGGATTTGAACCTGATATCAATATCGGATTCAAATCCCAATTTATCTTCAAATAAAATTTGTCATTCTGTGAAAAGTGATAAATAAATTGAATGGTAAATAGTTTTAATCTGAATGATTTTAGTTTTATAAAATTTTAATGTAAATGACGAAACCCAAATCTGTGTATCTATGTATTATAATGATGTTTTGTCTAACAATTTAAGCAACTTAAATGTGTACCCCAGAGTACAATTTTGGTTCCTACTTTATTTTAGCATTCATTTATGACTTTTGAGATATATTAAAAAAGCAAAGTATTAAAATGGTTTTAATTGCTGACAATGTTGGCTGTTAAAATATCATCTGATATCAATTTTAAAATTCAAAATAAATTGTCTTTTTAATATTAAGTGGTGTTTGTTAATCATTTGTATATTAAAAGTAACAATGTCTTTGATTTTTAGAACATGCCTTGACAGTAAAGAGATGGATTTTCATACCAGTAACATTTTTAGGAATTTTAATCAAATCTGGTTTAAATAATCAATTGAGTTGGTGTTTACTTGATGAAAATCCATATTTATTAATTAAATAAATCTGGTTTAGTTTTAGGATCAAATGATCATATTAACAAGATGTTTAAGAAGATAGAGAACTAGAGCTGTTTATATGCAACATTGTCTAGCTTCTATTGTTGACTAGTGTTATATATCCAATGTAATTTGCAATATGGAAGAGTATTATGGTGTAAACATGACTACTGACAAATCTCTCTAAATTACAAAAGAAGGCTATCAGAATTTTTTTTATATACATGTCCACTGCTGTGGTCTCGAGGTAGCGTGCTGCCTTGTCACACAGCAGGCCCGGGTTCGATCCCCGGTCGGGACAGTTTTTCTGGGCGAGGTTTTTATCGGGGTTTTTCCTCACCTGTAAGACAAATGTCAGGAAAACTTTAAGGCCCAAACGGTCCCCGAAACCATATGGCCATCACAATCATCATCATTCATATTCATCTTATCATCATCATCCTTCAACGGTGTGGAAAGCAACGGGAAGTTACCACACCTATAATTCCCTAGTAAAGCTGCAAAGCATAGCATGAAAATGCAGTGAAAGACCTGCCTTCGGGCAGAATTACTATGGATGGATATATATCTTATTTGAATAATGTGATTCTTACTATTCTGTCAATTCATATTTTGGATTGTTCAAAGTCAAAGTTTGTTAAAGATAATGTAAGTATGTACTAGATTCTGATTTTCATAATTATATTAGAAATTGTAACTGTATCTGATCAAACATACTTTGTACTTTTACTAGATCACAGATGGGCTTTGAATACATGTCACAGAAATTATTTAACAAATTACTTAATTTAACTTAAATCCTGGTTCGTTTAAATAATTTATTAAAATAAAACTATGTAAATATTTATATAATAGCATTAACGAATATTATGAAATTGCTGATTTTTTTGTAAAATATAATTACTGATTTGACATTGCTATACATGAACAAGTCACAGCAGTAAAATTATCTATTTAATACAATACACAAAATTATCTGTATTTTGTTTACAGTCTATAACTAGCTGTCATATGTCATTTAAGGATAGTAGTAACTCCGTGGCGCAAGTGGTTAGACGCTTGCCTTTCACTCCATGTGGGTTTCATGGAGGACAAAACAGAGGTTGTGCAGGTTTTTCTCAGGATTTCTCCCATTTTCCCCTGCCATAATTTCACTCCACCATTTCTCCATACTCATCTCATCCATTTAGTTTCATTTCATTCATCTGCCCCTATGATGGTGTATCAGGTGTGGTCGGTCCGCACCCTTGTCATTCACAGACCTCTATACAGGGCAAGTCAAAATGTTGTGCAGGTTTTCAGAAATTTATTATGTGAAATGTAATGAACATATAATATTGTGAGACATATTGTATGAAAGGTAAACTCTCAAAGTTTTTTTTTAAATATTCACAGATGTTCTATGTGAGCGCCTTTTGTTACACGACAGATGTCAAGCCGATATTCAATCTCCTGCCAAACTTTCTGTAGCAGTCCGCGGTCGATATCAGCAATGGCTGCTGTGATGCGGGCACGCAGTTCATGCAGTGTTGTTGGAAGTGGTGGTACGTAAACATGATCCTTTACAAGACCCCACATGAAGAAATCACACGGGGTTAGATCTGGTGAACGAGGTGGCCAATGAATGAGTTGTTGATCACCCTGAGATGCACGGCCTATCCAGCGTTGTGGTAAAGCCGTATTCAAATGGTCTCGAACACTGCCATGGTAATGTGGAGGGGCACCATCCAACTGCAGAATGAAATCTGGACTATCCGCTTCAAGCTGCGGAAGGAGCCATTGTTGTAGCATATCAAGGAAAACATGTCCGTTCACAGTACGTTCATGAAAGAAAAAGGGCCCATAAACCTTTGCATGGGAAATGGCACAAAAGACATTCACTTTCGGAGAATCGCGTTGATGTTCCAGAGTTGCATGGGGGTTACCAGTTCCCCAAATCCTTACATTGTGTCTATTCACTTTTCCTGAAAGGTGGAAAGTCGCTTCATCACTGTAAACTACCCTCTCATGGAACTCATTCTCTTCCATTAATGCGAGAAAATCAACACAGAAGGACGCTCGCAAAGCATAATCGGCGGGGTTTTAAGGCTTGAACCAGTTGCAAGTGGTAGGGTTTCATCTGTAAACGTTTCCGGAGAATCCGCCATACAGTTTTTTGTGGTAGTTGAAGTTCTGTCGCTCCCCGGTAGGTGGATTTCTGTGGACTCCGCACGAAGCATGTGCGAACGCGTTCGACTGTCTCTTCACTCGTCGACGGACGGCCAGTCGATTTTCGTTTACAGATACAGCCTGAATCCCTAAATTGTGTGTACCACTTACAAATGGATCTCCCATCCGGCGGGTCTTTATCGTATCTGGTACGGAAATGTCGTTGAACACTAGTCACAGAGTTGTTTACATGGTAATCAAGCACACAGAAAGACTTCTGATCCCCAGTCAACGCCATTTTCCTTTACTGCTCTGCTGTTGACATCTTGCGGGTGAATGCGGAACTTTAGAAGTGGACAACTAAACTTTGAGAGTTTACCTTTCATACAATATGTCTCACGATATTATATGTTCATTACATTTCACATAATAAATTTCTGAAAACCTGCACAACATTTTGACTTGCCCTGTATATAGGGGCTCATTTCATCCCTCCACCCAACCCTGAGTTGGACAGGAGTTGAGAATATTTATTTATAGTAACAATGTGCATTTAATTTCAATCAGCTTAGGCACATGAGCAGTACTTAGTAACTGGTAACATAAATATTTATCTTATTAAGTGTTTCATATCCTGTGCTGAACATTTGTCTAGACTATCCTACATTTTTTCATCAGTGCCACCAGATTGACCTAAAAAATTTCTAGTATTCTCTCCTGGCATTGGTGGAATTATAACCCACTCATTAAGTTAGAGCACCTTACGGCAGAATTACATTACCCTGATGATATGACGGTGACAAATGATAATGAAGTACTAGGAGAGTCCTTAAACTTAAATCCAGACCATGGAAGGCCATAGGAATAATTCCTTTCTAAGAAAAAAAAATTGTGGTCTGACCAGGAACTAAACCAGGAACCCCATGAACTACAGTATATTCAGATGCTCTGACTACTAACCCATGAGGCTGGTCCGACTATCCTACATATCATACAACATTTCATAAACACAGATACTGTAGTAATTGATGCAACATCCCATAGGGGATTCTTTGGACTAGGACCACTGAATTTTATTAGTTAAAGGCTAGAAATCTCACTCTTCTTTAAAATGCCAGAAATACCAATCGCTTTTGGAGGGATGTTTGTTAGAGAATAAAAATATCATCAACATTTAACAGCTGACCAGCCTCATGGGCTAGTGGTCAGCATTCCTGACTACAGTTCATGAGGTCCCAGGTTCGATTCCAGTCAAACCATGGGAATTTTTCCTTAAAGGGAATTATTCCTGTGGTTGCCCATGGCCTGGAATTTAGGTTAAGAACTCGCCAGGTGCTTCATTATCATTTATCACCCATCACATCATAGGGGTAACGTAGCTCCGCCTTCCAGGTGCCGCATCCTAAGAAATGGATTACAATTCTGCCAATGCCAGGGGAGAAAGCCAAAAATGTCATAAAAGACAACCTGTCTTGATTTCAATCCCTGAACATGCTCCCTCCAATTGTTCCTATATTGGTCTTTTTAACCACCACCTTATAAATATTTAATTAATTCTTGATATCCCATTTTTCCTCTTATCTAAAAGCATCCAACCAGCTCCACACTCATTAAAAACCTCATTTCTGTTGGTTCTATGGTAACATACTCACAGGACTTTCTATTTCTAAACATCTTGTAGGCTTGGATAAACATTTCATAGGATGATATTTTTTTAATTAAAGCAAGTGGAATACAAAGCAAAAATAAGAAGGAATTATATAGGTTTAAAAACTATAGGTTTAAAAAGTATCATATTAGCAGTGATTCTCAAGATTAAGTAAATATACGTCTTTCTGAATTCAAATTTGATCTCCTAAAATAAAAATGGGTCTATTTATTCCAACTATGTTCATTGACTTAAATTATAATATTAACCAATAAACCAATCATAATTATAATAATGTCCACCGCTGTGGTCTCGAAGTGCCTTGTCACGCAGCGGGCCCGGGTTCGATCCCCGGTCAGGGCAGTTTTTCTGTGTGAGGTTTTTATCAGGGTTTTTCCTCACCTGTAAGACAAATGTCAGGAAAACTTTAAGGCCCAAACAGTCCCCGAAATCATATGGCCATCATTATCATCCTTATCATTATATCATCATCATCAACATCATCCTTCACCGGTGTGGAAAGCAATGGGAAGCTACCATGCCTACAATTCCCAAGTAAAGCTGCAAAGCATAGCATGAAAATGCTATGACTGCAGTGAGAGACCTGCCCTCGGGCAGAATTACTATGGATGGATTATAATAAGTAATTATATTGAAACACAATATCTATAGTATATACTTATTGTTGGAAATACAATTATGTAACGAAACACATCACAATAAATAAATAAATAAATAACCACTGAAATAAAAATAATATAAAATAGGCTTTACATATGGTGATTGAAACTGAAAACAATGACATCAGAAACATTTTACAATGTAAAATAAATTAAAATAAGATAAACAAACTTCTAAATATTAGTGGGTTCAGCTTAAAAAAGAGCTGTGCTTTTCCAATTTTTCTACTGTATTAAGAAAGTCAAAATTGAACTCACCCTATTTCCTCTTGTGATTGACGATCTTTTCCTCTGGCCATCAGTTTGATCCTTGCATCCATCACTGTCTTTAATACTTTCTGTTGATATGAACAAATCATCTGAAATAGCACCATCACTCATATCACTATAAACTTTACTAGTAGAACTCTGGAGTAACAGATTATCATCTGACAAACCACTAACACTGCCGTCATCATGACCTCCACTCTCATCTAAATATTCCTCCGATTCACTCTCTGAAACACACATTACTTTCTTCAATTTACCACTGCGCACTTTAAGACGCAATAAATTCCATGACTGTACAGGGGATTTCTTTATTTCACCTCGCTGTTCAAGAACATCAAGTTCACTACCGCTATGGCATGGTTTTAGCTGGCCATCTAAAATTTTAGCTTCTCCTTTCACCGATTCTAAAGCACTGCCTGTTGATTTTAATACTCGATCATTTTGAATAGTCATTCTTCTCCCATCACTCTCATTAATATTTGATTGTGGCTCCGACAAATTAATTTCCCAGGATGTGGAAAGAACAGAATTTCCCACACCCCGTTTCATCACCTGTTGCAATTCTTTCTTTGTTTTGAAGCTGCTGGAATAACCAAGTTTATTTTTCATTCGGCTAAACATAGAATCCATTTTTGCACTATTATCTTCTACTGCTACTGTATGTTCTTCCAGGCTTCGGGATAATTTTGTTGGAGTACTTCTACTGCTAGATGTTGCTATTGGTTCAAATTGTATTTGCTGCGCAAGTTTTTCCAAAGAGTCTGAAAGTTTATTCGTAACATTATCTAGAGTTTTTGTTGAAAGAGAACTTGTAGGACACACCACAGAATAAACTCCTCCTGCAATATTCTCTTCAGAACTGTCTTTCTTAGACAACTGATTTCTGTGAAGGACATTACTCCTATCTCTGTTATCTTTTTCTATTGATAAGGAATAATCATTCAAGTACATGATTGTATCATCAGAATTCACATTAACAGAACTATGCATAATATTTTGCTCTGGATCAATTATATTTTCCTTATGATGTTTATTATTGACAGATTCAGAGTCTGTAAATTCATTCTTTTCACTTCTCATTTTAGAGAGTTCTGAAACCAATTCTTCTACCCCAAGATTTCCTTTTATCATGCAAAATATTTGTATGATCTTCACTAAAGCTGTTTTTCTGTAAGGAATTCTCAACAACACTCTGTTTATATGAATTCATACTAGATGTTTCACTTCCTGTACTGCTGCATGATTTTCTTATCTTGTCATTACTATGCAAAGAGCTTTCCTCCTTATCACTTGGAAGCCTGTTTGGAATCTTTTTTGTTTCACATTTTCCAGGAACATTTAATTTCTTTTCCTGGTGCTTTCTAATACTGCTTCGAGTAATTTTCTGGAAAAAAAAAAAAGAAAAAAAGATTAAATATTTATAATTATTTAACATTTTGTTCTCACATTTATAAAATTAATATTGCTTTGCTTAATAATTAAAAACAGTACAAATAAATAAACCATGATCATAATATTATTTAAAGTTCATTATTAGGTGAACAGAAAAATAAAAAAGAATTACATTTATCTCAGTATCCATGGAAATGTCTGCTATATTTTTGTCAAACACTAAATAATTATTAATAACTTCACAATTAAAAACAGGGTTGCAAGGGATAGTGATGTGCATTTCATCACCTCTCCTATCCAAATCTCATCCTCAACTGCTCGTGGTACAACCTGCTATAACAAATGAGGCTCTGAGGACCAAGTACTGGCGGTATAACCACATCACCTTAATGTAGAGGAAATGCTACATTAGTGGGAATCCCACAATAATACCCATCTGGGTCAGCAACCCATTGGGCAAAATAAAATTACATTTGCTTTCAAGTCTCAAAAAAAGTTAAAAATTATAGTTCACATTAAAAAATAAACCCTATTACTATAATAGAGTTTGTATTTTTTAACATTGTTACTCATATGATTGTTTAATTGGACATACTGATTTTTTTTTTCTTCAATTGGCCCTGTATCTGTGTTCCAAAGAACTTGGTAATCTCCTTGTTCTTCTGTATATATATTTTTTCCCCATATAGTGAGTTCATTGGTATTTTCTAACTGTTTTAATAATTTTGTATTTAGATCTATTTTGTGTTTTTCTGTCCAAAGGAAGGCAAGACCAGTGATGGGGCTGCCATCTTATAGCCTCTGGTCAGGCTTTTCTGGAGAAGAAAAGAAAATAAAGGAAAGAAGAAATGGAAGAAAGGAAAGACTCCCTAGCCCTCGGATGCCCTAATAGCGTTGGTGTCAAAAAAACAAGAGTTAACCAAGAGAGGTTAGATAGTAAAGTTAAAAGAGTGCAAAACACAAGTAAGTGGAAATGTTTTGCACAGCTTGGGCACCTTGTGGTCGCCATCCACATATCCCCTAGATGAGGACCCCTGTAAAAATGGTAATTGTTTGTTCACCTCTATTTCAAGTGTGAATTTTATTGTTTTCTTCTGTAAATTTAAGAGTTTTTAAAGCATCTTCTATGTGTTTTTCTTTAACTACAGCAATAACATTGTCAACGTATCTACCCCAAAATTAGAACATCAGAGGATGTGCTTTTGTTATTTTATTTTCAAAATCACTCATAGATAAGTTAGCCAAAAAAGGAGATAATGGGTTCCCCATTGATAGTCCAAACTTTTGTTTGTAGAAGTTAACTCTTGTTTTTTCGACCCCGACGCTATTAGGGCATCCGAGGGCTAGGGAGTCCTTCCTTTCTTCCATTTCTTCTTTCCTTTATTTTCTTTTCTTCTCCAGAAAGCCTGACCAGAGGCTATAAGATGGCAGCCCCATCACTGGTCTTGCCTTCCTTTGGCCAGCAACCAATCGAAGGGACTATTATTATGCTTTCAAGTCTTATATGAGAATTTCCCATAAGGGAAAATTTTCTATAGGATCGTAACAGGCCTTGGCCTAATACTTGAAAGGAAGAAGAAGAAGAAGAAATATCATTTATGTGTAAAATAACATTTGACAGATGCACAGTTCAGTTAATTTTATATATTCTTCCATACTTTCTTTGTCGATGTTGTTTTTTATCCAATGTTTCAAAATTTTTAATGTTTCGTCTTTTGAGACACTCGTGAACAATGCTGTGACATCAAAAGACACTATTCTATCTACTGGTACAATTTTTATCTTTTTTAATTTTTCTGTTAGTTGGAAAGAATTTTCAATGGATAGATTTTCAACATTCTTCATTCCTTTGTATTCCTGGCTTAGCCATTTGGAAATTTTGTGAGGGAACCTATATTATTTATGGTTGGTCTCATGTTATTCCCTGTTTTATGAATTTTGGGCAGACCATGAATATTGGGGTTTCTGGGGTTAGCTACTTTTAATTTGATTTTATCTTTTTCCGTTAAAATTTTTTTGATGAACTTTAGACTGTTTTGTGCAACGCTGAAGATGGGGCAACAGCCTTGAAACATATGTCCAATCATATAAGGTAAGAATGTTAAAAAATACAAACTCAATTAGGGTATTAAATTAAACCTCATAATGTTACTTCCTAATGATTTAAAAAACCTATTAACTATTCTAATGAAATGTGGATGTACGGAATTTAATA
The DNA here is from genome assembly GCA_030220185.1 of Diploptera punctata. NCBI lineage: Eukaryota > Metazoa > Arthropoda > Insecta > Blattodea > Blaberidae > Diploptera > Diploptera punctata. Next base: position 666,688 of record JASPKZ010001621.1, read on the forward strand.
TGATTCTTTTTAACCAGCAGAGGCAGCTGTAAAATAAGAACTGAAGAGCTGCAGAACTACGACTTAACTTTAAGATAACAATCCAAACTGGTATAATTAATTATTAGTCATTGGTTTTTATTGCAATTTTAAATTTCTTCATAAGCGATTGGAATTGTATTATCTGTAGAGGCCTTCGACTGCGCAAAAATGTTGTCTGCAATGTGCTTTTCCAATCTGTGATTCAGCATTTTAAGTTTGTTTTCAAGAGTAAAACAGGTTCCTTTACCATCTCACCCCGCTAAAACATCTATTTAGCCTGTAGGAGCAGCATGGACAGAATACAAACCACCCCCTCTTTTCTCATTATGTATTTTATGACTTATGAGAATACTGACATTCTGTAGCAGGTACATAGCACACAATCTCAGTGAGCAGATGACATTAACATGTTACTACAATTACTGCTAGAAGTAGTAGTCTAGCATCATCCAAACTGCTACATTCTGGCTATCAGTATGGGGTTTGGTTACTTAACCCTAGCCTATTTGGTGGTGTTAATTATAAAGACTCGTTAGTAACAAACTATAGGGCTAATTTTAGACTCAATACTAGTATAATTCATATCAAATTCCGTTGAGGTGAAGTCATATGATGAAAGTTAAAAATTAATTGTACCTGTTGGTAGGTGCCGTCGTCCTCAACTTTGTTAAAATATTGTATATAAAATTAAATGGAGATCATAAAAAACAAGTCAGGTGCTGCTACAAACAGTTGGAGTATACATCACCGTACACAACAACGAGTAGCGGAAGCTCAACCTGCAGAAGCTGGAAGATAACTTCCGAAAGTGTGCACCCCAGTCAAACCCATTATACGAGATAGTAAAAAACAAGTCAGTTGCTGCTACAAACAGTTGGAGTATACATCACCGTACACAACAACAACGAGTAACGGAAGCTCAACCTGCAGAAGATGAAAGATAACTTCCGAAAGCGTTCCAGTTAATTTTATATACAATATTTTAACAAAGTTGAGGACGACGGCACCTAGCAACAGGTACAATTTAATTTTTAACTTTCATCGTGTAATTTTAGCCCTATTGAAGTCATAATTAGACAACCCTGGAACAAGGCATGGTAAACCACATTGCCGATAAGTTGAGCTTTTACCATGCGATCCATATAAACCTGAACCATTTTAATAGGCCATAATTTCTCTCTGAAAGCTCATAAAAATGTTAAATTTGTTTTAATGATCTCAGTGGCTCAGGGAGAATCAACAACAATCGATCAATCACGGCAACAATCGATCAATCACGGCAACAATCGATCAGTGCCATCTGTGGATTATAGTGTTGATTTTGATGGACATTACGAGCATTTTCATGGCATTGTAGACAAGTCTTTAGTTTGCAGTCATAACAGCAACATGCAGTACTCACTTCGAAAGCATGTTTTCATTGTGAAAACATATTGAAAGACAAATTCCTTGGTAACAACACAACGGGAATTTCGAAGAGAATTTAATGTACAGAATGTTTCGACAAAGGCAACAATTTTATCGCTAGCAAGAAAGCTGGAGACAACTGATATGCTCTTTAGTGTGAGTGGAAAACATAGACCACCATTGAGTGCAGAGGCTGTTAATAATGTTCGAAGAAGGCTAGTGAACTCTCCAAACAAATTGTTACGTCGATTGAGCCAGGAATCAGGCTATTCATATGGCACATGCCAAACAGCTGCAAAGAAAACGGGATTACAATCATACAGAGTGCATATGGTGCAACAACTGAAAGAAACAGATTATGAAAGATGAATCCGTTATTGTCAATGATTTCAGGATTTTCTTATTCCACGTCCAGACATTCTCTCCATAACATGGTTTACAGATGAGGCATGGTTACCCTCTGTCAGGCTACATAAACACACAAAACACCAGATATTGGGCTCTGTAAACTCCCATATGATCCACGAAATACCCCTGCATAATGAAAAGGTTGAAGTATGATGCGCGGTGTCAGCGTCCAGGATCGTTGGACTCATTCTTTGATACGACTGTAGACACTGAAGTTTATACAGTTATCTTCAATACATTTGTGGAGCAGCTGGATGATATCGAATTGAGGGAAGATTATTTCCAGCAAGATGGAGCAACATGCCATACATCTAATGTCTCCATAGTCCTTGTAACTAGTTTCTTTGATAATTGAATAATCTCAAGAGGTCTGTGGCCCCCCAGATCCCTTGACCTAACCTCACCGGATTTTTTCTTGTGGGATAACTAAAAAATAGAGTCTACAATAATAAGCCTCGGACAATTTATGATCTCAAGGAATCCATTTGAAACAAAATAAGCAACATTGGTGAGGATACTCTCCATAGAACTTCACAGAATATGGTGAAACAAGTGCAAATATGTATAGATGCTAGTGGAGGACACTTCCAACATTTGCTCTGAGAGGTAAACAGTGTAATGTAATCTCCCAATTGTGTATTATATTCTACCAAAGTTGCACATGTGTCCTATTATTGGTTCAAGACTTATAGTCCCTTCAAATGGTTCAGGTTTATATGGATCACTCTGTAGCTAACAGTGCTGGATGAGACATACTGCTCCAAGCAAGGGCACATCACACATCTCAATATGCTGTGTTCATCATTAGTGGTGTAATCCAGTGAATATGTTCTGATGGAATGCATACCACTGTGTTACACATCCTATATTGTGTACTGTATCACTGAAATTATTTGGGATAAGTTAGAACATGGTGGTGACAAGAAGTTCAATGATAATTGCAATATAGGGCATTTTAGCCATGTTGTGAAGCTTTGCAATCCTTATGTATGGTGGGGCCATAAAGATAATTTTGAAAGTTTTGAATGATTTGAACTTCCTTTTTTTGACAAACAGCAAGGATGCTCCAGGATTCACAGCTGTACAGCACCATGCTGCCAATCACCATAGTTTTATATACCGTAATCATGATCCTGTGACACAATGTAGAATACTCGAAAAATGGATATAATGGTCCAATTACAACATTTGATTTGTATAGAAGGTTCCGAATATGAATTTTGAATGTAAGCTTGGAATCCAAATGGAGTCCAAGATACTTTTCATGTCTCAGGCAGAGATTGTGAGCTCCCAAGATGACTTGGACCACGGAACGTCTAGGAGATTTGATAAACATGATCGCTTAGCTTTAGGTTTCATTGGTCTTGATATTCCATTACTAAAATCAAGTAAGAATAATATTGAGGATATTTTGGAAAATATGGATTCTTTTAGGAAGGGCTCAAAAGGAGGATTGGAAAAACAGACAGGTACCATCAGCAATGGATATAGTGTGGATGGAGGGATAGAAGAGAGATCTGATACATAGATTGCATACAGCAGGGCAGAGAAGACCGCACCTTGTGGAACTCCCAACAATAGGGGCTCAAAGTCAGATTTATACCCACTAACCAACACCAAAAAACTGTTGGTTAGTGAGCTATTCATCTATAATTTTAATTAACGAAGCCAAAATAATAAATAATATGAGTTAGATATGTACAACTCACCTCATATTTGTAGCTTTTTTGAAAACCTAGGGTTTTGATGTCTTAGTCATCATTATCAATTCTTTCTAACAGTTAGAAAGAATTGACAATGATGCCTAAGGCATTGAAACCCAGGGTCTACAAAAAAGCTACAAATATGAGCTGAGTCATACATATCTAACTCATATTATCTAAAATAAACCTCATAGCGTTACTTCCTTGAAATATTAAATCAAAATGATAAATTTAATTAATACATAAATTAGTCTATTTATCCAAGTGATATTGGTGTCAAAAGACACTGCCACCATACTACTTTTATTGTTGAAAGTCCATAACAATTTGGCAGTGTGCTAAGCTACAGTGAAATGCTATGTAAATTTCAAAGACCAAATTGGTGATTTGGTAAACTTTGTTTTCCCAAGACTTCAATTTTGAGCTGAACCAAAATGAGTTCCTCCAAAATATTCTGATCACTGGTAGCAGAAGGTATTTACCGTGTTTTGGAAGATTGATGACCATGGCCTTTTTTGAGAGGTCTGGGATATATTGAAATTTAAAACAATATTTGAATATGATGAGCAGCAAGAGTAGAAATTTATTATACAAGTGCATGAATACAAAATATGTAATCTTATCGCTACCAGGGGATTATTGGATTTCAAGTTGGGGACAAGTTTTTTGAGTTCCGTGAAGTAGATATCAGGAAGATACGAGGTATAGGAGTATCAAGAAAAGTTGCATAAATCAAATATTACGAATGAATATCCATCCATAGTAATTCTGCCCGAAGGCAGGTCCTTCACTGCAATCATAGCATTTTCATGCTATGCTTGCAGCTTTACTAGGGAATTGTGTAGATGTGGTAGCTTCCCGTTGCTTTCCACACCGGTGAAGGATGATGGTGGTGATGATGATAATGATAAGGATGATGATGATGGCCATATGATTTCGGGGACCGTTTGGGCCTTAAAGTTTTCCTGACATTTGTCTTACAGATGAGGAAAAACCCCGATAAAAACCTCACCCAGAAAAACTGCCCCGACCGGGGATCGAACCCGGGCCCGCTGCGTGAAAAGGCAGCACGCTACCTCGAGACCACAGCGGTGGACATGAATGAATATAAAGATATTAATTCAAAAAATTGTATTATTGAGAAAGTGATGTTTCCAAATGAGCCAATCACATTTCTCATCTTGCATCAGCAAAAGAATGCTACATGAATCAATAGAACAAAACTTCATTTGACCTTATGGTTATTGATGATCAGCTTGTACATTTTGAGTTGTGACGTCAGGCCCTGCCTGCTGGTAATCAATGAAAAATGTATGCTTTAAACACAAGCTTCATCTAGTGTGGGTTATGTATGGTTCAACAGCTACATATTGAAATAAATCATACATGCATGTGTGAATTCATCAATAATGCAGTAGCTGGTGTTAGAAGGAGGATAATGTGAACACGGGAGGCTCCTTCAAGCCAAATGTGATAGATGTCTGCTGGCACGGCAGGAAATTTTTTATTTGATCCAAAATTATTAGTATAGGCCTACTAATTATCCCAACAGTGCTGGGGTAGCTGGGATTGAATGCACGCCATTGCTTTATTGATAATTAGCTTTAAAAGATTAAATCCAATATTTTTGTGATTTTTCTTTGTAAACATGTATTTATTTAATCATGCTTTTTTAACAATGAAGGTCAATTAGTGTCTAAATTCAAATCTGGGAGTGAAAGGGCGGCCAAATTTTGTTCAGAGATCTCTATTACAGGCTTGAGGTGTGTTTTAATACGTGCAGCAAATCAATGACATGAGACCCACAGCTTTACTTTCCTTCAAAGGAACTCATATTTAGAATTTCTACACAATTAAAAATACATAATATTCTGCCAAATTTAAACCTGTACAATTCAGAACTAAAGGTGAGCATGGTAATCATTTCACTTTTTTTAAAAAATATAAATGCTTTTTTTTACTTCCTATTTTACGAATGTTAAGTTTTTTTCTCATTCTAGAAATAATTCTATAAAAAGAATATCCAATTCATACAATGTGTAAAAATGTAGCATGACTGCTTCTTGAGTGGTGCACTCAAGACTAAGAAGGCTGGCGATACATAATTTCTCACAAAAATCAATTCCAAACTCCTGCACAATACCCATGTAGAGGAGGGATATTGTATGGTTGATTATCACCATGATTTTTATTAACAAAAGTGGGCTATATGCTGGCACCTTCTCCTTTCTATTTATCACATCATATAATTAATTTACAACACCCACACATTCATCCTCATCTAATCTCCATTCTGTATACATCATACTCTGCAATATACAGTATATAATTCTTAATTATAATTGCAGGGACTCTTGTCGTCCCAACTTCTCTCAAAAAAAGTTAAACTGAAAATTAATAAAACTGTTATTCTTCCAGTTTTATTATATGGATCCAAAACATAGATCCTTACATTAATGGAGGAGAAAAGATTACGCATGTTTGAGAATAAAGTTCTTAGGAAAATTTTTGGACCAAAGAGGGATGAACACACAGGTGAATGGGGAAGACTACATAACAGTGAGCTACATGAACTTTATAGGAAACCAGATGTAATAAGAACAGTTAAGTATCATAGATTGAGATGGATAGGACGTATAGCATGAATAGGAAATGAAAGAGGGGTATAGAAACCTTGTAGGGAAAACCAGAGGAAAAAGTTCAGTTGGTAGACCAAGAATGAGCTGAGAGAATAACAATAACTATGATTTGAAGGAAGTGGATTATATATGGGATGATTGGAAAACATTGGCTCAGGATAGAGATGTATGGATAACTTATGTCTCTGCGGCCATGAACCTATGGGTTTGATAGTGCCAGTGAGTTAGTAATTAATACAAATACATATAATCTTAAGTAATACAATCTTCCAGTAAATTGAAAACAAACCATACTATCTCAATGTACCCAAATGAAGAACCCAAAGCATGACAGTGTAATGATTGGATTAATCACACAATTTTAAGTGTTGCAAGATAATTTTGATTTTGTGTCTGCAATTTTATTGAACTGCCAATATGATGTAATAGCATATCTGATTGTCATCCCAAGAGTCAAGTTATACTACAGATTTTTTTTTTTAGTATAACAGGATCTATTCAACCTTTTGAAGACTATGAAGTAGCTATTTGAAATGAGTAGTACTTTTTATGAATATTTTTGTTCATCATTGAGGTAACTATCCAAGTTAGTTTGATACAAACATATACCAGAGTACATTACAATGTATATAAGAGAAAAATTTGCATCTATATTAGAACTTGCCACGGTAGCTCAGTTGGTAGAGCATAGGTACAGAAAGCCAAAGGTCCCGGGTTCGAGTCTCGGTCTGGGTGAAAATTTTTCTCTTCAAATTTAATACACCAGAGTAACTCAGGTTATCAGATATATTTGTATCAACTTAAAATGAAAAGTAGCAGAATAAGAAAACTGAATCTAAGGTTAATGTTATTAGAAATAGAGATTGCCTAAATAGAGATTTGAACTCGATGTCTCATGTGCTCTTGACCGCCAAGCTACCATGCATTCTTATTCAAATGCACATATTTTTCTCCTTTATTACACAAATTCCCATGGGCTGAGACTATGAACTTTTCGTTTCACACACACCTCTAGTGGATTCTTTAACAGGAAGACCAAAGTTAATATATTGCATAATGCTAATCACTTGACTCCCTATGTTGTTATCTGCTAGACATGGCTCAGAGGTGTCATATCACATATTTATTTATTACAGAATTGATTGAAAGAAAAACCTCAAACCTTATTTTCTCATCCTTATACCTGGAGAGATTGGACCACTATTGTATACAATGCCTCATTTTTATAAACTTAAAATCCACCAACTTCTCCTGCAGCATTACAGCCCACTAGCAAAAACAATACTAATGAGAAACCAGACTGACACACTAAGAATTATAGGTAAAACTGTATCATTTATTCACATAATTATAGTGAGAAAGTGGATGTAGAAACGTTAACTGATCTTGGTAAGTCTACTTTCACTTTTTTAATATAAAAGTATAGCATGCAATGCCATGAGAACTATTTCCTATATCTTTTAATTCATTACAACATAAATTAACAAAATATAAAAACTCCAAAATTACTGTACAATGAAAATGGGGGGGGGGGAAATATATATATATATATATATATATATATTGAAGATGGTCTCAATATGAAAAACATGATGTGCACAATTTTCAATTAATTTTAAATTAGATTTTATATAATTTGATACGACTGAACTAAAGCAAATATTGTTTAACTTTGTACAAAGCATGAAAAGAGAAAGTGTTAATGTCTTATGAAAGTAACCAATTTAATAAATATTCTTAATTTTTATTCATTATTATAGATTGATTTTTCTTATCCCAGCTTATACTACTATTGTATCCTCAGAACTAATAAGCTAGGATGGATTAAGTTTCCTTAACTCAGTTTACAATTTAGAACATAAATGCAAAATGTGTCATCTGACTACAGGCTGGACAAACTAAATTAGGCTAAATCTTGGGCAGTGGAATAAGGTCTTCATCAAGGTTGTTGTCTATCACCGACTATGTTTAAAATATATGTACTTGAAATATTAAAAAATTGGAGGAGAAAATGTTCAAACATGGGAATTCCTATTTCAAACAACAAAACTTTATGAATATACATTTTTTTTACAATTATTAAATATTTACCAACATTTGCAATGATTTCTTCGAAGTTATGCAGAATCGTTGTGCACTTTCTCATGTCCTTATCCATGTTACTCCCCTATCCTGTCTCCCACCTGTCAGCTGACCTTAAGTGTCACTAGTGCATGCCTGTTCATGCACTTGCGGACAAATTATTTGGCTATACCTATACTTGTATTCCTTCCTCCTCCCTTAAAGTAAGGGTCCATGTTTCAATCCATATAATATTACTGGGAGACTAACAGTTTTATATATTTTTAGTTTAACTTTTTTAAGAGAAGTTGGGACGACAAGAGTTCCTGTAATGCATAATAACATGGATTTCCAGAATTGAGGCTATGCTTAATATCTTTGTACATTTCATTCCTGTTTGTAATTATTGTTCCTAAGTAGCCTAGATGAATGGGGCACGCCGTAGCGTAGTGGTTAAGCTAGTATGCTATAAACCGGAAGGTCGAAGGTTCAAGTCCCGGTGGGGTCAGGATTTTTAAACTGACCCAAACCTTCTGGTGGCACCATGGCCCTGGGGTCGACTCAGCCTCTAATGGAAATGAGTACCAGACGCTTGTTCTGGGGGTAAAGGCGGCCGTCACGCAGGGCTGATAACCTGGCTGACATCAAGTGCCGATTGTCTAGAAAAAGTGGGAGCCTTAACTTCCTACTACCCCAAGGGTCTTCTATGGACTGTAGGGGGATCACTTTATTTTTCAAGTATATGAATTCAGCCATTTCTTCAAAATTTCCCTTATTTGTCATTATATATATTTCCATTATACATAATTTTGACTCAAGTTTCGACTTTTCCTTGATCTTCCATACTATATTTGTGTAATACTGTTGCTCTAGGTACTTCTTCTGTCTTTATTAATATTTCATACTATTTTAAATGTTTTGCAATAATACTTATATTTTTTTTATAATGATTAGATATGAGTATTTATCTATGCACGTAAAATGTCACATTTATCTCAAATGATATCGTTGTGCACATATAGAAACTTCTGCTAGATGGCAGAGATAATTGTGAAACCAGAATGGCCAACATTCAAAAATATATTTTAAGAAATGGATGTTCGCTCATTTCATTCTGTTAGGTTCTGATGGGACTAGTTAATGTACATCAGACTAGCGTACACTTCATTAAATAATATGCATGTAATTTATTTTGTTAGGTTAGGAAGGGGGAAGTTCATGTATACCCATTTCTAATAAATGTTTGGGAATTTATTGCAATGGTTGGTCATACCGATTTCACACATATGTCCACTATCTAGCGGAAGTTTCTTTATGCATTCATGCATGCGTACTATGATTCTATAGAACTTAGAAAAATTCCCGGCTAAGATAAACTAAACTTTTTGGGCTCAACTTTAGATTATCTTACCCCTGATTTTCCATAGTATATTCTTGTAACATTGTTGCTCTACATACTTCTGTATTTACTAACATTTCATAATGTTTTTAACGTTTTCCAATTATACTTTATACAACTTACATTTTGCAGATGATCAATTGTTAATTGCACAAGATTATGAAGATTTAGAATATATGACTAGAAAAGTAATAGAAGAATATGAAAAATGGGGTTTAAATTTGAACATGAAAAAAACAAAATATTTATCAATTGGTGAACCAGAACAAAATTTAATTTTGGAGACTGGAGAAACAATAAAATCTTGTAGTGAAATCACATATTTAGGAAATAAAATAAATAAAAATGGGAGTTATGAAGAGGAAATAAGAAATAGAAATAATAAAGGAAAATTTGCAATTGCTTACCTCAATGGAATATTGTGGGATAAAAATATAAGTAATAAAAATAAAATGAATATATAATTTATATTTATTATTATAATTTTTTTTACAATTATTAAATATTATTTACCTACATTTGCAATGATTTCTTCGAAGTTATGCAGAATCGTTGTGCACATGCGCAAATCCTTAAAGGAAATTTGCTAAATGGTGCAGAGGGGATTCTCCACTTTAATTTGCCTGATATATTTTCAAAGTCCTACAGAACAATACTGTGCATGCACCAGAGTTTATAGAGTCAGCAATAACCCACCATCGAACCACATATCGATTATTATCGTTGTTTCGATTATTATCTTTTTTGTTTTATGTATTTAGACACATTAAAAATGTAACAAACCTAAAAGCTAACTAACTAACTCACACTTAACCTAGGCTAATTCAATTACTCTAACTTGGGTGGATCCCATGAAATGCCCTTTTTTTCACTCCTTAATAATCACAACCATCGATAACCCACTGGTTCTAACTATATAATATACTCTCTGGAGAAAATAGCAAGTCACCATCACAATATGTGTACTTGAATAAATACTTAAAAATTCTAAAATAAAGTTATAAAAATGGTTTGGAAAAATTCAAAATATTTAAAAATGTTAGTAAATACATAAGAAGACTTATAATTCACAACAAGAAACTAAAAAATCAAGGATAAATTATTTTAATGAAGAGCCAGTGGAGATATCTGTGAAATCAGAATGACCAACATTCGAAAATATATTTTAAGAAATGGATGTTCATTCACTTCATTTTGTTAGGTTCTGATGGGAAAAGTTAGTGTACATCAGATTACTGTACACTTCATTAAATAACAGGCAAGTAAATTATTTGGCTCAACTCTACTAGTGTTTGATTTTTCAGTTATATTGTTGTAAACTATAGCTCTTCTTCTTTTTTCAAACAATTTTTATAACATTATTATACAATTTTGAAGTATTTATTTAAATATGCAAATCACAATATTATGACAATATTGTGATGCTAACTGCTATTTTCTCCACAGAGTATATTACTTAGTCTATGATTTTTCTATCGCTGTTTTCAGTTATCACTGGTTGGATCAATGTTAGGGAGTGATAAGTAAGTGTGCATCCATTTTTAATATACGTTTGGTAATTTTAATATTATTAATATATTTTTGTAACTTAGATTTGGGGATTTATTGCAAATAATGGTCATTTAAATTTCATAGCAACAAATAGTAACCAAGGATGATAATCGGTATGTGGTTCGATTGTGGGTTATTGTTGGCTCTATAAACTCTGGCGCATGCGCACTGTTGTTCTATAGGACTTCGAAAATATTTCTCGCTAGTTTAAGTGCAGTTTTTCCAAATAATTTTGTTAGATTAGGAAGAGATAAGTTGGTATACATCCATTTCTAATAAACGTTTGGGAATTTATTGTGAAGGTTGGTCATAACGATATCACAGCTACATTGTTCCATCTAGCGACAGCTCTATGAACTTTCTACATGACTTCACAGATATGTTGTTCCATCTAGCGACAACTCTATAAACTTTTGTACAAGCGCACTATTATTCTGTAGAACTCAGAAAACGTATTAGGTAAGATCAACTAAAGTTTTTCTGAAACTTGAGCCAAGATACATACCACTACCTAAAGGCTTCTTTCCAAATTGATTATGGCTTTTTATGTTCCTTTTTTTACCTACTAACATCATCTAAAATGTGCATGAGTGTTAAAATACTGCTAACATAGAATTAACATTTAATGTTACAATTTTTTTTTAACTTTTGCGATAAGTATGGGCCTACTATTAGCTTATAATATAAGCTGCCCGCAGTATGGTAGGTAAGGAGAAACTATAGTTTCACTGAAATTAGGATAAAGCAAAATAAGTAATGGATTCTAGGAAATTGTAAAGAATTTAAAAGAAATGCATTACCTTCGAAGTTAAAGGGCTACATGAATATTCTTCTACATAAGTCGCAGGAACATAAAATGGTCTCTCAGCAGAACTTCTTATAACTTGCCACCAATCTGAATTAGTTTTCTTTATCAAAAATAATTTTTCTCCTTCTTTTATGATCACTTTTCTGCCATCCTTGGTAACATATTCAAAATCAAACAGTACCTTCAAATGAATATCTGGAATGTCTTGCTCTGACATATTGTCAATATAATTTATATTGACATTTCTTCACTTGTAGTGTTCTTAACAATTCTACACAACAATACAGTATTTAAATGTAACTTGTTTAGAACTTTGTATTACGGTCAGTAGATGTTTTGGTTCGGATGTTTTTAAACATAAAACTTTCTAAACACAGCCAAACATAAACTTGAATACCCGCTCATCACATGATATATATTTGCTAAATTATTTAAATTAAATTGGTCTTAAATGCCTACAACAATTACATGGAAAAATAATTGTAAGTGTCCTTTAATGACTTCTGTTACCTAACACATTCCAAACAACCTGGATAAACTTGGCCTTGAATGAATCGAAACCCATGTACATAAAGCCAACTCCGGCTGACGTTTCCATGCGAAATCCGACAAACCAATTACTAATATTCACAACCTATGACTACATCGCATCTACATCGTACGTACTAAAATATCAACAGCCACCTGTTGAATGCGTATGGTTCTGAATACTGCCGTAAATACAACTTCTCACCTCACACGTCACTACACACTCGCGTAACTAGGAACATGCTCGGAAGCGCTCGGAAGTGGAACGCAGCATAGCGCGGGAAATTGAAACGTTACCCCCTCCACAACTTATTTCCTCAGTAGTCAATGCCGCTTTTCATTGGCTCTTCAGCACCACAATCCTTAAACGTCATTTCCTTTCCAGACGTCACTAATTTGATTATTTAAATGACAAAACATTAATTAAAACATGGCTTGTATAAAAATAAATTTTACCATATTTCAGCGTTTTATCCTCTAAAAGTTATTAAAATAAAGAAAATATATTGTGAGCAATCTATCTGAATTTTCTTGTAATTAGACGTGATGAGTTTGATGAATGAGCAGTATAACAGGTCCAGCATTGACATACATTACACTAACACAACTATGAAGTAAAGTTTTTCACATTTAGGTCATGCACGTTGTACTGTGAAGTGGCCTCGATTTTCCATATTTTAGCATCTATTTAGCCATATAAATGAGTTTGGTTCTGAAGTAAAGTTGTGTTCGACACTACAAAATAACCAGACGAACTTGAGATTCTATTATGGTACCGGTAAGTTTATGGATATTATAGTAAATTAAATTAAATTACGGATGTAGGTTTACTATTTATGTGGGTAGATGAATAAAGTTTTGTATATAATAATAATAATAATAATAATAATAATAATAATAATAATAATAATAATATATGTATATAATAATAATAATAATCCAGAACTATCCATTCATCTAATTTTTTATTTATTATAATAGATGGATATATTATGTATGATCGCAAGGAATATTTCCCTTCCATCTTAAAAAAACTAAACAAAAATTAAAATACACTGATATGTGAAATATGGGCTTGAATTATAAACGAAGATATATAAAACATATAGACACAGTCTAGGTAAAGGAGGCAAAGGGGTTGTGCTCCACATGAAATTGAAAAATGAGGTAATGCCTCCATATGAAATAATAATAATAATAATAATAATAATAATAATAATAATAATAATAATAATAATAATAATACACAATGTTGGACGTCCTATAAAATGATGGGCTGATGTCTTGTAAAGTCGGAATGAGCAATGGCCTAATACTTGAAATGATGATAATTTTATGTCAGGCCTATTATTATTATTTTATTATTATTATTATTATTATTATTATTATTATTATTATTATTATTCCTTGAGTGTTCCATGTACCAGTTATCATTGTCCTCTTCCGTAGCTTGTGTCGTAAATTTTTAATCCTGTCCGGCTGTGCTTCATTGGGTTAAAATGTGTATATTCATTGTAAAAGCCGGAATAATAAAATAAAAATTATTATTATTATTATTATTATTATTATTATTATTATTATTATTATTATTATTATTATTGGGCCAACAGATACAATATATACACTGTTATTTGCGGATGACCAGATAATAATTGCTCAAGAAGATATGGAGTTTGTTTTCAGAAAATTATTGGACGAATACAATAACTGGGGTTTGAAAATAAATTTAGAAAAAAACATTTTATATGGAATGTAGAGTCGAAACCGAAGATTTAATATTAGAAGATGAAAAAAGGGTATATTAGAGGATGTGAAAAATTTGAGTATCTGGGAGTAAAATTAGATAAAGAGGATAAACAAGAAAGTGATATTAAGAACAGAATAAATAAAGATAGAGCAATAACAGCAATGATGAATGGAGTCTTATGGAACAGACATATAACCAGGAAAAATAAGTTACAAATATATAATTCAATAGTGAGAAGTACTGTCACATATGGAGCTGAAGTCACGCCTTGTCACGCAGCGGGTCCGGGTTCGATCCCCGGACGGAACAGTTTTTCTGGGTGAGGTTTTTATCGGGGTTTCCTCACCTGTAAGACAAATGTCAGGAAAACTTTAAGGCCCAAACGGTCCCCGATTCATATGACCATCGCAATCATCTTCATTCATATTCATCTTAGATTAAGTTCTCCTGGCGCACCACTATCATCATAATCATCATCGGGGCAACGTAACCCCGCCTTCCAGGCGCCCCAACCTCATAAGTGGGTTACAAGTACGCCATGCCAGAAGAGAACATCGGGAATGTCGAAAGACAACCTGGGGCATTTGAAAAAAAAAAACATTAGCAAGATCAAAAGGGGTATATTAGAGGATGTGAAGAATTTGAGTATCTGGGAGTAAAAGTAGATAAAGAGGATAAACAAGAAAGTGATATTAAGAACAGAACAAATAAAGGTAGAGCGATAACAGCAATGATGAATGGTGTCTTATGGAACAGACATAACCAGAAAAAATAAGTTACAAATATATAATTCAATAGTGAGTAGTACAATCACATATGGAGCTGACGTTTGGAAATTCAACAAAAAACTTATAACAAAAACTTATGTCGATAGAAATGGATTTCTTGAGGAGAGCAGCAATATGTTCAAAATTAGAAAAAAGTAAGAAATACTGTCATACAAGAAAAAATGAATATTAGATGTTCAATAGTAAATTATATAAGATATGAGCAATTAAATTGGTATGAGCACGTACGACGAATGCAAGAAGAAAGTTTACCCAGAAAAAACATTGGAATGGTGTCCACCTGGAAGAAGGAGGAAAGGAAGACCTCGAAATTCGTGGATGCAAGAAATGAGAACAAGAGGACTGGAGGACATGGAGTGGATGGATAGAAAATAAAACTTTAGGCACAAAAAGATGTGTAAATATTAAAAATCTGCATACAAATAAAAATATTATTATTATTATTACTACTACTACTACTACTACTACTACTATTATTATTATTATTATTATTATTATTATTATTATTATTATTACTGTTAGTATTGTTATTGTTAATGTATTATTTTCTCTTCATCAGCATGCAATTTATTTGTAATAGGCCTATTACATGCTATAGTTATGGTACTTACCACGTACTGTTTTTGAATTATCCATAATACTAACAAAATTTTCATTATGATTATATACATCATATTTTTTAAGTGTAAAGTATGTAGAAACATGTCTATGATCAAATTGTTTAATTATGAATAGCATGCTATATTTGTAATATTGGTAAAACTTTAAGTGAATACATTATGGAAGTTATTAAAATTAATAATTATTTTTGTGCAATGGCTCAACATTTTTATTTAAATAAAATAATGTTTAATCGTGGTGATTAAAAGTAGCGTATGCCGATTAGTCTTTGAGAAATTATTTTTTACGCACTGTGAAATGGTAAGCATTGCTACCAGAAGGGTACCCATATCGGACAGGACGAAGAAAATAAGTCAGACCAAAATTAATACTTTGGTTGAAAGAGTGATAATCTTCACTTATAAACATACAACCGTTAAGAAACATGGGCATAGATTCAACTGGAGTAAAATTATCTGAACACTATTTAACTCATGCCCCAAATGGGAGTTAATGACCAATCACATATCAATGTTTTTGATTTACAACCAATCACAGCCGTTTTTCACCTCGATTTTATCACTTTCATTTCATCAAGCGGCTCCCAGATTGTATATATATATATATATATATATATATATAGTGCATGAATGTAACTAGATTCTGCTTGCGAGATATAATAGAAAAACATTCGTAGCAATTGATTATACCATAAAAAAAGAAACTGCTGTTTGCACTTTCTTAAATGTATTATTTCCCCAGGAATTAACGTTACAGAAACATATAATTGACATATTTACATCATAGGACATCATAAATTAATTAATAACCTGTAATGATGTGTTTAATTTTTTCTCCACTTCGTGAGTCGTGAATTTATCGATAATTTGGAAATCACTCGTGGCATTGCTTATGATAAAATGGTCCCGATTTAGATCTCTGGGCGGAATTTACTTCAGGGGATTCATTGAAAAGGTTTAAACATAGGGACATCTTCCAAGGAATATGGAATGTTGAGAACATTATATAGAATTGGGGCACTAGAAATTAACAATGTAATTAGGTAAATTTCCCTTGGATATAGTCACCTTGCAGGAAGTCAGATGGCCCGGAGAAGATAGAAATCAGGAAATTTCATGTATGATGGGGGTGCAACGAAATCAAAATTAAGATTTTTTTTTAATTCGAAGTAACTAACATCCTCTCAGCTATCACGGATGTTAGATCTGTTAACAATACTAGTATTAACGTGATTTTTACATTAAAATCTCCGAAGATAATTTTCATGATAGGGGCCTATCTAATGTATTTCTCAATAAAACTAAATAGGGCCTATATGTTCACACATAAAAATACATTATATAATGAAACTGGGCAGTTAATGACAAATGAGAGAAATTTTGAAGAAGTGTCTGAATTCAAATACATAGAACTAACTCACTGGCACTATCGAACCCATAGGTTCATGGCCGCGCGGACATAAGCTCTCCATACATCCCTATCCCCTGAGCTAATGTTTTCCAATCATTCCCTGTATAATCTACTTCCCTCAAATCATAGTTAATGGTCTACCAACTGGCGTATTCCCTCTGGTTTTCCTACAAGAAGCTTGCATGCACGTATTTTATTCCCCATTCGTTCCACATGTCCTGCCCATCGCAGTCTACGAGACTTAACTGATCTCATTATATCTGGCTTCCTATAAAGACCATGTAGTTCACTGTTAATTCAAATACATAGGGATAATAATATTATAAAAAGGAATGAGGCGCAGAAAGAAATTAAACATAGGCTCAATTCTGGAAATGCACGCTATTACGCCTTATAAGGACTCTTGTTATTCCAATCTCTCTCTAAAAAAATTATTTTAAGGGAGGGAAAAAAATTACGAGTAGGGCCTACATGATGTTCTTAGGAACATTTTTGGAACAAAGGGAGACGAACACACAGGTGATTGGAGAAGAACAGTGAGCTACATTATCTTTATTGGAAACCAGTGTTAATAAGAACAGTTAAGTTTCATAGACTGTGATTGACAGGACATGTGGCACGAATGGGGAATGAAAGAAAAGGGAAAGGGCCCAATATACCAAGGATGAATGGAAGAATAACTAAACCATGATTTGAGGGAAATGAATTATAAAGGGGATGATTGGAAAACATTAGTTCAGAATAGGGCTGGTAGGCCAAGGGCCTTCTAGGTCTGTTGCCCAATGGAGTTAGTTAGATGTATGGAGAGCTTATATTGGCGCGGCCGTGAACTTTAGAATTCAATAGGGCAATGAGTTGGTTATCTATCAGACTCAACGTTATAATGTGAATTTTTTTCAGTTTAAAAAGTTCATATAATTTCCTATAATTTTTACTCTTCATTGTCCTGTTATTTGATTATCAGTTATAAAATGTCTCAATAAGAGTTGTAATATTTCAACATGAGTTACTGTCGTAATATCCTCTGATTGCCGTTACTCTATTCTCTATTGCATAGAGGGATTACGGCAAATCACAACATCCTTCGTTTCCTATTACATGAGTTACAATGCTTTATGAAACGTTACGCAAAATTGGGGAAACGTATTTCCGTTTACATGAAGGAGGTCGCCGGTACCGGATATTGGAGACACCAGTGATTTAACCATTGATTCATATCCATATAGATATAATCCAATCGGGCTAGATTTAGTTCCTCAAAATTCAATATCAAAATTGTCCCACGTTCAATCTTCTTGATCTTCTAGTTAGGTCCTATTTGGAAAAATTATTAATCTAGTTGATTTTTTTCTGATAACAAAAACTTCCTACCACTAATGATAAAAATAAGATAGTTCGGCCTTCATAGCCTTAAGTCAGTGGCATTGTATTTCAGCTAAAGACATTGCCTATATACTTCTTAAATGTATCATTGACTTTTAAAACAATTAGCACACACGTATTGAGATAATATAAAAAGGTAGGTGAAGGTACCTCGTTAACGAATCATATAGGGTCATGGGAAAAGCGGAGCAAGGATCCGTGAATTCTCAGCTAACAGCATGAGTAAGAGTAGGGTATCTTCGTCCGATCTTACCATCAGAAAAGTTCCACGTATTATTATTATACGCATATTATTACGCTAAATGGATCAGCATTAACAAGGATAAGTGCAAAGAAATTTTCACCCTTTCACTACCTGAGATCGAAGCCGGACTGTCAATTTGGATTAATATTATATACAATTTATGTTAGCTTATTTTTTTTTGTATTCAATAGAGGGCTTTAAGACTAATGGACGAAATAATTAAAATATACTATATATAGTAGATTATTATTATTGAAACTCCAAATAATGCGAATCCTATTTCACCTTCCGATATGCTAGGATTTTAGTTACAATACAATTAATTATTTACATTCATTTACAGTACGCTTAATTTCTAGCGTTACATATCAATAATAATGTAATGCAATGTAATATAAACAAATAAATAACTAACAATCCAAAAACTAACTCAAAGTCTCTTAAATATATAGTAGATAAAATCACATAGCTTCCTATAGCAGCATTTCTTATATAAAGTATTTGACAAGGGCAGTTGAAATCTATTTTGGCAATAATGTAATTTAGTAATAAATGCATGTCTTTGGGAATCAAATGCGGGACATTCAAATAATAGATGTGATACAGTCTGGCTGGAGTTCTTGCAAATACAGGTACCTATTTTAAATCGTTCCAAATAACGTCCAAATTTACCAATCGTGTTAATACAAAACGTTAAACTGAAAATATATAAAACTATTAATCTACCAGTTATATTATATGGGAGCGAAACATGGACTCTTACTTTAAGGGAGGAAAGGAGATTACAAGTATTTGAGAATAAAGTACTTAGGAAAATTTTTGGACCAAAGAGAGATGAACAAACAGGTGAATGGAGAAGACTTACATAACAATGAACTACATGGTCTTTATAGAAAGCCAGATATAATAAGAACAGTTAAGTCTCGTAGACTGCGATGGGCAGGACATGTTGCACGTATGGGGAATGAAAGACTTGCATGGAAACTTCTTATAGGAAAGCCAGAGGGAAAACGCCCAGTTGGTAGACCAAGAATGAGGTGGGAGAATAACATTAACTATGGTTTGAGAGAAGTAGATTGTACAGGGAATGATTGGAAAGCATTAGCTCAGGATAGGGATGTATGGAGAGCTTATGTCCGCGCGGCCATGACCCTACGGGTTTGATAGTGCCAGTGAGTAAATAAATAAGTATACTTACTTACTCACTGGCACTATCGAACCCGTAGGTTCATGGCCGCGCGGACATACCCTCTCCATACATCCCTATCCTGAGCTAATACTTTCCAATCATTCCCTGTATAAAATCTACTTCCCTCAAATCATAGTTAATGTTATTCTCCCACCTCATTCTTGGTCTACCAACTGGGCGTTTTCCCTCTGGCTTTCCTATAAGAAGTTTCCATGCAAGTCTTTCATTCCCCATACGTGCAACATGTCCTGCCCATCGCAGTCTACGAGACTTAACTGTTCTTATTATATCTGGCTTCCTATAAAGACCATGTAGTTCATTGTTATGTAGTATTCTCCATTCACCTGTCTGTTCATCTCTCTTTGGTCCAAAAATTTTCCTAAGGACTTTATTCTCAAATACTTGTAATCTCCTTTCCTCCCTTAAAGTAAGAGTCCATGTTTCGCACCCATATAATATAACTGGTTGAATAATAGTTTTATATATTTTCAGTTTAACGTTTTTTGAAAGGAGTTGGGATATCAAGAGTCTCTGCAATGCATAATAGCACGCATTTCCATAATTGAGCCTATGTTTAATTTCTTTCTGCATCTCATTCCTATTTGTGATTATTGTTCCCAGGTATTTGAATTCAGCCACTTCCTCAAAATTTCCCTCATTTGTCATTAGCTGTCCATTTCCATTATATAATGAATTCCTACATGTGACCATATATTTAGTTTTATTGATATTTACTTCCAGTCCTAATTTCTTAGTGTTACTCAATAGTGTGTGCGTGTTATCCTTTAGTATCTCCTCGCTATCGGCCAATAATACTACATCATCAGCATAAACTAACAGCTTATTAATACCACTGAGTTGTAAGCCTTCCTCATTCTCTAAAGATTTAATTGCATGCTCTAGTACAAAATTAAATAGTAGAGGGGATAGTGCATCTCCTTGCTTCAACCCATTCTGGATTTCAAAAGTGTCCGAAAACTGTTTGCCTACACGCACCCTACTCTTTGTGCCATTCAGACACATTCGTATAAGTCTAACTAACTTTTTAGGAATTCCGAACTCCAGCAGGATACTATATAACTTCTCCCTCTTAAGTAAATAAGTATTTGCACTTTAATTAATATATAGTAGATTAAACACAAATATTCAGATTTTGAGGTTGACATATTAATAGAAAAATAATATCAAGTCTTGAAAGACATAATAAAGAAAGGACGGGTTGGATAAAGAATAAAAGAAGATTTGGAAAGACAACCGATTGGAATTCCGAGTTTCGGATGACCTACAGGAGTGGAAACAAGTTATTATGATATATTTTATATTACATTTATTTAAATACAACGTAGAGCTCATTTGAATACGTTTTTAATCGTCAATTGTTAAGGAGGTGA
Source organism: Diploptera punctata (assembly GCA_030220185.1). Taxonomy (NCBI): domain Eukaryota; kingdom Metazoa; phylum Arthropoda; class Insecta; order Blattodea; family Blaberidae; genus Diploptera; species Diploptera punctata. Next base: position 687,986 of record JASPKZ010001621.1, read on the forward strand.
TTTTTAATATGTTAATATTAATGCAATATTATATTTTTTAAAGGGAAATGGAGATCCTCCGATTTCAGGATCCAAGATCATTAGCAACCAACCAACTTTTTTTTTAATCCAGACCAATAAACACAGCTTAATTCTTATATGTAATCAACCAATCATACATGTAGAATATCTAGCTTTCTATTACCCACAAATGATTGTTTATCTATTTTATTGTGCATTGTATTTTAAAGCTTCATTTTAAATCAAATAATTTATGTCAAATATTAGAAATAAGAAATACTCGTACACATTCTAGGGTGTGTATAAGCTGACCTATGGAGTAACACTAAGAAATTAGGACTGGAAGTAAATATCAATAAAACTATATATAGGCCTATGGTCACGCGTAGAAATACATTATATAATCGAAATGGACAGCTAATGACAAACGAGGGAAATTTTGAGGAAATGGCTGAATTCAAATACCTAGGAACAATAATCACAAATAGGAATGAGATGCACAAAGAAATTAAACATAGGCTCAATTCTGGAAATGCGTGCTATTATACATTACGGAGACTTTTGATATCCCAACTCCTTTCAAAAAACGTTAAACTGAAAATAGAAAACTATTATTCTACCAGTTATATTATATGGGTGCGAAACATGGACTCTTACTTTAAGGGAGGAAAGGAGATTACGGGTGTTTTTGAGAATAAAGTACTTGGGAAAATTTTTGGCCAAAGAGAGATGAACAGACAGGTGAATGGAGACGACTTCATAACAATGAGCTACATGATGTTTATAAGAAGCCAGATGTAATAAGAACAGTTAAATCTCATAGACTGCGATGGGCAGGACATGTGGAACGTATGGGGGAATGAAAGACGTGCATGGAGGCTTCTTGTAGGAAAACCAGAGGGAAAACGCCCAGTTGATAGACCAAGAATGAGGTGGGAGAATAACATTAACTATGGTTTGAGAGAAGTAGATTATACAGGGAATGACTGGAAAGCATTAACTCAGGATTGGGATGTACGGAGAGCTTATGTCCGCGCGGCCATGAACCTACGGGTTCGATAGTGCCAGTGAGTAAGTAAGTAAGTACAAGCTGACCTCGTTTTATGTTCCATGCGACCGATAGGGTTATAGGCCTACTTACAAAGTAAAACTGATTAGTTACGAACTTTAATTAGTCACACATTTATGCAAACACTGGCACTTTATGTGGTTGTTCTTGTTTCAATACCTTTAGAATTGTTAGATGATACATTTTCTATAATGTCCACCTTGCTGGCTCAGGTGATAGAATGTCTGTTTCCTCACTAAAGTACTCGGGTTCGATACACGGCGGGGCTGAAAATTTTAATTGTTAAAATAATTAAATTGTAAAATTTTCAATCTCGCGGTCAGGAGGGGTGGTGGCGTACAATATTTAATCGTTAGATTGTGCTGCAGATTCCTGCACTAGATTGAAAATCCCTCTGCAGTACATATGTTGAGAAGCATGTGATATAGTTGATACCAATTTGTCCGTCAAATTGGGGACGTTAAGCCTGGCGGCCCCTTTGGTGTTTTTCGTCAGGAGTAGGTTAAGTACCATCACCGGGTTTCGCTTTCTCTCTTCTCTTAATCATCATTCCTAATACAATACACTTTATACCGTATAACACATAAACATACTCTCATTCCTCATTCCTCTCTGTACACAATACAAGAATACATCTACGTAGTCTGCCAAAGTGGTGCATAAATTGAAAATAGTCCACATTAGTGTCATCTATCCGCCCAGCAAGGAACTCGAAAAAACAAAAAGTGCTTTGGGGTGGCATTAGAACACACACATGTTTTATATGGGGGTAAAACTGTATCTCGCTTGGTATCCAAGGTATTTTTAACTATTTATGTGTAAAGGTTAATCTCATAGTTTGTTAGGACGTGCTGTTGTCTTCATATAAAATTGCTTATCCTTCATTTATAGGTCCTAAAGGACGCTGAGTTCTATAAAATTCTAAAGTACCTATATTTCGATTTAGTTTGATATTTTAGCATGTGTACTCATTTCTGATAACTGATAATCATCATCATCCATGTAGGTATTAGGCCGTGTGGCCTGTTACGGTCTCAAAGAGAAATTTTCCATCCAGCGCTTTTTTGGACGTCCCAGTGACCTTTTGCCTTGGGGGCATAACGAAGCATGGCTTTTGGAATTCTAAGAGACGGCATTCGTTGAAGATGGGCTTTCCAGTTGTTCTGGTAGTTTTGTACATGGTAAAGAATTGGTTCTACATCCAACTCTTCCATAATTTCCTCATTTCTTTTATGGTCCCACTTTGTATAGCCTGCTGTACGGCGCATAAATCGCATCTCATTTGCTGTTATTCGGCTTTCATCTCTTCTTCGTATTGTCCATGCTTCACTACCATATCTTAATACTGGTCTTGTGAGAACCTTATAAAGCCTTAATCTTGTGTTCTTCTGTACTAAAGATGGTTTCATTATACTGTTAATTATCCCCATCGTTTTTTGTGAAATTTGTGATTTACTTTGATATACCAGCTTCATCTTGAAATGTTAAATTATAACCGAAATAATTAAATTCATTTACTCGTTCTAAATTGCATCATCCAAAACAATTTTGCTAGGTATAGGATATTTCCCACAAAAGGCCATCACTTTAGTTTTCTTTGTATTGATTTCCATGTTGTACCTTTTTGCAATTATATTAAAATTGTGTACAGAATACTGTAAATCTGTTTCTGTTGGAGCTATTAATACCAAATCATCTGCAAAAAGCGAGGAGTGTAGACAAATAATAAACTATCATTTTACTTTGTCTGAATGTATGTAATAATAATAATAATAATAATAATAATAATAATAATAATAATAATAATAATAATAATAATAATAATAATAATAATTTGCTGCCACTATCGAACCCGTAAGTTCTTGGCCGCGCGGACATAAGCTCTCCATACATCATTATCCTGAGCTAATGGTTTCCAATAATCCGTTGTATAATCTACTTTCCTCAAATCATGGTTAATAATAGTAATAATAATAATAATAATAATATGATGATGATGATAATAATAAAATAATATCCATAAACAGAATCCCAAACACCATGCTTCACTACCGTGGTACATGGAAAGAGATCTTTAGGCCATCCGAAGAACAAATAGGTTGAGAATGCAGTCTTGAGATCGTAATAGGCTATCAAGCCTTATACTTAGGCTATATGGAAGATTATTATTATTATTATTATTATTATTATATTTAAACATAGGCTTAATTCTGGAAATGCGTGCTATTATGCATTGCAGAGACTCTTGATGTCCCAACTCCTTTCAAAAAACGTTAAACTGAAAATATATAAAACTATTATTCTACCAGTTATATTATATGGGTGCGAAACATGGACTCTTACTTTAAGGGAGGAAAGGAGATTACAGGTATTTGAGAATAAAGTACTTAGGAAAATTTTTGGACCAAAGAGAGATGAACAGACAGGTGAATGGAGAAGACTACATAACAATGAACTACATGATCTTTATAGGAAGCCAGATATAATAAGAACAATTAAGTCTCGTAGACTGCGATGGGCAGGACATGTTGCACGTATGGGGAATGAAAGACTTACATGGAAGCTTCTTGTAGGAAAGCCAGAGGGAAAACGCCCAGTTGGTAGACCAAGAATAAGGTGGGAGAATAACATTAACTATGATTTGAGGGAAGTAGATTAAACAGAAAATGATTGGAAAGCATTAGCTCAGGATAGAGATGTATGGAGAGCTTACGTCCGTGCGGCCATGAACCTACGCGTTCGATAGAGCCAATGAGTAAGTATTATTATTATTATTATTATTATTATTATTATTATTATTATTATTATTATTATTATTATTATTATTTTAATGTATATATGAGTCGAAAACAAAAACAGGTTTCCCTCTTTGCAGGTAACTTTCAACAACTCAGAATACATTCTGTGCTCTTTGAAACGTGCCACTACATATTTTAGGCCTAATGTAGGCCTAGTAGTAAATACTTGATAATTCATACAAATTACATCATGTAGTTAATTGGAATTTATGATATTTCGATATTACCTTACAAAATCACTTGCATGGATATATAAAATACCTTTAACACTATAATGGAGTTGTATGGAAGCTTACATGCGTATAGTTGGGTTGTCTATCCGATCGGCGCGACGTTTCGTAAATTTCACATTAAAGCAGCGCTTTCGTTATTTACAGTACGATACAATGTTATACAAAACGAGGAGACGACATTATTTTGCTTAGACTGACAATGGGTAAATAAATTCAGCTTCAATAGTTTGACACGATTTCATTAAACTGTGTAACATTTTCAATTTCAGCGATGACAATTTTTTAGGTATTTATTAAAATAAAAATAATCCTTAAATATATTCCTCATTTTTATCGCAGAATAAAAATAAAGCATATAATATCAAAACGTTTAATAGTCAGACCACCGGGTTATATGGAGAAAAAAAAAAGATGACTGGTTTATTTGTTGTAATTTTCATTTTTAATAAAATTCAAGCAGCAGCTATCCCACTTAACTTCTTTTTTTAAACTCCGCGTGGAACAGAATGATAATTTAGGCATTGCATTATAGAGCATACTGCTTTCTGTGTGTTCAAAACGATCGTAAGAACCAAATATTTTATACCAAAAAGTGATTATCTGATTAACTAGATCATTATTATGACTTTTTTTTTATCCCAACCTTTTTTTACAAAATATCGAAATTAGGTATTTTGTTTGAATGAAAATCATCTGTAAACATATATTGTGATTATTTGAATTCCAAGACATCGAACTAGATATGTATTACTTTAATTATTTTAGAAAAAGTTACTTTAATTTAAAAACAATTATGTTTATAAAGCCCCGTGCCATAGCCGAGTGATTTAAGACATTATGCCTTGGTGCAGACCTACGGTACTTGCGCTGGTTTGAGTCCCCATGGGGGAAGAAAATTTCTTATGGAATTTCGGACAATATGGAACCTGTGCCCAACCAGCATAGCGAGGAATTTGGATGCTTACAATAAGTAGCGGCTCCTGTTAAGAAAACCAGTTATAACGGCTGGAGGACCCGACATGCTGACCACGTCACCTCTATGCTGGCTGTATGATCGTCCACGCTATGATTAACACATGTGGATGTGAGACCAGAACCGGCTGGTAGCCCAAGGCCTTTGCGGTATTCTGAAAGATAAAAAGTTGACATACTTACCTAATTTGGTAATGTACCTCTGCAATATAGAAACACTTTTAACTATTTCTTAATATGTCCTGGTTACAACCTGTTTTAAATTTAATTATTTTTCTGCTCAAAATTCCACAATTCAAACCTCCCTAGGTCGGTGTATTTAAATATTAAAAAATCTGAAGCATTCCAAATATGTATACCCTAAGACCCAGTTTCTAAGTTTAAATGGACAATATGACAGTTCAAATATTTTATAATAAAAACAAATTTAATAATTGTGATAAAAAAATTGAATATTCATTAATAAACATGAAACTAATTTTACTCAATTGGCTATTACAACTACCATATTCATTTTTGTGATACCTTGTTTATCTTTATGAATTGATGGATAGAATAACACTGACCAAAAGTACACACCTATTTTTTTTTTCTGCAATTATGTTTACTTCAAGTCTTCAGTGTAAATTGCGGTGATTTATTTCAAATTATTTTTATTTAACAAATTCGCCATATTTTGAAGCACCAGTACTAAAAATGTTTGGTATTAAATATTAACTGCATGAATATATTAACGAGATACTCTCTTGTCCCCTGTTTCCTATTAACAGCAATTTTACATAAACAGCAAATTATTTTTTATACATAATATTGAATATAATAGATGGGATCGGGAAAGGAACACCGATATCTTAAAAGAATTGAAGACTACGCCAATTTTTGTTTCCTATTAACAGCAATTTTACATAAACAGCAAATTATTTTTTATACATAATATTGAATATAATAGATGGGATCGGGAAAGGAACACCGATATCTTAAAAGAATTGAAGACTACGCCAATTTTGGGATAAGTTAAACAGTACCAACTAAATTGGAAACATCATCTTGAAAGAATGAGTTCAAATTGGATCCCCAAAGCTGTTTATAATTATATATCAAGAGGACGAAGATCTCTGGGCCGTCCTATGAAATGATAGAGGGAAAATTTTCTATAGGATCGTAACAACCCTTGGCCTAATACTTGGAAGGAAGAAGAAGAAGAAGATTGAATATAATTACATTGTACAGCTGTGTCAAAATAATAATGCATAATTACATACTCAGATCCTGAAAATTTGCTTATTTAATGCATAATGATGACTTTTTTTAATCATACAATTAAATTTTATGAAAAATATGTAACTTCATTGCTTTCCTATATATATTACTTACAACTGTCTTTAGCCATGAAACTGCATTGGTTTTATAAAAAAAATTAAAAAAGTTTAATTTATAAAATATTTAATTGAAAAATAAAAGAAAAAGTGGCACATGAATTATATAACATAATTTATATTCAATAATAATGTATAAAATATTAGTCCAATGAAATGTGAATAAATATTCTACAATTTCATGCCTCCAATTGACAGAAAGGATTTGTATTGTATCCTGGAGTTAAGTCTCTCACTGAGCATGACAGTGTGTTAATATTGATTTTCAGAGTAGTACTGTATCATTGCTCTCTCACAACCTTTAGTAACCATCAACCTATTCCTTCCTTTGATATCCAGAAGTAGTCATGCTTCTACCTGAATTAATTGTTACATCACAAAGTTTTCATGCTTCCATGAAGTGTTAAATTCTATGAGAATTTTCTTCAATCGCATAATTTAATTCTAACACTTCAGATTTTATGGTTATGAAGGTAATGTTTACCATGTATATATTGATATAAAGTTTAGTAATAATATAACATTATTTCAGTATATTGACTTATTTTAGGACCTATTAATATATTCAGTAATCAATGATGCTATATAAACATATCTACCTTATCTAATTAGGTTCTACCATGAAAATTTGTGTTTCTGTTTCAAATAGAATTTTATTAATGAATTATATTGGTACAAATACATCTAAAATAGGATAAGTTTTTGTTAATAGCCTCTATTAACAACTTTGGTACATCTATAATGTACTAAAAATTAACATACATTTTTCTAAATAGGTACAGTACTTCTTAAAAATAGCAGCTTATATTTCATAAATTAATTTTAAATAATTGATATAAATACATCTAACATAGAAAGAGTTTTAGTTTTATATCAATTAATAGAAATACATTTATTATATGTACTGACTTAGGCTTTCATGGCTGGAGTTGCTATGATGATCTTGAAGAAGATTTCTGGGCTGTAGGCCATGGTCTCAAGGCTTGAAGTTCCTTGACATTTCGCCAGATACTCCGTCTGGCATCCTCAAGGGTTGTCTTGAGACTGGCAATTTGTCCACTGTCTGTCCTATTTATACCATTCACCGCGATGTGTTCATAGGTTATATCTGCCTTCTGATTGGTCAGCGGTAGAGACTTCCATTGCTCCAATGAGGTTGCTGTTTGATGGTCTAGTAGACTGTTCTTGTAGAGGTTTGCATTCTGCATTTTTTAGAACCGGTATCCATATTTTGTTGACTTTTAATGATTCTTCTTTTCTATTGAAACCCTTGAGGATGCCAGACACAGTCTCAGGCAAAACGTCGGGGAACTTCAAGCCTCGAGACCACGGCCTACAGCCTGGAAATCTTTTTCAAGATCATCACATTTATTATAATTCTTTGAATAGATACAATCATAGAAATAGGAGCTTCTATTTCATAATTTAATCAATAAGTGATATTATATGCAATTTATCTAACATAAAAACTTTTTTCTTAATATATATCAGTGATAGTAATGTTAGTAAATCACAATTCAATTTAGATGTAAATACTAGTGTTTAATTTATATAAATTGATACTATCATAATTGTTAGTTTCACTTTCATGAAAGATATGGGCTGAAGTCGGAACGGGTCAACAGACCTAATCCATGAATGCAGATGATGATGATGATGACTTTCACGATTTAATTTCATCATTAAGACTGTGGCTCTTATGTTATTGTTAGATCTGATATTATATATAAGATATGGTATAAATTTTAGAATAATAGATTTATAACATATATAAATATATATAGTTCAAAAATATAAAACAAACTGGAGAGATTGTATCCAATGAATGCTGGACTCGAGGACAGCAAAAGGTTCTCTACACTATAATCCAAAAGGAAAAAGGAATGTAGGCTGATCTTTAAAGAGATGTTGGAATGGGCCAGAACCCTAATCCTTAACATAAATTATGATTATGATAAATAATTTATTAACAAAAAAGTCATTGAGAAGTAAAATAATACTGAAACAGTAATAAATTCTGTTGCTTTAATTTTATACAGGGGCATTTTTTACAGTTGTATTGCAGGTTTGTACAGTCACCATTTTTCAATGAACTTTTTTTTTTCCTTTTTAAGATTTAAAAATGTTACTTTTAATCTAAATGAGCTCTTAACATGTTATTTTCAACATAGCATGAGCCATGAAATAGACTTGTTGCAAAATCATAGAGAACAAAGGCTGCAAATCTCCTGCAAGTTGAACAGAACAAATCTTCGTTGGTTTTTCATGTGTGTGCATCTCCCCTCCTCTTCATAAAACCTGTATGTAAGCGGTGATTTACGTTACGTTCCTGCAAATTCAGGATTGTTGAGATGTGTATGTAGTGTATTACTACTTTCTTTAAGAATTTAAAATAATGAATACAGTACTGTTTTACAGTTTAAGCCATTTTCATTACTATTAGTTCATTAATTATCAAATTTTCATTTAATACTGCAAACGAAGCTTCAAAATATTTATATATCTAGAATATTAATGATAATGATATATTTTGTTTTTAAATGCTACCACTATTATCTGATTCCACGAGACTCCGCCGTATTTGTATTTGATTTATTTTATCTGGTGATCACCACATCCATTTCATGTATATTGGTTTTCTAAAGAAGGTATTTTTTATAATAATATTTGAAGAGAAACATTTTTGCCTAGACCGAAACTCAAACTCGGGACCTTTGGCTTGCCGGGCCAAATGCTCTACCAACTGAGCTACCGAGGCAAGTTGCAATCTAGACGCAAATTTTTCTCTTATATATGTTGTAATTCCCTCGTGCCAAATGCTTTGAAATATTTGCTTCTATCTTTGCAAATGGCAGATTCTTAGTTAAGAAGACATTTATTGGGAATTTAACACTACTTTATAAAGCCAGTAGGGCTTCTATTTTTCTATTTTTTATAATAAGTTTATGTTCTTGTGCAAATTGAAGCAGTCTGTCTCCCTCTGAAACCATGCCCACTGACTGGTTCCTCATCTCTGTGTTCACATACTATGGTCTTATTATTGAAATCTCCAATACATACATTCTTTGGTGATCTGTAATAGTCTGGAGTAGTTTCTAGTTATCCGTAGAAGTCTTCTACTTCTTCTTCGTTGCTTGTTTCAATTAGCGCAGACTTATACAGGTATGACAGTAGTCGTATGGTCATTTATGTCTAGTTTTAACACACCTCCTACTAATAAATAAGGTGAGTCTGTAGCATCTTACCTCGTAAGAGTTGAGTTCTTTTAGGACATGTTTAAAATAATTCTGTTTTATCTTCAACTTGTCCAGACTCTGAAGTTAAAACAGAATTGTTTTGAAATTCCCAAAAAACTCAACTTTTACGAGGTAAGATGCTACAGACTCACCTTATTTATTAAGAAGAACCTCATAATGTTATTTATATTTTTAAAATAATTTTTACTATATAACAATGGTTTTTACATAATTTAAACATTGTAGGAGAAAAATTTGATAAAGTGATTAATAGAAAAAAATGATCACCTTTCATAGGAGATACCCTATTTTAAGTAAAGTTTTTCTAAATAATAAATACTGTGAAAGAGTAAATTTGAGAATAAAGTTCTTAGGAAAATTTTTTGACCCAAGAGAGATGAACAGACAGGTGAATGGAGAAGATAACATAACAGTGAACTACATGGTCTTTATAGGAAGCCAGATATAATAAGAACAATTAAGTCTCATAGACTTCAATGGGCAGGACATGTGGCATGAATGGAGAATGAAAGACATGCATGGAAGCTTCTTGTAGGAAAACTAGAGGGAAAATGCCCATTGGTAGACCAAGAATAAGGTGGGAGAATAACATTAACAATGATTTGAGGGAAGTAGATTATAAGGGAAGTAGATTATATAGGGAATGATTGGAAAACATTAGCTCAGGATAGGGATGTATGAAGACATGGAGACCTTATGTCTGCACAGCCATGAACCTGTGGGTTTGATACTGCCAGTGAGCTAGTTAGTTAAAAAGAGTAAATGGTTTTTCTTATCTCGGGTACAAACTGTCTTTTTTTGATGAATTAGATATCACTGATAAAATCTGTAAGTACACAAAAAAATGGGAATAATATTAATAAAATTATGAAATCTTTCATAGTACAAAGGCACACGAGAATATTCTTATATAAAATGTTAGCAAAACCAGTACTATGTTACAGAAGTGAGCCATGGACGAGAAATAAGGATATCCAATGAATCACAACTAGCAAGTTGAAATTCATGAAATTAACAGCAGATTATTCCTGATGGGATCACAAAAGAAAAAAGATGCCCTGGAAGAACTTCATTTAGAATCAGTTATCCATTTTATAAACAATTACCAGTAAAATTAGAAAACTTGTGTACAATGTATGGCCACAGATAGAATACCAAAAAACCACGTTTCACTGCTGTCCATTTGGAAAGAGATCTTTGGACCATCTTAAGAAGAGATGGATCAAAAATCCAGTCTTGAGTTCATAACAGGGCATCAGGCTTTACACTTGTAGCATAAAGAAGATGATGATGAACAACAGTTTTCAAAATTATGTAAATAAATCCATAGCACAGCATCTTCAAAAAGTCCACAATGATTGAATTGATTGGTGTCACTGCAAGCAGAAAACTGTAGAGATATTTATGTGGTTAGAATGACAATCTGTCAACAATAATTTCAGTTTTCTTAACTGAATTCTGCTTCTTCTCATATCAAGTATCTACTCACTGTCTTCACAAGGCTGAGTGAACTGTTCCATACCTACGTACAAATAAATTTCTGTGGCATAGCTAAGAATCAAAATAGGGCTCCTGGAATGTTAGACATGCTGACACGCCATAGAGATAGCCATGTTCAAAATCACTGAAGAGTTACTGATAATTAGTTTGATAACACATGAAAGTAAAGAAAGGTTAAAATTTTAAATAGAAAATGAGCTCATATAAAAAAATTAATATAATGGTATTTGCACTTGACTATTTATCAATATTTAATGGAATCAAATACAGGGTTCTTCATTTATAACCTAACGGACACACGGCATTTTGCATGTGCACGGTTGTGTGTGCCACAGCCAGCTTTATTTCTACATAAATTCTGCGCATAAAGCATGTATAAAAATCTCACCATATAGAAGATGTAACTAAATTATTAAAACTAAAACCCTATAAATGAACACATGTTCATTGTTTAAAACAAGATGACCCAGCATCATGAATGCATTATTGTGAATGGTTTCTTTCAACAGTGAATAATTGGTTCAATTGATCCACAGCTTCTGTTCTTTTCCAACGAGGTATGATTCCACCTAAATGGTCGTGTCAACACTCATAACAATCGGTACTGGGTATCTGAAAATCCACATTGCATTCAAGAAATCCCTAATTATGATCGGAAAGTTGGAGCTTGGTGTGCTGTTAGTGCTAGATGCATAATCGGTCCAATATTTTACGAGCAGACTGTAAATGCAGAGAGGTACCAAAATGACATTTTGACCTCATTTTTTCGTGAACTGACAGAATAAGAGAAATCACATGGGTAATTTCAACAAGATTCTGCTACTGCTCATATAGCAGAGGAGTCCATGAATACGGAGGGTTGTTTCCGATCTCTGAGAACGATTTGCCAAGTAGATTGTGACGTTGGAGTGTGAGTCATCAGGACTGGAGCATGCAAGGTGATCAAACCTGTCAATGTGCTGCTTCTCTTACACTCGCACGCGTGTTGCTCTCATAATGCCTAAGCAGATAGACCCGTTTTGGGAAGGGTATATTACTGCCCTTTCCAACGCTAATTATAGTTATTCCGCGATTATTGAGGCTTGCAAAAAACATAATTTTGTGGTGTCAAAGTGTGGAATTAGCTCAGTGCTTAATAAAAAGGGAAAGGGTTGCTTGGGATTAATTCCAAAAGGGAAAAAACAGGCAAATCCATGACCTGCTACTAGCCGCATCCCAGATATAATCAGAAAGGTGAAGGCCCTTATCTCTGGTGGTAACCCTGCCACACAAATATTGGGAATATCCCTTAAAACTGTAAACACCATAATAAACAAAGATTTAAATGTGGAGAAGCGCCACAAAAGCAGGGTTCATAAATTGTTGCCATGTCACATTGCCGAATGCTGCACCAACTGCAGGAAACTCTATGAAGAGCACCTGGCAGGAGAAAAATGGAAATTTTTGGTCACACTTGATGAACCATATGTTTATCTAGGAGACTGCAACAAACCCTGGGCAATTTACTACAGAGAAAGAGGTGAAAAAAATTTCAAAAGTGGTATGCCGAATGCAGAGAAAGTTTCTCCAAGGGATTTATGGTCATCGCAGGATATTGCTACAATGGAAAACTGACCATTTGTAGAGTAGCTAAAAAGGCCAAAATCAACTCCCATTACTACCAGGAAGAAGTTCTCACCCCAATTTACCGGACCGAAATCCCAGCTCTCTATGGTACAGACAAAAACCAAGTTCTGGGTGCGCCAAGACAAGGCCTCCAGTCACACTTTGGGTTCAACCCTGCCGTTCCTGGAGAGAATGGAGCAGGAAACTGGAATACATGCTATTCCATTCAGCAACATCCCAGTGAAGTCTCCTGATGCATCACCGATGGATTTTGTGTCTTTGGACTCTTCAAAAGAGCACTGAGAAACAGACGTCCTCGAACAATAGACGGTCTCTGGAAAGCGTGTAAAGAGGAGTGGGAACTTCTAGACATGACTGTGCTGTATAAGAGTCTTCTGCAGTGGAAACTCTGATGCCGAGCCATAGCTGGGATGAAGGGCAATCAAGAGCATAATCGATGGTGGAGACATGGCATTTCTTAAGGTAAAACTTAAAAATCATTTGTTATCAGAGATCAGAAACAACCCTCTGTAAAATTAGGGAAGTGTTTCAAGATAAAGTGATTAGTCCTGGTGTATGGCCCTCTTGCTCCCCTGATCTGTGTGATTTTTACTTGTGTGGGGTAACCTGAAAGACAAAGTTTATGAGACAAATCCTCATACATTGGAAGAACTAAAACAAAATATTAGAAATGAAATTGGAAACATTATAGTGACCCAACTTAATCAAGTGAATCAGAATGTGTTTTCTCGATATAATGTTTGTTTAGCCGAGAGTGGATGACATTTTCAGCATCTTCTATAAGGTAAGATTTTTATATATGCTTTACATGTGGAGTTTATATAGGAGCAAAGCTGGCTGTGGCACACCCAACTGCTCACAGGCAAAATGCCGTATGCCCGTTAGGTTATAAATGAAGAACCCTGTAATATAGGATTTTAATTTAATGCTATCTCCATGATATAACTCCTAGCATCTTAGGGGTTGTAGATTTTATCCCAGTTATACCAAAGTAATTTTTTGAGTATAGGATCTGGACAACTGAGTGACTATCTGAATTGATAACTAACAAATCCAGTTAAGAAAGCTGAAACTAAGCTAGATAGAATGCATCAAGTAACTGTGTAATTTATTTTACTATCATCCGCTAACCAGAAATCAAACCCAGAAGTTCTGGAATTTTATTATAATTTATAGTACAAATTTAATATGGAAATCTGAAGCCAATAATAAATGATTGATAGTAGGTGTATTTGTGTCATAAAAATGTTTTGTATAGATTATTACCGAGTCTATTTTTGTATCATCTGTTTAGGTGGGGTTGTGTTTATTTACTGAAACCACGCCTTTATATTCACGCAGTTTGGTTACCAAAAGAATAGGTTACAGTTGACTGCTCAAGTGGGTTACTGTCCTCAAGTGGAAACAAAAATGACATTGAGGGAAAGCAGGGTATAAGTGAATATCATGATCTCTTCATTATTCAATCACTTTATATTTAGAAATGAATCAATATATGTATTCAGGTAGATGGAAGTTAATTTCTTGGACATTGTGAATGTTTAGCTATGTCAATAATAAGGCTAACAAGAAAAGTTGAAAATAATAAAACTATAAACACAGTTAAACAAAACTGTTAACTTAATTGTTAAAATATATATGTTTATGTAAAAAATTAACTAACAATGCTAGATATTAGATGGTAATTTTCTAATATCAGATGTGTGTGTTTCAAATCCCACTCACTGAATTTTTCATGCTTCAGATTCCACATTAAGTAGACAGATGGTATTAATGGATATGTTTTTAATTTACACCACATCAGCAGATCACTTTATGTAAGTGATGTGTACCTGTACTATTACAAAGAGGAATGAAGGATGGTTATATGTTTCGTATTTATGTAGGTTAAGTGTGTTGTGAAAGAATCTACCAAAATTAATTGCGGAGTAACAAAAAAGATTTTTTCAATTATTATAAAAGTCTTTGGACTGACAATAGCTATGAAGATACAATTTTCCGAAATAATAATGAGACAGATTCCACAATATCATTGGAAGAATTGAACAATAGTTTAAAGAAATTGAAAAATGGGAAGGCAACTGGCACAGATGGCTTGAATTCTGAATTGTACAAATATGCAGGCAAACAGTTCCATGAAAGACTGTTGTCCTTCTTTAATAATGTATTCAAAAATGCAGATATACCACAAGAATGGAAGACAAGCATTGTTATACCCCTGTTCAAGAAAGGAGACAAGAGAAAAATGGACAACTATAGGGGAATCAGTTTGTTAAACACATGCTACAAAATTTATGCAGACATTTTAAATGGAAAATTGAAAAGTTTCAGTGAAAAATTCCTTATGGAATGTCAAAATGGATTTAGAAAAGGACGATCTTGTATTGATTCAGCATTTTCTGTTAAATTATTGCTTGAAAAAAGAAGAGAATTCAACTTAGAAACACATTTTGCTTTCATAGATTTTGAAAAAGCATTCAACACAGTCAAGAGATCAACACTCTTAAATATATTGGAAGACAGAAATATACCAAATTTACTTCTGCAGAACATACAAAATATTTATAAAGACAACACCATAAAGATTAAATTAAATAACAGATTTTCTGAAGAAGGAATTATAAATCGTGGTGTGAGACAAGGCGGCCCCCTATCCCCAACACTGTTTGCAATTTATATCAATGAAGTAATATGTTGCTGGAACAAGACATATAAATTTGGAATAAGAATATCAGAAAATAGAAAATTAAACACCCTATTGTTTGCAGATGATCAAATAATAATAGCAAATTCAGAAGATAATCTACAGAAAGCATTCAAGATTAAAAGTGTATAAAACACTGGATCTTCCAACTCTTTTGTATGGTAGCGAAGTATGGACGTTGAAACAGAAGGATATACAGAGACTTAGATCTGCTGAAATGAGATACCTTCGGAGGACTGCAGGATACACACTACTAGATCACAAAAAAATGAAGACATCTTAGAAGAATTACACATGGAACCTTTAGAAAACAAAATTTCTGATTATAAGTCAAGATGGATGCAACATGTTCATTGAATGAAAGATCGCAGAATACCCAAACAAATGTTAAGATATCAACCTGCAGGAAGAAGAAGACCAGGACGTCCACTCAAAAGACTTTTGGATGGTGTTTCTCTTGAGGCCGAAACAGGTCAACAAATGGCCTAAATTCGTGAATGTACTATGATGATGATGAAGTGTGTTGTGTGAGAAATGATGATGATGATGAAGAGAAGGGAGAAGGTGAAACACTATGCTTGCCTATAATCTACTTCTGTCAAAAAACCACCAAGGTGACATCAGGCTTAACATTCCTATCTGATGGACGAATCGCTATGAACATGCCTTCTCAATATATTTCTTTGGAGGGGTTTGGAATTTAATACAGGCATTTGGTTCGCAATCTATCAATTAAAAATTGTACACCAATACTTCTCCTATGAGTACGAGACACTTGAAGTCTTCTTAATAAAGGAGTCGCCATTTGCAAAAATCGTAGCAATGGCATTTGGGGTTAGGGAATTAACTATGTATAAGAGAAAAATACACGTTTAGATTGGAGGCCTAGGTTGCTCACTTGGATAGAGCATTGATATAGAGAGTCAAAGGTCCTGGGTTCAAACCCCAGTCTAGATGTATATTTTTCTTTTCAAATATAATCCTCTAAGATATTTATTCTTTGGTTGCTATACTCTGTATGTAGTATTGAGACAAGCTGCTGAATGAGAACGTACACAACTTTAACCCTCTGTGTAACATTCTCATCAATAATAATCAGTATCACTCCAGCTGTTGAGAATGAAACAACGATTCAAAAAAGGCCCCCCAGAAACATTCAGCTTTACAATTTTAAACATATTTTATTGTTAACACATGTGTCACATTCAGTACCAGGCACTGAGCAGGGCATTTAAACCCACAGGCCAGCCATTTAAATACCCCAGCTACCCTTTTCGTGGCACTTCAGAAAATGGGTCATTATTCACAAACTATTAGTCCTAGAAAATTCAAATTTTGTACATACCTAAAGGATATATCCTAGTAGGATTTGATGGTGAAATAACTTGGGCGATTGACATCACTCATGACACATGGTATCGGCGTATCAATTTAAGGAAGTGGAAGTCACTTTCACTTTGTGAATCTTCTAATTCAGGAATCAGTTCATCACCTGAATCATCATTATACAAAATATTCACTAATTCTTCTTCAGTGAGATATTTTTCTTTCGCCATGGTTTCACTCACGCACAAACAATAGCATGATAACGAGAAAGATATACGACTGCATTGAAGCCTGGAGGCAAATTTGGGTGAATGAATTCCATGTGTTGTTTGTTTTAAAAATAAAAGGGGATTCACCAAGGTTAAACGTGTCAAACGGGAATAGAAAATGTACATTTACATGCCATCTATGATCTCCAAGACATACTAAGCCAATACAAAATTTAGGCGCCGAATATAAATGCGGTTTGTTCGCACCCGCTCTAAAATGAATTAACTGACCGATGGCCGCATACACGATAGTCTCTTTAAACGCCTTAACTGGTTTACGGTACTGAATGTGTTAAGGACGACTATGATTTCAGGTACCAATTTTATAATTTTAACCATATATTTCAACTTTAACGGTGGTTCAATATGAATTTTATAAGTATTGACTTATCTTTCAGGTTACTCCACAAGTAAAATTCACATACTGTTAATTTGTTAGTTCTGGTGAGCGAGGTGGAAAGAGATCATCACTTCTGAGAATTTAACAGCTTTGTTGCTTTGTGTGCATAAGAAACTGAAACCTACAAGTTATGCTAATTTTGAGAGGGATTTATTTGGTGAATGTTCAAGATTCTCACCAATCTCATCTAGCTTTTCTTCTGTTAAAACTATTTATGTGTGCACATGTATTTTGTTTTGTACTGAGCCAGAATTTTCAAATCTATTAACAATTATGTGAGTTTGTGTTCTTGAAGGTGACACTTTAGCAGGAAACGTGTGATTAAATTCATTGCATACCCGTTGAACAAACTTATACTTAAAATAATTTTTACACACAAAAATATGATTCACCAGTGAAATCGGTTTCACCATCTTGATAACTTAAAACGAACTACATCTAAGTGCCACAAAGGCCAAACTGGATATGCGTGCCACTCACTTTAAAAACCCTGCTCAATCGGTTACAACTTATAATGTAGACCCAGTATATATACAATGAAGTACATAGAAATATGCTATGATCAAAATTCAATTAATTACGACAGGGAATAATTTTAATCTGAATGAAAACAATCAGATATGTAGGATCATTCTTAACAGACTAAAATAATACTCATGGAGAAATTAAATATCAAATTAAAGAAGAAATTTATGTTACTGCTTAATTTAATGTCTCCTGTCTTTTCAACTTTTGTCTAAGAATCTAAGATTAAAATTTATAAAATGATAATCTTTCCTTCGGTACTCAATGGATGTGAAACATGGTTACTTATTATTAATTTCATACATCTCAATGATGGATAAATCATATCTGAAGAGAAAAATTATACGCTCAGACCAGGACTTGAACCCGGGACCCTTGGTTTTCTAGTCCAAGTGCTCTACCATTTGAGCTACCTGAGCAAGTACCGATCTAAACGCAAATTTCTCTCTATATACGTTGTAATTCCCGCCCACCGAATGCTTTGAAGCCTTTGCTTCTATCTTTGCAAATGGTGGCTCCTATATTAAGAAGACATATTTGGGAATTATACATTACATTATAAATGCCAGTACGGCTTTTTTCGATGTTCTTATTATTAATTTCATACATCTCAATGATGGATAAATCATATTTGAAGAGAAAAATTAGACGCTCAGACCAGGACTTTCAAATATGATTTATCCATCATTGAGATGTATGAAATTAATAATAAGAACATCGAAAAAAGCCGTACTGGCATTTATAATGTAATGTATAATTCCCAAATATGTCTTCTTAATATAGGAGCCGCCATTTGCAAAGATAGAAGCAAAGGCTTCAAAGCATTCGGTGGGCGGGAATTACAACGTATATAGAGAGAAATTTGCGTTTAGATCGGTACTTGCTCAGGTAGCTCAAATGGTAGAGCACTTGGACTAGAAAACCATAGGGTCCCGGGTTCAAGTCCCGGTCTGAGCGTATAATTTTTCTCTTCAAATATGATGGTTACTTACATTAAGGTGATATAACAAGCTAAGATTATTCGAAAATAGGATCCTAAGGCAAATATTCAGTCCCATGAATCCTGAGTGATGATATTGGAGAATGGTGGAAGCTTTATAATGTGGATTCCATATTTTTATCTTTGTCCTAATATTATCAGGGCTGTAAATCCTCATGTTGGCCTTGATAGTCTAGTGGTAAAGTTCCTTGCCTTTAGTCCCGAGAGTCGTGGGTTCAAACCTAGCCAGGGTCAATGGATTTTTAGGATGAAAATTCCATGGAGAAAGTCCTCTGGGTGGGACTTTAAGCTGTGGATTCCAAGTCCGAAGATTTTTGGGCTGGTAAAAGACCCTCATGTTTGAACAAAATTTGACTACCTTCATCCATTCGAGTAATACATAATTTTCCTACTAGATGTCGTTCGAGGTGATGTACTGATCACATGTCTCTCGCTGAAATCTATAGGGAAATAAGTGTAACTAAGTTATTTTGTTTAAGAAACTTCCCACTAGGGAAGCATTCATCTCTCCAAGCGGAACAAACAGGGATGTATCATCAATAATCCTCTTGGTGCCACGTGCCAATTAGATAAGATTTACTGATATTAGCCAAGCACTATAATCAAGTCAAGGAGAGTAAAATTAATAGAGACTAAATCAAGTTATATTGAATTGCACAATAAAACACTGATATAATGTAAAGATTTGATCCTATTACCAACGTTCAACTTAGATACTGGAAAACTATACTTCAAAAAACTGAAAAGAAACATTTTTGCCTAAACCAGGATTACAACCCAAATCTCCAGCTTTACGTGCTGCTGCACTACCATTGTGCTACTTAGGCAATCCAGGAGAAGACAGAAATTTTTCTCTAGTACCCCTATTGGTGAACTTCTATTCAATTACAACAAGGTCGCTTCTGTTAAGAAGACATTATGATGGGATTTTCTCCATGCTAAATCAGCTAATTACGAGTATAATATTGAAAATAATGTACTCAGGTTTGCTGTTCACATGTAATAATTAATATAAATCCTGGGTTAGGTAAAATGGAGATAATGGTCTTCAAAATATATCCAAATGAGAAAATATAATATGAGGTGAGATGTATATGTTTGGTTCAATTTTTTGATAATATTACTGCATGATGTTACTTTCTATAAATTACTGATTAACCCAACAGATATTTGTAAAAAATCTCATAAATTATTTATTTTTAGACTTGTTACTAACGGGAACTGTCAATTATTGCATGCCGAAACTTACCTTGATATTTTTCCCAGAGAAGTGTTGTGATGTACCAAGTGTATATCCAAAAAGAAAAGAAAGAAAAATAATAATAATAATGTTTTATTTATTCTGACAGAGTTAAGGTCATAAGGCCTTCTCTTCCATTCAACCAGCACAAATACAAATAAATATTTGACAAATATAGATATACACTATACTAATTATAAACAGTTAAACATACATTTCATGTATACAATCAACATTTTATACGATAATAACAATAATAATACTTACGATAATAATAATAATAATAATAATAATAATAATAATAATAATAATAATAATAATAATATAAATATGATGAATTATACGAAAAACACCAATTAGTATATGTACCTTACACTGGGTAATGATGAAGTCGGGCAAATATAAATTTAGATTTCTTTTAAAAGATGCCAATCTGCCGCTTCTAACTGTGAGGCAATAAAATCCACTGCCAACCTCTCATTTAAACTATAGGAAAGTAATACAACTCCCAACTTAGTGGATTGGATAATCCTCACAACCTGCCAATTGCGCCATGCCCTGCCTCAACCCATTCGGCTCTATTCAAGCAGGGATGTCCATCTCCTTTGCACAGTTGGTTGCCATTGCTGGATTCTTGTGTTGATTTCTGTGCCTTGCAGTTAAAAGCAGTAAGTTAGTTTTTGAACACGGCTTTGGTACATCACAATGCTTCTCTGGGAGAAATTTGAAGGTAGGTTTTGGCATACAATGGTTGACAGTTCCCTTGTAAGTCTAGTGTCCCAATGGAATGGTTTTTAGAATTTTCTTATGTAATCAATAACAGATCTGCTAAAAATGTGCTTATATTGCTGGATCATACTTCTCATTCAATAAAATAGATCAATTCATTCATAATAAAATAAACACTTAAAAAAATTAGTCTAATTCTTGATAAACTTAAAATAATAAATCTTAAATAACAAATAGATATAAATTTCACAATCTGATATTCTAAAAGAATATTCACATAAAATAAAATAAGTTAAAATATACCTCCTTAGGTAAGATTCGTCGTCCTCAACTTAAAAAATATATATTTTATAAGTTGAGGACGACGGATCTTACCTAAGAAGGTATATTTTAACTTATTTTATTTTATGACTCTCCACCTCAACGGTTTTAACAATGAATTTTATTAGCATTTATTCACATAAAGTCCATCACTGTGGTCTCGAGGTAGCATGCTGCCTTGTCACGCAGCGGGCCTGGGTTTGATCCCCGGTCGAGGCAGTTTTTCTGGATGAGGTTTTTATCGGGGTTTTTCCTCACCTGTAAGGCAAATGTCAGGAAACCTTTAAGGCCCAAATGGTCCCCGAAATCATATGGTCATCATCATCATCCTTATCATTATCATCAACATCATCCTTCACCAGTGTGGAAAGCAACGGGAAGCTACCACACCTACAATTCCCTAGTAAAGCTGTAAGCATAGCATGAAAATGCTAGATTGCAGTGAAGGACCTGCCTTCGGACAGAGTTACTATGGATGGATGGATTCACATAAAAAAACTCCTGGCACGACAGGTCTAGAAGGCCCTTAGCCTACTATCCGGCTGCTGGCCTCACATTCACATGTGTCAATCATAGAGGTAGACGATCATCAAGCCAGTGTAGGGGTAACATGTGGTCAGCATGTTGAGTCCCCCAGCCGTTATAGCTTATTGTAGCTACCCAAATGCCTCATGATGCTGGGTAGGCACTGGTCCCATACTGGCTGAAATACCATGAGAAAATTTCTTCCCCTTTGGAGGCTTGAACCAGCGCAAGTCCCGTAGCTCTGGGTCAAAGCTTCCTGCCCTAACCACTCGGCTATGGTGCGGGACAGAATATTCACATGAAACTGATTAATAGCACAGTGCTGTGTTGTCGCTGTCATGAAATCAATTCATTTAAATTGGTTTCAAAAGAAAATTAAAGAGAAAGCTTCCCAAGTCATTCATTATATGGAACATGTCCACTGCTGTGGTCTTGAGTTAGCATGCTGCCTTGTCATGCAGCAGGCCCGGGTTCGATTCGCGTTCGGGACAGGCTCCTGGGTGAGATTTTTTTGGGATTTTTCCTCACCTGTAAGACAAATGTCATGAAGCTTAGGGCCCAACGGTCCCTGAACATCATCCGGCCATCATCATCATCTTTATCATTATCATCATCATTCTTCACCAGTGTGGAAAGCAACAGGAAGCTACCACACCTATAATTCCCTAGTAAAGCTGCAAAGCATAGCATGAAAATGCTTTGATTGCAGTGAAAGACCTGCTCTCAGGCAGAATTACTATGGATGGATGGTTATGGAATATGGAATTTGGTGATGCAATAAATTATTTTAAATATTTCAAGAGGTAGATTTTCACAAATATTAGTAGAATTCCCATGATATTTCATCGCTCTTTGAAAGTGAATAATTGTTTTATTCTTATGGCAATTAAAAAAATTGCCCCATTAATTTTAATTTTAATCGAATACTGTCAAATGAATACATACTATTGCCAAAACTCATTGAATGTCAAACAGATTATGATCCATGAAAATGGTTGCCAATGAAATAAGTCTGTACTGTGATAAGCAATTTCTCAGCAGTTACTTGTAAAAGTCTTCAGTTTGACATTCAATGAGTTTTGACAAGAGTATGTATTTATTTGACAGTATTTGATTAAAATTAAAATTAATGGGGCAATTTTTTAATTGGAATAAAACAATTATTCACACTCAAAGAGTGATGAAAAAACATTGGAATCCTACTAATACTTGAGAAAATCTACATCTTGAAATATTTAAAATAATTTATTGTAACACCAAATTCCATATTCCATATCCATCCATAGTAGCATTCGGCGCTGGGGAATTAACGATGTATAAGAGAAAAATTTGCATTTAGATTGGTGTGCTCAGATAGCTCAGTTGGTAGAGCATTGGCATAGAAAGCCAAAGGTCCTGGGTTCAAAATCCCAGTCTGAGCATATATTTTTCTCTTCAAATAAAATTAGCATTCACTTGTTTGTTAGCATGTTTTTTGTGATAAGTTGGCTAGACTAAGTAATGTTTTTATGTTGATTTAGGTTACTCTGAGTTCAATTTCTCACTTAATTTTAAGCTAGTTCTCACATTTTTGGGAAAAAAATCAATATATATATTTTTCTCAAGTAATTATTCACACACTGCTACAGTAAATTGTGTGTTTGTTTTTTATTTGAATTTATATAGGTGTACGGGGACATAGATTCCCCAAAATTTCTTCCCCAAGAGGACTTGAACTAGTGCACATCCTAAAAGCTTTGTGTCAAGGCATGATGTTTTAGATTACTCAGCCATAGTGCAGGACAAAATTCAGTACATTTCTATGGAAAATCACCCACAAAATAAAAAATAGAAACCTTTGTCCAATCAGCTATCCCAAGATAAAACTAATATTTCCAAAATATGAATCCCATACTTTTCCATAAAATCGCTTTTCTCAATAAATACAGAAAATTATAATATTTGAAGAGAAAAATATATCATATTTGAAGAGAAAAATGATACGCTCAGTCTAGGACTCGAACCCAGGACCTTTGGCTTTCTAGACCAATGCTCTACTGACTGAGCTATCAGGGTGAGTTCCAATCTAAACGTAAATTCTTCTCTTATATACATTGTCAATTCCTGCATATAATTTTTCTCTTCAAATATGATTTATCAATCATTGAGATGTATGAAATGAATAAAAAAAAACATAGAAAAATATATGCCTAGATTGGGGTTTGAACCCAGGACCTTTAGCTTTGTATGCTAATGTTCTATAGTGTGAGCTGTACATATATATATAAAGCTAAAGGTACTGGGTTCAAACCCCATACTAGGTATATATTTTTCTCTTCAAATATAATTTGTCATTCAGCGAGGAATATTAAATTTATAATAAAAACATTGAAATGATAATACTTTATTAATTTTCAGTAATTTTATTTATTTCACTCATACATTGGTTATATTGTTCAGAATATTCACTAGAATACGTAATAATAGTTTACTGTTTTTCTTATTAAATTATATGTTTCATCATAATTAGTAAGTATTTATTTAAGCACAAATAAGACTTAATTATTTGTTTTAAATGAAACTTAAGCTACTTTTACTCTATACGGTGTGTAGGCTGAATTGCATTACAAGTGATACTTGTCAGTTCATTGCCATAAGTTAACAAACCTTCAATGTGAACGCATCAGTGAAGTCATGTAGGCAATTTTCTGTAAGTCCATAAATTATATTCTTTAATAAATTATAATTCTAGAATTGTAAATATATATCAGGAGTATAAGAAAAAATAATAAACAAAATGTTAGTAAAAATAAAATTACTCTTTCCTATTTACTGGAAAACTAGTTCAGTTCTGTTGAGTTCTGGTAAGCTTCAAAGATAATAAAAATATATATACAATCAATATACCCAATTCACCAATTCATATTTTAAAATGGTGAATTGGGCATATTGATTGTATATATATTTTAATATTTTATCACCAAGAAGATCACTTGTGTATTAAATTCAAAGATAATGATTGCAATTTTTTTTTTCAGATATATCTTGGTAACTGTTGACTGCAATGAAGACCAAGGAACTTAATAAGCCACTTTACTTGAACCTTTATAACTTCAATACGGTGGCTGCTCAGGACTACCCATATGTTCTGACCAGCCCACGCTCTTTAGAGGCATGTCGCAAAGCAGGATACAAGGTAAGGGTTAAATTCTGTTTTTATCAATCATTTATAATAACATACCGGTAATTTAAATATTGTAAAATGGATTATTTTAAAGTATCATATATTGCAAACAGGGAAAATCTTGGTTATTTAGTGGTAATTGTTATTTTTAAAACAACTCTTCCCTCAGGTACAATCTTTTCTCTCTAGTTATGTTAAATGGAATTAATAATTTTCGTATTATCTACAGCATTTCTATTTGTGACGTAACAGAAAAAAAAGTCCTGAATAGTGGCTTCAGCAATTCGAGTACCTCCATTGAATCTTGGGAACTGATTAAAGAGAGACAAATTGGGATTGGTTCAGAAATTGTGCCTAAATAGCTGAACCTGTACATAAAAATAAGACCTGTGGTTCAAATCCCAGGACAAATCCCTAGTTATGTTACAAAATTGCTTCGTAGCAACATTTGAGGAATAATGCAAATTAGAGTGGATTTCAAATAAGTAATATATATTATATTTGAAAAGAAAAATTCTTGCCCAGACCGAAACTTGAACCCAGAACATTTGGCTTTCCGAGCTAATGCTCTACCAATTGATATAATATATATGTTTACTTTTTCAAAATAATATACCTAGGTGTATGTAGGCCTATTATCATACATCATTATTCAACATTAATAATTTAATATAATAGTATTTTTTTTTGTCTAATGCCACCAAGTTGTTTTTTATGACATTTCTGGCTTTCTCTTCTGGCATTGGCAGAATTGTAATCCATTTCTTAGGTTGGGGCACCTGTAAGGCAGAGTTACGTTACCCCGATGATATGACGGGTGATAAATGATAATGAAGCACCAGGAGAGTTCTTAACCTAAACTTAACCTAAATTCCAGACCATGGGCAAACCATAGGAATAATTTCCTTTAAGGAAAAAATCATATGGTCTGACTGGGAATTAAATCTGGGATCTCATGAACTAGAAATGCTGGCCCTAGCCCATGAGGCTGGTCAAAATTTAATATAATAATTTGTGAGATGGAATTAAATTTGAAAATGCTTATAAAAATTAATGACTATATAAAAATTACATCTTAGAAAGTACTGTATTTTAAAAGCACTAATTAGAGGTTTAATTCCTCTTTTAACTTTCCATTATTTTGTGACTACTTAAATATGTTCACTAAATAATAAGAGAAATAAAAAAAAGCTGGCGATCGACTGAGGCCTTCTAGGTCTATCTTGCCATGGAATAGGATTGTAAGAAAACATTTGATTTTAAAATTTTATTTATAGTACAATTCCTTTAATATTAAGAACACTTTTACTCTAGAGATTTTACATTAATATTATACAAAGCAAGCATTTGGAACATAGGCATTCGTGAATAATAAATATATATCATATATTTTTCAGATAAGTTTATCATTCTCTTATCATTCCATTCTGAAGAAATGTTGTCTTCTTTTAAAATATTGTTCTACTTACACTTTTATTACTCAATTACTATTTTAAGTATTTTATTATTATTGTTTGTATAGTTATATTAATCTTAAATCTTGCACTTTTTAGGTTTTTTATTAGTGGCATACTTTTTTTGTGGTACGTACCACGTAATTTTTTTTTTAAAGTGGACTTATATATGCTTACATTTGTAGATAAAAATTAAACACATTTTTGTATAGGCTTAGGTGTAATAAACAAAACTCAAACATTTACAAAAATAGCACAGTATTGTTAGCAATGCATGATAGATGTTTGAAATTTTAAAATCCACTGAATTGCATGATGACCAGTAGCTTAAAAAATAGTTAATGACTGGGTCATAGACTTAGTAGTCCGCTATTTTAAAATCAATTAATAATCAAATAATAGCATTTCATTTTTTTTTCAAAATTTCAATTGTACAAAATTAGATTTAATAAATCTTACATACTCTTGTACACACACACACACGCACACATATATTCATATACTAACACAAACATATGCCAGTGTACCATATAATACAGGATAAAATGGTTTTTACATGACATGATTGATTTATTGAAAAATGTGGATACAGTAATAAATTACATAAAAATCAAATTTACTACCTTCTCGGCAATTACAATTGTTTTTTTTTACTTCTTATTAGAAATAATATATTAATATGAAATAATACAGAACTCTTTCTTTTTTACTATGTGTTATTTCCAAGTGCCATTTTGCCACGGAATTCTTGTCATATAATTTAGTGTTTGAAACTGAAGATAATTACTAACATTTAAAATAATTTATTTGGATGAATGATGATATGAGTCATTAGTTGATTTTTATTGACCAAAAAAATTATATTACATGTTACAAGTGTTGTCAGATAAATGAATTATGAAAAAGGCAAGATTTAAATTAATCATCATCACAATTCCGTCAAGTACTAGCCATAAAAGAACTGTTATGATCTAAGAAATGGTTTTTCATTTCATCTTTTCATGGAGATATCCAAAGAATGCTCTCCATTAGGCAATATTTCAATATTGTCTTAGGAAACCTATAGGAAGTTCATTCCTGTATCATGCTCTTTCCAATTCTGCTGATATATGGAGATGCAGTGAAGGTCTTGTGTCATGTTGAGAACATGTAACATGTATATAATTTTCTTTTGATCCTGTTTGGTGTAGCTGATTCTTCAGCGCATGAACCTCATTTTGCAGGCTATTAATCTTTCATCTTTCATTCAAAGAGTTCATGCTTTGCTTCAATGTCAACCAGGGCTAGTATCATCATAATCTTATATAAATTAATACCGGTTTGTTTCTCTCCCAATGATGGTTGCAGAACTCTGTTAAAGATGATCATGGATTTGTTAAATTTTATAATTTTCTCTGGTATATCTAAATTTTTAGCAAATGATAATAATTTATAACCCAAATCCATTAAGCTGTTCCAATATTTTATTGTTCAAACAAATCTTACTTAATACAGTGAAAGATCCTTATTCGCAGTTCCCTTATTCGCGTTTTCATTATTTGCGGGTTAAAAAATTGCAACACAGTTCCTGTATTCGCAGCTAAAAATGTCTTTATTTGTGGATCCAATCTGCATATTAGAAGGATTAGTGTCTTTTATTAACCATCGGTAACTCTTTTTACTGCAGGCAAGTGCCAAAGTGGCTTTTATAAGGAACGATTCAAACCAAATGGACAAATTAATATCAAAGTAAAACAAGCCTTATTGTCACTATATCTAAAGTCTGTTGTTAAAAGCCACTGCAGCCGTAATTCACGTACCGCTGTGTCCGTTGGTAAATGCCGCCCTTGCCACAATCGGTGTTTTAATGTTTTAACTTGTGATTCATTGCAATAATTTTGATTGGATAACACATGTCTCTTCTGTTTTGTTGGCAAGATGTAATGTCGAGTAAAATGAAATAAAATTAGTTTTGAAGCAGAAAAAAGTAGTGTTGCCGCTTAAAGTAAAATCAGAAATGTTTGACCATTTACGTGTTGGCGAGTCATTTGCATCTACATCACGCTGTTTCAATGTAAACAAATCAACTGTACGATTCATCAAGAAATCAGAAGAAAAATAAAGAATTACATAATTGAATTCACAGCTAAATATCAATCAGAATTGAAAGACCTTATAAAAGCAGCAAAAAGGAAGAAATTACTAAGTTCTTTAAGACCTTGCCTAAGCCTGACTGTAATAATTAATATAAATTGTTCAAAATCTCTCATTAATTGATTTTATATTGATAATTTTTATTTTACTTCAGAACCTTGGAACGTATTCCATATATACCTATACAAATTACCATTCCATATTAACGGTTTCTGTATTCACGGCATATTTGTGGAACATATCCCCCGCAAATAAGGAGCTTTTACTGCATTGATATTTACAACACAAGGTTATTATTTTTATTCTTTCTGTGATTTTCAATAGAATACATCTGTGCTACCAAATTAAATTGTATAAATATCTTAGCAGGCTAATTCATCTTCTGACATGACTAGTAACACAATTTAATCGATAAAAATTATAGTTTAAGTAAAATTGTATCACTTCACCTCATATTCTTTTTCTTCTTAGATAATTTTGGGACCTTATTCTGTTCCATTCTCAGTATTTTCACAACCATTATGTCATCTTGAAGAGCCACCTCCTGCTTTCTCTGTTGATTGACTGAAAAACCTCGGAATTAAATCATTTTACCCGGGAATTTTAAAGTTCATTAATATCTCCTTTTCGGTTTTTTTAATGTAGATTTTTTTTCCCACACCATGAACTCCTCAGATTTTCCTATTTTCTAAAATTAAGTTGGTCTTTCTTTCGATTTTATGTTTTTCTGACCATGCATGGGCTGCTACTGCAGATTTTTCTACTTCACCATTTTTGACAGATGTTCTTTCATTCTGGTTTTTAAATTTCTCTTTGTTTTCACTATGTAGACTTCATCACAATCCCAACATTTAATCTGATAAATAAATCCCTGATTTGTTTTCTTCTCCTATTTCCTTATTTTTGTGGGATCTAATTAATCTGTTGATGCTGAAGTTGTTTTTAGGTGTCAATCATACGTTTAAATTATAAAAATTTGTTTGGTGCTTCAATGGATTATAATGTGAATGTCTTGAATTTTGTTTTCTTCTTTTTCTTTTAGAAGTACAGTATATTTTGATTAATACATTTTTGTCTTTTGAACATGTTTAATTCCTGAAAAGTAAAAAAAAAAAAATATGTAGTGTTTAATTTAAGATTTCTGTTAATGGTGATATTTTAAAGTTGTTCCTCTTGAAGTCTTACACTATTGCATTCACATAAATATTAAACAAAAGGGGTGAAAGCTCACATCTTGTCTAACACCTGAGTTTATTTATTTCCAATAACAATCTGTAATAATAATAATAATAATAATAATAATAATAATAATAATAATATAAAATAAATAATAATAATAATATAATAATAATAATAATAATAATAATAATAATAATAATAATAATAATAATAATAATAACAGTAATAATAACAATAATAATAATAATAATAATAATAATAATAGTAATAATAACAATAATAATAATAATAATAGTAAATAATAATAATAATAATAGATAATAATAATAATAATATAATAATAAATAATATAACAGTAATAATAACAATATAATAATAATAGTAATAATAACAATAATAATAATAATAATAGTAATAATAATAATAATAGTAATAATAATAATAATAATAATAGTAATAATAATAGTAATAATAATAATAATAATAGTAATAATAATAATAATAGTCATAATAATAGTAATAATAATAATAATAATAATAATACATGGATCCTTCTGGGAAATTCTCTGGGCCATCCTATGAAATGCTGGAGGGAAAATTTTCTATAGGATCGTAACAGGCCTTGGCCTAATACTTGGAAGGAAGGAAGAAGAAGAAGATAATACATGGAATAAAAATTTTCATAGAAGTAAAAAGTGTTCTGAATTAAAAAATTTAATTTTCCATTCATGTAACTTTTTTGTTGTTTATTTCTGTATAAAAATGCTAGATGACTTTGTTTTTTTTTTTTAGTTCTAACTTGAAATTACAGTATCACCAGTAAATATACTGTTACTTAATATTGCAATTGAAATTATATTTACTATAGAAAAAACAGTATTTATTTATGGCACAAGAGTAAAAGGTTCTGTTATCAGCTGTTAAAACGGTACTAAATGTTGTCGGTCAGAACTTTCTAGGGAGGGTTTAGGTCGTTGGGTATGTTCTCGTTTATTAGATTTTCATCCCTTACTTCTTTTAATATTTCAATCTCTTAAGGATGTTCATTCTTTATTTGTTATTCTCTTTGTGTATAATCGATAAAACATTACTGATTTTGTTAAATTTATTCTATTATGTGTTTTACAAAGCTTAATTTCCCTCATTATATTTAAAATCTCATTAAATCTTGTGTTAAAATTCCTTGCAGTGGTTTCAAGAATAAGACTAATCATGACATGTCAATCTAATAAACATACAATCATTTTTATACACAATTTATTAAATATTTCACATATGATATTAATCATTTTAGATGAAGTATTGAATTTAAAGAGTTTAATCATTATAGTATATTAAATAAACAAATTATTGTATTCAGATATTAATTTATCAATTCTTGTCACAATAATATTCTACTTTTAAGTAAAGATAAGATTATCATCTTCCAAACAAATATGATGCCAAACTAATAGTCCATGTAAAATATAATTATTTTTAATACAGCTTTTAATTGTGTTTTCTCTTTCTTTACATTGAGAATTCTGTGAAATGGTGAGTAAGTCTGAAACATTGGCTTATTTTTCGTTTCATGCATATTGAAATAAATAAACAATAATATATAATGATTGACATGAAGCTAATCACACTTTTTTTTAAAAAAATACATGAGTTTAGTAATTTATTGGTAAAATCTATGTTTATATCTCTTTGTTTTCTTTTGTCTCAATAAAATAATGTCTAAAAATACCTATCTATTTCAACTTGAATAAAATATTCTACTTTAAAATAACAATATTTGTTTTAAGTCATGTCTCTAAATTTAGAACAAATCAATTATTTAACATGCAACACCAGGCCCAGTCAAACATCCTCTTAGAAACCAAAGAACTTTATAATGTTATATGAAAACAGCACAAGTATATAGTGCTTAATGTTAATGCTTCAGAGTGTACAGATAATTATGATTATTTACTTGTATAACATAATTATAAACCATCAAATGGGCAAACTTCATATAAATTGAAAGTTCAAGTTTATGTATTGATATTAGTTATCTTACACCTATGATCATTTCACAGTATGTTATGTATAAAATATATAAAAATTGGTGTTAGTTAACTTTCTTTTATGGGAACTTTTGTTTTGTGCTCTGCATGAATTTATATTTTAATATCTCACATGTATACATATTTTATATGTTACACGTAATAGTGAAATAAATATATTGTGAATATTTATATTGAATATAATAGGAATTAATAATATTGCAAAATTTAAATTATTGAAAGTCGATAGAGCAAGTGAAGTTCATAATTTTTTTAATGAGGAATCAACATAAGCCATTGAACTTACTTTATGAAAAAGCTTATGCGTAGTTACTGATATTTCACTGTTGTCAATTTATGTTAAAAATGGCTACATGGTTAAAAAAAAATTGTATTTATAAAATCCTATAAACATAGTGTTTCATATGGTAAATCCACACATTCCAAAAGGGTTTTTTATTTTATTTTTTATACTTTATACCGGTACTCATACCAGAGATTTTGGATTTTTTTATATTCAACAATTACTTGTTTATTCAAGTTGTGTTTTCTGACAACGTCTCCATCTTCTTGTGGAGATGATTTTAAAATGTCATCAGAAAACACATGGATATAACGTTACCAAACACTCAAATAATCATATAATTCTTTTTTTTTTTTACTTCATAATGGTATTGCTTTTATATCTTTGAGAATGCATAAAAATTACTTTATAATTATAAAATACATTGAAAATTTACTGTGAATGTTTATTATTCCATTTTATGTAGTGAGCTTCAGTATGGTCCTACTGTAGTATATTGTTACAGTGAAACAAGTTAAAATATTAATTGTTTATTAATCTTATGAGATCTGTTAATTTACACACTAGTAGAATATAATATCAGCATTTTTAATTTTCTGACAGTTCGCTATATGACATCACAATGTATATGTTTCTCTGTTGGAGTAACACAAAGAGTAAAAAAAAATATTTTTTTCTAAATCATCTCTCTTTTATCATTAATATTTAAAGTAAGTAACACTGAGGTTTATTTTAATTAATTAATTGAGTTAGATTTTATGACTCACATCATAATTGTAGATTTATTGAAGACATGCATAGTCAGAAAAACACAGAATTGAAACAAAGACCAAATTATTGAAACAGTTAGATAAATGTAAGGAAATGACAGTTTGGGAGAAAATTCACATCCACAAAAATAAAAGAAAAATCATGAATTTTGAAATTTCCCAGGGAAAAATATTTAATTTGGAAGTTCATCTATCAGTCAACAGAGGGAGCTGGAAGCAACCTACAAGACCACAAACCACCAATTCAACAGTTAGATGGAATTGAGAATGAAAAATGTATCTATTGAAACTAGTCTTCAAGAAATCTACAATAATGAGTCTTAAAACCTAACTCAATTTATTAACCTCTGTTTTACACCTTTATGAAGAGGAAAGAAATCTCGGAAGGTTATTCATTCATAGTTTAGATCTATGAAATTCAAATGGTAGTTTTGGTAATCTGATAAGTCTAAGGAAGCATTTGAAAGATAATAATGATAACATGTCATTGCCTATTTAACATACAAGTGAATAATCATGAATGTATCTATCACTATATTAATGCTGTAGTCATCTGCTTGCTTAATTGCAGAAGGTAATAAGTGAGTTAGTTATAATCAGTGGCATAGCAAGAAGGAAGACTACCCATTTAAAAGTATTCAAAATGTGTACAATATGGGCAAGGTTTGAATGTACAAAACACCTCAGTTGCCCATGCCACATCTACTATATTGGTGTTATGTGGCCATGTTTGAGATTTGTCTCATCTAGTCTCTGTCTCCCTTCTTCACAGTGGTTATAAGTCATGTGCAGTTCTCTCTTTGCATTTCTCAGCCTTGATATTGCTTGCATTGTAGTCTATCAAGACAAATGAACAAGAATAGCCTCTGCCACTTCTGCTAGCTGCTGTGTATAAAATTCTTGCTTTTGTGCTCAAAATAGTTATTTTGTATATTTAGTGACTGTTTTTGTTACATCACCAACATGAATGAACTGACATGTGAGAACTTAATAGAATCTTTAGAATTTTTATTGAAAATTCCATTTTTGTCACTAACATATTAAAAAATTAAAGATTAAAAGGACATCCCTAAAATTTTAACTGCAGAGTCTCCCCAACCTTGAAATCCATGCTATGCCATTGGTTATAATTTGTTTAATTTTCTACTAGTTATTCATAGTTGCTCTTTGTATATAACAACATTCTTAACAAAAAAAAATCACTTCAAAAATATAAGGGCATTATTCACAAACATCAATTAATCTTAAAGAAGATTTCTGGGCTGTAGACCGTGGTCTCAAGGCTTGAAGTTCCCCGACATTTCGCCAGAGACTGCGTCTGGCATCCTCAAAGGTTGTCTTTGAGACTGGCAATTTGAGACAAGCCTTGAGGATGCCAAACGCAGTCTCTGGCAAAACGTCGGGGAACTTCAAGCCTCGAGACCACGGAAATCTTATTCAAGATTATCATAGCAACTCCGGCCGTGAAAGCCTAAGTCGATACATCATCAATTAAGATTAGCTGTTTCTGAATAATATCCTATATGAGATTTCATGTAAAATAATTATTTTACAGTTTCCATGTAGCTCTACATCCTCACACCTTCACCTTCTTTTAATAAATGCATGTTCACCCATTGCACTAAACACACATACTTCAATTGGATGAACTGACTTCTCAGTCTATATGCCTTTGTATGTTATAACATGACTAATTCTATAATCAATTGAGTTGGTGTTTACTTGATGAAAATCCATATTCATTAATTAAATAAAAATAAAACTTAGTTATATAATTACACCTTTATAATTCAGTTTTATATAATTCAGATATAATTCAGTGACTGTCACTGATTTATATCTTAATTAATACGAAAATCAAATAAAACTAAGTTTTATTTTTATTTAATTAATGAGTAAATCTCTCCATAAACTGGAATCCTAGATTTATAGTTAGAAAAATCATATATCTTACATAGCATATGACATCAATACTTAACAACAAATATAACTCACATAAAATTATTATTATTATTTTACAAGGTGGAGCAGAACTCTATTGCCAAGCTTTTATAGGTTGTTCAGGGGTCAATATATTGAATTGGAAATATACAATTCACCTCATATTTTGCTTTCTCACCAGGACATTGCCAGTTGAGAAAACAAAATATGTGGTGGTGCATATTTGAGATACAATATCTTGATAAATTTCCACATAGTGTTACTATCTATCAATTATTGAATGTTTAGGGATGTTGACTGAGTGTTTTGATATAAGAAAGTCATCGTCTGAGTGACTACAAAGTAATGTGTTGTTGACGTGTGAGACATGTAGTATGTCCTTTGGACTGTGATAAAAATGGATTCTGATTGATTAACAAAAAAAATTTTAATTGATCAACTTGTCGTCACCTTAAGTAGGTACTATAAAACCATAAACTATCAGAACTGATGTTTTTATTATTAATTTCATAGATCTCAATGATGGATAAATCATATTTTAAGAGAAAAATTATAGCTCAGACCGGGACTTGAACCTGGGACCCTTGGTTCTCTAGACCAAGTGCTGTACCAATTGAGCTACCGGAGCAAGTACTGATCTAATCACAAATCTTTCTCTATATACGTTGTAATTCCTGCCCACCAAATGCTATGAAGCCTTTACTTCTATCTTTGCAAATGGCGACTTCTTTATTAAGAAGACATATATTTGGGAATTATACATTACATTATAAATGCCAGTATGACTTTTTTCGATGTTTTTATTATTAATTTCATACATTTCAATGATGGATAAATCATATTTGAAGAGAAAAATTATACACATAGCATTTGGTGGGCGGGAATTACAATGTATATAGAGAAAGATTTGCATTTAGATCGGTACTTGCTCCAGTAGCTAAATTGGTAGAGCACTTGGTCTAGAGAACTAAGGGTCCCAGGTTCAAGTCCCGGTCTGAGCATATAATTTTTCACTTCAAATATGATTTATCAGAGCTCAGTTTGTTATATTCTTGAAGCAAATAATAGAAAATAATATGCTACACATCTTAATATATCAACAACACATTATTATGTAATAAATCACTGGAGACCATGAATTCTTTATGAACCATGTATGAAGTTCTTGAAAACATGTTTATATCTATTCTGACTTTCTATCCCCAAGGCACCTATTTCACATCCCCATTACTTTTTTCTCCTACTAAGAACGTGAAACAGAAAACAACAAATTGGTCTGTAAGTCCACACTGAGTCAGCATTAGTAACCTAGGTTAGTGGTGGAAAAAGTCTAAGGGTCGTATGTTAGAACATTACTCTCTACTCAAATTACTTCCAATCACTAGTGAGCTGATTCACCGTGAGCAATTGCTGAGAACGAATTAACGGCCGACTTATCGGTCACGCACGAGAGTCGACGTTTTCGTAATATTGGCAACGAATTACCCAGAATTCTCAGCGATAAAACCACTTCCGTTATTTTCGTCTGCTATAGAGGAATGCATTTATGCTTGCATCCCGCAAATAATACCGTATACAAACACGTCTGCGACACGCAATATTACGCCAATTCTCCTGTTCTTCCAGTTGAATTCTTTGGTAGACTCTATCAAATTCCTCTTCTCCGTGTATACCGAAAACATGATCGAAGTCTTCAAGGTCCGACATCTTGGATAAATGTTGGATAAAGCAGCAAAGTACATCGTTTACCATCGGTTCCCGTTCGGTTCCCTTCGGGATTTTAATTTGAGTTGCTCATGTAAGGTACCTCCGCAGGTAGCTTACAAATTTAACCAATTATTATCGCATGAACAGATTTCTGAGTAAGCAAAATCTTATTAGCATACAACTTGCTCAGCAGAGAAGGCATTTTACTGTCTAATGCGTCCAAACATGCGACCCTAAGTAGTCTGCTCAAGCCAGTAGAGAGGGTCAAATTTAGATACCTCTCCTATGCAAAAGGTTAAGTTGTTTTCTTGTTTAGTTCATTTATGTTATTTATGACTCTTGTGTATTAGCTTGAATATTTGTATGAATGAGATGAGTCAAGTTTTTTATTGTAATTTATTTATGTACTTAGGACAGACTCATTTTGATTACACTTTCAATTTATATTACACTAATCAACATGATTTTTATCTCATGAGTACCAATAGTTGTACTTAATGCAGTTTTTTATCGTGTTTTCAAATATGTATTCGGAATTTCTCCATCACCCACAGTTTTTTTATTTCAATTTCAATTAATGGATTTAAATGATTATTTTTTAATAAATGTTTTTCAATGATGATCTTGATGAAGATTTTCGGGCTGTAGGCCGTGGTCGTGAGGCTTGTAGTTCCCCGACGTTTTGCCAGAGACTGCGTCTGGCATCCTTAAGGGTTGTCTTGAGACTGGCAATTCTGTCCACTGTCTGTCCTATTTATACGTTCACCGCGATGTGTTCGTAAGTTGTATCTGCCTTCTGATTGGTCAGCGTTAGGGACTTCCATTGCTCCAATGAGATTGCTGTTTGATGGTCCAGTCGACTGTACGTTATATCTGCCTTCTGATTGGTCAGCGGTAGGGACTTCTATTGTTCCAATGAGATTGCTGTTTGATAGTCTAGTCGACTGTACTTGTAGAGGTTTACATTCTGCGTTTTTTAGAACCGGTATCCATACTTTGTTGACTTTTAATGATTCTTCTTTTCTATTGAAACTGTTTTTATGTTTGAATATTTTGATGGCTTCTCGTTATAGGCGGGTAAAATAGTGTGTGCAGTTAGATAATATGTCTGTATTCTGGTATTGTACTCTGTGGCCATCAAGTAAAGTGTGTTCTGCTACTGCCGACTTATCCATTTGTTTAAGACGACTGTATTTTTCATGCTCCTTAAGTCTGGTTGCGGTGCTGTATTTAGTGGTGCCTATATACACTTTTCCACAGAGTACAATACCAGAATACAGACATATTATCTAACTGCACACACTATTTTACCCGTTTACAACGAGAAGCCATCGAAATATTCAAACATAAAAACAGTTTCAATAGAAAAGAAGAATCATTAAAAGTCAACAAAGTATGGATACCAGTTCTAAAAAACGCAAAATGTAAACCTCTACAAGTACAGTCGACTAGACTATCAAACAGCAATCTCATTGGAACAATAGAAGTCCCTACCACTGACCAATCAGAAGGCAGATATAACGTACAGTCGACTAGACCATCAAACAGCAATCTCATTGGAGCAATGGAAGTCCCTAACGCTGACCAATCAGAAGGCAGATACAACTTACAAACACATCGCGGTGAACATATAAATAGGACAGAGAGTGGACAGAATTGCCAGTCTCAAGACAACCCTTTAAGGATGCCAGACGCAGTCTCTGGCGAAACATTGGGGAACTACAAGCCTCACGACCATGGCCTACAGCCTGAAAATCTTCATCAAGATCATCATAGCAACTCCGGTCATGAAAGTCTATGTGAATACAAATGTTTTTTCGTCCATTTGTCCATTGTAAAATAAAACCAAATGAGCTGTCTCAAATGGTTTCAGCTATGGGAAAGAGATATCAAGGCAAATGGAATCCTAATATGCTGTCCGATTATTGTTGGACCATCAAGAGGGATGCTCCACAGGTGAAATATAGCAGAAAATCATCATTTCTTACTTTCTAGTTGAGTCCGAATGTTCGAATATTGTGTAGTTACGAATGTAGAAAATATTAAAGTGTTTGAAATTATAAATTCCTGTCTCTCGGAAACCTTGTGTGATGGAAAAAAACTGATATCATATTTGAATTCAGGAGAAAAAATACTATCAGAATCACATATTTTTCTTTCTGAGACAAAAAAAGTTTATTTTTGTATTGCTCAGTGTTTGTTACCCGGGGACTGTTAAGCCCCGCTTTAATGTAGTGTATAAGATCTCTATAGTTTAAGTGGTCTTTGGCCCGAGCGGTTGGCCTTGGTTTTGGGGGATGAATTCCACATTTAAACATGTTAAAAACACAGTAAACAATAAAATGACATATTTATTTGAAAAATCAAACATAAAGAAATATTAGATCAACAACATATAAAACAACTTGTTAAAATCTGCTAAAATCGCCATATTGTCAAGCGTCAAAATACTAAAACTGATAAAATTCAGAGAGAGAAAACAATCATTTAAAAGAATCAACTTTGGTCATTATTCTAAGTTCTTTGGACCATTTGGTCCTTTAATTAAATTAATGTATGTAAAATGACCATTAAAAGAATGATAATAAAAGATAAAATATTCATATTACCCATGTAGAGCTGCACTCCTGTCCCCCAGGGGGGACCGAACCCTTCGGTCCCCTCCACCGTTCTCCTCTTCTACTCAAAACCCCTGCTTTTTATATTCTCATCTCTACCTTTCACCATTCCGTTAAACTAATGGAATCCCTATTTTCTTGCCCAATCTTTTGTAATATTCCTAGTTCCCTCATGGTCATGTTATATAAGATGTTTTTAACTACTTATCCTAATGTGTTTGGGTTATATAAGTTTTCGTAAGAGTGTCCCATTAGGTTGAAACTAACAAAGTTGTTTTTGATATTATATAAGATTTCGTAAGTGTGTCCTCATAGATTGAAAAATATATTGATGTGAAATAGTCATTTTATTATAATTTTACCTTAGTTTTTTATCTATAAAATACTTGTGTATATTTTGATTGAGACTTCAATCCGCATTTAAAGGGTGATTATTTATTCCCTATTTTTTGGTATAATAAAAGTTATCTTGTGTATATGCTTCATCTGTTTTTATAGAATTTTATTATTATGGCAGTTAGACCCTAGTGTAGGCGTAACAGTGTTATAATTAATTAATAAAAACTGAGTTGTATCCCACCTCATATTTCTTGTTCTTCAAGCACATAACTGCAGTTTTTGGAGGCATCCCTCCCATCTTCAGCCAAAACAATGACTCAGGTTATGGCTGATGATGGGAGGGATGCCTCCAGAAGTGCAGTTCCTTGTTTGAAGAACACAACATAAGGTGAGATATGACTCACTTTTTATTAATTATTAACTTGAAAACCTCATAATGTTATTTCCCATTCATCCATAGTAATTCTGCCCAAGGGCAGGTCCTTCACTGCAATCATAGCAATTTCATGCTATGCTTTGCAGCTTTACTAGGGAATGATAGATGTGGTAGCTTCCCATTGCTTTCCACACCAGTGAAGGATGATGATGATAATGATAAGGATGATTTTTGGGGACCGTTAGGCCCTATGCTTCCTGACATTTGTCTTACAGGTGAGGAAAAACCCTGAAAAAACCTCATCCAGGAGCCTGTCTTGACTGGGAATCGAATCCAGGCCTGCTGCGTGACAAGGTAGCATGCTACCTTGAGACCACAGCAGTGGACTTATTTCCCATTATTAATATGAATTATATATTGACTTAGGCTTTCACGGCCAGGGTTACTATGATGATCTTGCAGTAGATTTCCGGGCTGTTGGCCGTGGTCTTGAGGCTTGTAGTTCCCCAACGTTTCGCCAGAGACTGCATTCGGCATTGTATTGAGACAACCCTTGAGGATGCCGGACGCAGTCTCTGGCGAAATGTTGGGGAACTACAAGCCTCAAGACCACGGCCAACAGCCCGGAAATCTACTGCAAGATCATCATAATATGAATTATGTTATTATATTCACATTTCTATATTGTTTCTTAATATTAAATATTATTATGATATTAACTTGGCCACTTATATATAATTTAGAGATTCTATATATGTAAGGCCCAACAATGCACTTCCACTATGTGTTCCTCTGTTACACCATATCTCTCTTCAATTCAAGTACGTGTTAAGAGTCTTGCTACCAGTGTTTCTTTCTAAATAGTGCATTTATATCAAAACTTTCAGCCTGCATCCCTGAACAACCTGTTAGAGATTGTTGATACAGTTCTGTCCAATCTGCATAGGGAAGTTTGGGTAATGTGGACCCTTCTGTTTGAGTGGACCATGTTAATATCTTCTTTAATTGGTGCTGCCCTCAAACAGAAAATATTTTAACTTCTTCCCCTCATTAATTTTGACAGGTTCAAGGCCAGTTTCTTTTATCATTTGTGTGAAGAAGGGCTTATTTGTGATATTTATGAAAATGATCGCTTTAAAAGTTTTTCAAGCTAAGAATCAATTCTTAATTTCTGCTATTGAATATTATAAATGTTGAAAAAACTCCTAAATATATTATATTATGTAAATGCTGTTTTAATATACTGATGGGTTTGGTTTGATATGTGACATGGTGGCTGTATAAAATAATTAAACATAACAAAGGAATTCAGTCAATGTGGACCCTCCATGAGGACCTGGGTCCACTTTACACAAATACGTACATTTTATCAATGAGGATATTATCTGTAAAAATCATTCACATAATTAATTTTATTTAATATCCTTGTAATTTTACTAAACCCAAAGACCGTCGCTTTCTGCAGTTGAATGACTTGTGAATGTTATAATCAACAATAATTTTTTCAAAACATTAAATAAAATATCAATGCCTTTTTAATTATGATAAGTCATAAATATTGTCAGATTAATCTGTACCTGTCTGTATAAATTAATAGAGTAAATAAACTTAAAAATAGACTAAAAGCTAAGGTGAACTCTGGGTCCAATTTATCTGAATATGGAGGTTAAAGTGGACCATTCTTGTAATGTAAAAAAGTTTATAAATTATGAAGATGTTTCCATATGTGAATAAAATTACAATGCTATTTCATAGTTACAACACTAATGATAATCATTGTAATTAAACAAAATTCAAATCCCTTAATTGAAAGAAGAAAAGCAACAAATTCAAAACAGGGGTCCAAATTACCCAAAGTTCCTTTATATTGTGCATTATATTTTACCATATTCAAAAACTATGAACAACAAGCTATTCAGAACTTTAAAATTCAAATGTACTTCCTTTGATTCATACTTTTGTAATATCTGTCAACCACTGTTGCTGCAAATACAAAACTGGCAAGAACCAATAGCTTTTTGAGGAGAATAAAAAATCCCAGTCCAGTCTTGCTCCTCACAGAAAACTCTGCAAAATTTCCAATGAAAAATGTTGTTAAATTTCTGAATGAATAGTGAAAACTGTAATGGGAAAGGTTAAACATAACCAGTTTTCAGAAGAGAAGGATTTTTAACACTAACAGAAAAAACTAAAAAGAGGATTAAAAAAATACATGATTTATTTGCAATGTGTTAGTGATATGAAAACTCTTCTTAAAAATAGTAGTTTTCACCTTTGCTGGAGAGTTTTTCGAGATGACATATTGTACTATATCCCTCCG
Source organism: Diploptera punctata (assembly GCA_030220185.1). Taxonomy (NCBI): domain Eukaryota; kingdom Metazoa; phylum Arthropoda; class Insecta; order Blattodea; family Blaberidae; genus Diploptera; species Diploptera punctata. The sequence goes on from JASPKZ010001621.1 coordinate 730,187, forward strand.
AAGGGCATTTACATTTTTACTTATGCTATGTGTACAATGGGCTTATTTTTAGTTATAGTGCTTATATATATTTTATTTAAACCCTAGCTGATTAATTATTTTTTTAATATTATTGAGCATTTATAGAATACTTAATATATCCCTAACAGCATTGCTTCTTAACAATCATACACAGAAGTTGTCTATAATTGTGCACAGGTTCAGCAAAGTGAGAAACCTACTTGAAAATTGAGATAAAAAGATATTAATAACTTAAACACACAATTCAGTAGTATTATATATCATAGAATAATTTATCATTTAAGAAATTGCTGGAGATGAATAATGAAATACTTATGAAAATACATTAGGAAGTAACATTATGAGATTCTACTTAATAAGTATGGTCTGCCTTCATCTTACCTCATACTTAGTTGTTTCTAGTAAGATGTGTTTCAAAGCTTCTTGGCTTCATCTTCAATTAGTACAGGCTCTGTACAAACTGTTCCAACTGAAGATGAAGTTAAAAAGCTTTGAAACAACTAAGTATGAGGTAAGATGAAGGTAGACCAAACTTATTTATTAATGAAATACTTATCAGATAGCTTGTTCTAAGATCAAGGGGGGAGACATTGATGAAAAAGAGTTTTTATTTTACTTAGTCTTTTAAAATATATCTTTACAGTGTTGCCAAATTATACCGTGTGCAGCAGAAACAATGACCCATTTTAAACATGTTATTTTGTCATGAAGAAATACAACTACACATTATTAGTGTACATTGTTCAAATGAACACATCCTACCATTAATTACATATGTCACTATTTGTAAATTTAGTCCTTTAGGTGTCCACCATTGTTGGTGATGCAATCTTCTGCACGAACACGCACATTCTCCATAACCTTACAAAGAGTGTCACCTGTTATGGCCTCGATTTCAGCGTGAATGTTGTTTTTCAAGCCTTCAAGAGTTATTGGCTTGTTAGCATGCAATTCGATTTTAGGAATCCCCACAGAAAAAAATTACAAGTCGATAAATCGGGTGAACGGGGTGGCCAGTTGACATTGCCAAAGCAGCTCTTACTCTTGCAATATTGTCCGGGGTGCGAAACATACCAGGTGGCTTAATATTTGTTGCAGATTCTGCTGCTCTGAACTCCTGGACCCATCTCGTAATCGACTTCCAAGATGCAACTTGATCATTCTGACCAATGTTAAAATGTTGCCCGAACAAATGCTGTGTCCGTACGACACTGTCATCTCATTTGAAAAACATTTCTATTGCAAACGCACGGTGTTCATTTGACCAATGCTCCATACTGACCAACAATGCTTTGAACTGCACTACACATTGGTACCAAGATCAAATCTCTAGTAAGCCGTGTCCAATAATGGAGGGTAATTTTAAATGAGTCATTGTTTCTGCCGCACCTGGTACTATTAAATATTCACTGAATGAATTTTATCACTAAATCATTTTTTTAATTTTCATTGGGTATTCACACCCTATAGTTCATGTGTGCAAGTTATGAAACTTCTGTGTACAACACACAATAATCTATATTCTGAAATATTAGTACGGTAGTGGTTTCCAACCATTTGTTTAAATGATCCTTACCATGAGAATAAATAATAAGCACCTATTCAAACAAAACAATACCTGCATGACCAATTATTCAATTAATACATTATATTATACTATCACATCAATCACATATTAACTTCATATTCATTTAATTAATTTTTTTCTGGGTGTCATTGCTTATGATGCTTAGGGTTTTCAGTTACTGGTCTCTCATTTAATTTATCTTTTTTTTTCACTGAGCTTCTCTTCTGTTAAATGGGCTTTATTTGCACTAATAATGGTATAGTACGATCACGTGTAATTACAACAGAGAACAGTCTGGTATTGTCGTAACTCCCTGTTCAGCCAGTAGAACTCCTCTACAAGAGTCTCCAGGAGTACCAAGACGACCTCGGAGCAGAGAATGCTAATGAGGCTTATCGACTGTATGCAGAACAAGAACAAGACAGGCTAAGTAAGTTCATAATTCAATATGTTCAATTTTAAATATACAAAGTTAAAGGTTCCCTCTTAATAGGCCATGAAGGCCCATGGGGGTATGGATGCAAGGATCTAACAATTCTTAGCCAATGCCTCAAGAGATAAGGTGATTAGCTTTATACTCCATCCAACTTTGTCCCTGGATAAGTTCATTTTATAGGAGACAAAGTTGGCACACCAATGCCAGTCTGGACATAAGTGAGGAAAGAAGAATCTTCATCTTTCACTGCCTGGGATCGCACCCAGGATGTCCAACCCTTAGCCAGATGGCTTGATGTTTGAACTAGTTGACCAACTTAGAATATATAAATAATATTTTTTCTTGTCAAAAATTTCATTAATTCTTTAAATTATAAATTCTTACAAATGGCAATTCTTATAGATAAATTGGAAACATGTCGAGCCATAAGAAAGGAACTCATGACACAATCTCTTAAAGAAAATGCACCACCACCGACCTCTTCTGACATCCCGAAGAAAATCAAGACTGTGGTTTCCTCAACATCCCGTAAAGAACAGTTAGATAAAGAAAATACATCCAGAGCAGCTGAGAAACAAGGTAAAAATTAGTTTTATAGAAAAACTGCAGTATGTTCAGAAAGTACCTCACAGTAAAAAGATGTGGGAGTATGTATACTAGCAATTCTCTGTTATGTTGGTAGTATGAATTAATACCTGCACTATATAACTAACAGTAGGCCTATATAAGTGAAGGTCTGCTCATGTAAATGATTCAATGCTGCCAACAGAAATATTTTTGCTATGCTCATGCTACAGTTGTTTTTATGTAGAGTGACTTTCTACATGGACTAGTAAAGATAGTGTAATATTGATAATCGGCCGCGGTGGACTAGTGGTTATGCTCCTTGCCTCTGATCCTGAGGGTTGCAGGTTCAAACCTGGCCAGGGTGAATTTTTTTTTTTTAAAAAGAAGAAAATATGAGGTGAAGTATAAATTTAATATTATCTAATCCATAGTATTCAATAGTTAACATGCCTGACTTGCAATGAAGGGGTTGCAGGTTCAATTCCGAGCTATACAATATACATTTTTCTTTACTATAGGGTCTAGTAAGCACTCCATTCAGCCTCATGAGGACAACTTAGTAGCAACTTGATATCAGAAAATTAAGGTAGAATATTTTTATCACTCACCTCATATTGTTCTTCTTATTTGATTATAAACTAGTTTCGGAACATAGTTTCTGTTCCATTCTCAGTATCGTCATGACCGTTGTTCTGTCATCTTGAAGAGCTGTCCTTCTCTCCTTCCATTGGCTGACTGAAAAACCTTGAAACCAGGTCATTCTCACCGGGAATTTCAAAGTTCATTAATTTCTTCTTTTCGCTCTTTTGAATGTAGATCTTTTCCCAAACAGTAAGTTCTTTAGGTTTTTCTATTTGTTTTAATAATTTAGCTTCTTTCTCGATAAGATGTTTTTCAGACCATGCATGGGCAGCCACTGCAGATTTTTCAACTTCCCCTTTCTTGACATTTCTGAGATGTTCTTTCACTCTAGTTTTCAAATTTCTTTTAGTTTTTCCTATGTAGAATTTCTCACATTCTTCACATTTAATTTGATAAATCCCTGATTTGTTTTCTTTTTTAATTTTCTCATTCTTATTAGGTCTAATCAGTCTACTGATGCTGTGGTCATTTTTGGGTGCTAACCTTATGTTGAAATCTTTAAAATTTTTTTGAAACTTGTGGTGTTTTAATGGATGATATGTGAATTTTCTAAATTTTACATTATCTTCTTTTACTTTTAGAAGAGTGTTTGATTAATAAATTTTTGTCTTTTGAACTTGTTTATTTTTTTGAGTATCATTTTTATTGCAAAACCATTTTTCGTGGCTACGTTGATTATGTGTTCTTTTTCTTTTTCATAATTTTCTTTGTTCATTGGTATGTTCACTAATCTATGTGTCAAACTATTGAAAACTGCTTCTTTGTGAGCTATGTGATTGAAACCTAAAGCTTTTATGTAGTTATCTATATGTGTCCTCTTTCTGTAAATTCCAAATTCTATCTTATTTTCTTCGTTCCTTTTTAAGTTGAGATCTAAAAATGGTATTTCTCCATTGATTTTCTTTTCCATAGTGAACTTTATAGTTTGACTTTGAATGTTCAATAATTTTAATGCATCATCTATCTGTTTATGATTAACTATTGCAATTATGTCATCCACATATCTGCACCAGAACTTGAAAATTAAACGATGTCCAAACTATAAAGTTCACTATGGAAAAGGAAATCAATGGAGAAATACCATTTTTAGATCTCAACTTAAAAAGGAATGAACAAAATAAGATAGAATTTGGAATTTACAGAAAGAAGACACATATAGATAACTACATAAAAGCTTTAGGTTTCAATCACATAGCTCACAAAGAAGCAGTTTTCAATAGTTTGACACATAGATTAGTGAACATACCAATGAACAAAGAAAATTATGAAAAAGAAAAAGAACACATAATCAACGTAGCCACGAAAAATGGTTTTGCAATAAAAATGATACTAAAAAAATAAACAAGTTCAAAAGACAAAAATTTATTAATCAAAGCACTCTTCTAAAAGTAAAAGAAGATAATGTAAAATTTAGAAAATTCACATATCATCCATTAAAACACCACAAGTTTCAAAAAAATTTTAAAGATTTCAACATAAGGTTAGCACCCAAAAATGACTACAGCATCAGTAGACTGATTAGACCTAATAAGAATGAGAAAATTAAAGAAGAAAACAAATCAGGGATTTATCAAATTAAATGTGAAGAATGTGAGAAATTCTACATAGGAAAAACTAAAAGAAATTTGAAAACTAGAGTGAAAGAACATCTCAGGAATGTCAAGAAAGGGGAAGTAGAAAAATCTGCAGTGGCTGCCCATACATGGTCTGAAAAACATCTTATCGAGAAAGAAGCTAAATTATTAAAACAAATAGAAAAACCTAAAGAACTTACTGTTTGGGAAAAGATCTACATTCAAAAGAGCGAAAAGAAGAAATTAATGAACTTTGAAATTCCCGGTGAGAATGACCTGGTTTCGAGATTTTTCAGTCAGCCAATGGAAGGAGAGAAGGACAGCTCTTCAAGACGACAGAACAACGGTCGTGACGATACTGAGGATGGAACAGAAACTATGTTCCGAAACTAGTTTATAATCAAATAAGAAGAACAATATGAGGTGAGTGATAAAAATATTCTACCTTAATGAATATACCTCATAGTGAGAATTCCTAAAATAAGTAATTGATATCAGAAGTTAAAATCTGGTTAAGAAATCTACAATTAAGGCTTACTAACCATATGACTCCACTATTTTTGCTTTGCTAATAACAGCAACAACTTCAATCTGCCTTGACTCTTTTGAGCTGTCATGCTACTTATTTTAAACTCAAAATTATGATAATATGCATATTTGTAATTTCACCATTGGATAATACCAAATAAAAAAAATACAGTATTACTCAAGATAGTTTTAAAACTGTTTCAATTAGCTCAAGACCTACTTGAAATCTAACCCTCATTATTTTTTGAGCAAGTTTTAAAATATCAAATTTCATTGACATATCTTTCTTTCTGACATTGTCCCACGTAGGTATATATTGTTCACAGCTTGCATATCAATAAACAAATAAATACTAATATAGTAATATTTTAAATGTTACAGCATCGGCACTGAAGACACTTGAGAATAATCAAAACCCAGAGGTAAAACATGACCGTACTGATGTATTGGGTCTAACTGGTGGGGGTGGAGAAACACCTACATCTGATTCTACAATTAAGAGAGACTCCACACCTACACCTTTATCAGCTTATCATAAATCTTTAAGTGTTAAACATACCAAGAAAAGGTATGTATCACTTTCTAAATAAATAAATAAATACATTTACATTAATATAATGAACCAATCTATGTAAGATTCTATGGAAGCCTAAAATACCACACCAGCCATGAGATAAAAAAAAAACTCCTAACAGGAGAACCTTGATCTACCCTGACACAATAATTCTTTACTTTGGATAGGAGAAGGGTAAAATAGGATACAGAGTGGCTAATCAGACACTGTTTCCATATAATGAGTCGATTGTTTGATCCAATTTGTAGGATATCTGCCTCATATTTTGTTGAACTGCCCTGGTTAGGCCAGTTAAAATAGATATTTGGGAAACACATTTTATCTCATGAAAATATTAATGAAATCAACCCAAGCTTTATTAACAAATTCAATGATAACTTTTGAGGAAAACATTTTGACAATGTTTAATAATGACTAATGCAAATCAAGAAGTTGGCAATCGTCTCAAACTTGTAGGGACATCTTTAGTGTGAATCCCAAGTTTTAACATGACCGACAAGATTATATCTTTTTTTTTGGTAGAATTTTTTATCACTCACCTCATATTGTTCTTCTTATATATTATATCTACTAGAAACTAGGTAAGCTATAGTTGGCATAATTCTCAACTTCAGGTAGAACTCACAAACTCTTCACCACATAAATACAGTGTCTATCATCATACTTCAATTTTTAAATCTTTCTTCTAACTATTGGAATACAAGATAGCATATGCCAACTATATACAAAAAAAAATATTAACAAATATTATGTGCAAGAATTATAAATGTACTATTCATGCTTCGGATTCTGCACTGGGCAGATAGATGATGTTAATGTAGTCAATTTTCAATTTATGCACCACTTCAGCAGACCACTTTATGTAGATGATGCATTATTCTACTGTGAACAGAGAGGAGTGTAGGATGAGTTCGTGTAGTGTAAAGTGTGCTGTGAGGGATGATGATGAAAAGAAGGAAGAAGGAGAAACCCGGAGCCAGCACATAGCCTATTCCTGTCAGAGAGCACCAAGAGGGCCACCAGGATTAACATCCCCCATCCAGTGGACAAATATGAGGCTTAAAGTAATATCTAATATTATTTTAAAAGAAGAACTGAGTGGTTTTAGGAAGGGATCCTCAACAACAGAAAATGTGTTCATTTTACAAACAATTATTGAGAAAAGAAAAGAAAGTAATTTACAGACACACACTGCCTTTATAGATTTAGAGAAGCATTTGATTGAGTAAACAGACAAAATTTGTGGACCATAATGGGAGCACATAGATATCGCTAACATATAATTAAGAATTGGAAGATATTACTACAATATGAAATATAGTAAAAGCTCCTTATTCGCAGTTTCACTATTCACAGGTTAAAAAATTGTGACAAAGTTCCTGTATTTGCAGTTAAAAACCTCTCTACTTACGGATCCAGTCGGTATATTAAAAGGATTAGTGTTCTTTATTACCCATCAGCAGTTTTTTTTTTATTTAAGGCAGGTGCCAAGGCAGCTTTTACAAATAGTGATTCAAATCAAATGGACAAATAAATATCAAAACAAAACAAACATTCTTCTTCTTTTTCTTCTGCTTCATGAAATTAGGCCTTTTGACCTGTTTTCACATCAAATGGGATTTAATGAATCCTCCCATAAAACAAACATTATTGTCATTAACCCTAAAGTTCTTTGTTAAAAGCTGTTGTCATATTTCACATGCCAATATGTACTTTGATAAATGCCTCCATCGCCACGATCGGTATATTATTATTTCAACTTGTCATTCGTTGCAATAATTTTGATTGAATAACACGTGTCTCTTGGGCTTTGTTCCCAGTTTATAATGTTGAGTAAAAGGAAAGAAGAATTAGTACCGAAGATAAATAATTAGTGTTGCCGCTTAAAGTAAAAATAGAAATGCTTGACCGTTTATACGCGTTGGTAAGTCATTTGCATCTGTATTACACTGTTTCAGTGTTAATGAATCAAGAAACCCAAAAACAAAATAAGGAATTTTATTGCAGAATACACAGCTGAATATCAATCTTAATTGAAAGACCTTTTAAAACTGGCAAAACAGGAAAAAAATAACTAGGTTCTTTAAGTCCTTGCCTAAACCTGACAGTAATAACACTGGTCAACATAATTCTTGTCTCATGAGTACCAATAGTTGTACTTAATGTAGTTTTTTATCGTGTTTTAAAATATGTATTCGAAATTTCACCCACAGTTTTTTTTAAATTTAAATTTCAATTAATGGATTTAAATCATTATTTTTTTGCGCTGACTTAGGCTTTCACAGCCGGAGTTGCAATGATGATCTTGAAGAAGATTTCTGGGCTGTAGGCCTTGGTCTCGAGGCTTTCAGTTCCCCGACGTTTTGCCAGAGACTGCATCTGGCATCCTCAAGACAACCCTTGAGGATGCCAGATGCAGTCTCTGGCAAAACGTCGGGGAACTTCAAGCCTCAAGACCATGGCCTACAGCCCAGAAATCCTCTTCAAGATCATAAATTATTTTTTTAATAAACATTTTTTTGTCCATTTGCCCATTGTAAAATAAAACCAAATGAGCTAACTCAAATAGTTTCAGCTATGGAAAAGAAATATCAAGGCAAATGGAATCCTAATATGCTGGCCAATTATTGTTGGACCATCAAGAGGGATGCTCCACAGGCGAAATATAGCAGAAATAGTCATTTCTTACTTTCTAGGCGAGTCTGAATGTTCGAATATTGTGTAGTTACGAATGTAGAAAATATTAAAGTGCTTGAAATTAAAAATTCCTGTCTCTTGGAAACCTTGCATAATGGAGAAAAACCAATATCATATTTGAATTCAGGAGAAAAAATACTATCAGAATCAGATATTTTTCTTTCTAAGACAAAAAAATTTCTTTTTTGTTGCTCAGTGTAATTTATAGAAATTGTTCAAAATCTCTCATTAATTTATTTTATTTTGATAATTTCTATTTTATTCTGTAACCTTAGAATGTATTCCCTATATACCCATACAAACCACCATTCCATATTTGCAATATCTGTATTCGCAACATATTTTCAGAATACATCGTGTGCGAATAAGGAGCTTTTACTATATAAGAATAAATACAGGAAGAAATTAAACTAAAAATATTTCTCTTGGATTTTCCCATCCTATAAACAGTTTAGTACTTCGGATTCTACACTAGGCTGATAACAATAGATAGCATAGTAGCCTACTACATAGAAGAATTAGTAGTTTTAGTACTTCTTTTAGCAATGATCAAATAATCACAATAATCAACCTTATAGACAAAAATCTTAACAACATTATCATTAATGATGGTGGACATATAATTTGTATCTGTCATGGATATGGATAAAATAATATCTTGACCAATCACTACTTTTCAAAGCCCAGTTGCATCAGAAGAAAATTCAGTATGGTACAGAGTTCAAACCATGAAAGAAGGCATCAGAAACTATGCAATTTGATACCAAACTCAATTTTGTCCAGAGATGGGCATAATACCGTATGCAAATACTCCTCATATGGGCTTGCTAGGTATTATACTCTTGTTAATTTTTTTTAAGGCTTTCAAAGGTGGTGTTGCGATGGTATTCAAATTATTCCAGTCTTGAATACAGAGTTTGGTGAGATATACATATACAGGGTGAGCAAAATTAAATGTAACTACAGGGTCTTAACATTATACATTGTAACTGCATGAGCTGTTTTTCACTCTCTGCTAAGAAGCCTGCATTAGCTGTGCACTTGACACACGCACTGTATAAAAAGTATTACATATAACATATGTTGAAATTGTCATTCTTCCTGGGTTATAGCGGTATTGTTTCTGGAAAACATATTCTAGCTGACACAAGAGTGTTCTTCCACTGTAATGTTTTACACTGAGTCAGTATTTTCAGATTTATTAACAATTCTGTAAATTTGTGTTCTTGAAGGTAGGACTTCAGCAGGAAATGTCTGAATAAATTCATCATGTACCCATCGAGCATACTCATAACTAACTAACTCAATGGCACTATCAAACTCATAGGTTCATAGCCACGTGGACATAAACTCTCCACACATCCCTATCCTCAGCTAATGGTTTTCAATCAAGCCCCATATAATCTACTTCCCTCAAATCATGGTTAATGTTATTCTACCACTCATTCTTGATCTACCAACTGAGCATTTTCCCTCTGGCCTTCTTACAAGAAGCTTCCATACCCCTCTTTCATTCACCATTCATACCACATGTCCTGCCAACTACAGTGTCGAGCAGACTCATACTTAAAATAATATTTACACACGGAATTTGATACACCAACAAAATTGGTCTTATCATCTTGAAAACTTAACTAACTAAATAACTCACTGGCACTATCAAACCTGTAGGTTCATGGCCGTGCAGACATAAGCTCTCCATACATCCCTATCCTGAGCCAATGTTTTCCAATCATCCCCTGTATAATCTACTTCCCTCAAATCATAGTTAATGTTATTCTCCCGTCTCATTCTTGGTCTACATCTGGGTGTTTTCCCTCTGGTTTTCCTACAAGAAGCCTCCATGCATGCCTTTCATTCTCCATTCATGCCACATGTCCTGCCCATTGCAGTCTATGAGACTTAACTGTTCTCATTATATCTGGCTACCTATAAAGACCATGTAATTCATTGTTATGCAGTTTTTCCATTCACCTGTTCATCTCTCTTTGGTCCAAAAATTTTCCTAAGAACTTCATTCTCAAATACTCAAACTGAAAGCTGACTAATTGCATCTACGTTCCATGAAGGCCAAACTGGATGCATAGGCCATACGCTGAAGCAAGTCACAAGCCCATTTTAAGAACCCTGCTCAAGCTGTTACAACTTATAATGTATATCCAGTAGTTGTTTATTTATTATGAAGAATCTATTTATGATAAAAAAAAATGTGAGGCAGAGGTAGAATGTACACAGCATCTTCACATGCCCCTACAGAAAAAAAAAATCACAGCAGGTAAGCTTAGATGATCTGGATGAAATGTTAGGTCATCATGACAGACCAGAAATGAGGCAGATGTGTTTTCAAATAATACCCAACTTCATTGTTAATAAAACAGTTCAAGTAAACTTTGAAACTTTCTGTCTTACATATTTTTCTATCATAAATAGCATCTTCATAATAAATATGCAAACTCGCTGCATTCATTTATACATATCCTGTATATGCGGTACTGCCAATACAATCAGCCAATTTACTGTAAGATACTACCCTAACCTTTCATGAGGAAGTTGATCACTGACTTCAATTCTGAAAATAAATTGAGTATTGCTGTATTTCTTATTGTTTTATTTAATTATTATTAACAGATTTTTTAGGATATAGGGTCTATCCATTATGCTATAGTTATGTTTTCTGCAGAATTCACTGATTTAATTTGATCAAATGATGATTAAGCCTGTTCATTACACTTTGAAGCTTTGGATTCAATCCACTATCAATCTGTGCAGTTTGATTATTCATATAATGTATGATAATGTATCCTAAAATGTTGTAAAAATCTATTTTTGAAATCTCAGGTTGGTGTGTAAAGAGAGATACTATCTCATTATGAGCTATATCTCTTACATACCAAGAATCCAAAATTATAAGTTATCAAAAAGTACACTATGAAATATACTCACCATTGACAATATGATATATCACTCTGTCCAATAGTATCAATATTTTCTTTTTTATGTTGCAATCTTTGTAGATAGATAACTCATTATAAAATTACAATAGGAAGTAACATTATGAGGTTCTTCTTAATAAAAAAGGTGAATCTTTAGCATCGTACCTCATAAAAGTTGAGTTCTTTTAGGACATGTTTCAAAACAATTCTGTTTTATCTTCAGCTTGTCCAGATAATTCATTTTTCATAATTTTGGAAATATCTCTCTTTACACACCCATTTGAGAAATATTTTAAACATATGGTATCAAATACAGTACCTATGTTAATTTATCATCAATGTTACCTTGAAATTATGTTTTAGCATTGCAAAGTCATTTATTTAATAATTAGTTTGCAAAGCTTTTCTTTTAGCTAATAAGATGCACTTCCTTCTTCAGTTATAGCTAAGCTTATGCTTTAATTTTCTATGGCATGCTGAGACATTCTAATTTCCATTTATAAAAATCTTGGTAATATTAATCCATTCGCCTCAGAAGACGAGGTACACTCGCATAACTCTGCCTATTATATATTTTGCAATATTTTGTACATCACTTGGCAGGGTAATCTTTTTTTAACATTTATGAATAGTAGAGGATTTTTTTTGGCCTTAACGCTCATTGAGATCTCAAGTACCGTTATATTTTGTTCGTTTTGAATGTCTGAAAACATACTATATAATTTACGGTAGTTTAAATTACATTTCTGGGGAAATCTATTGAGCATTTAAACCTGAAGTGAATGGGTTAATAAACAATCCAATATACCATATACCAGTATTAAAATTATGAATCATATTAAACAGTACCAACTAAATTTGAAACACCATCTAGAAAGAATGAGTTCAAATTGGATCCTCAATGCTGTTTATAATTATATACCAAGAGGACGAAGATCACTGGGCCGTCCTATGAAACGCTGGAGGGAAAATTTTCTATAGGATCATAACAGGCCTTGGCATAATACTTGGAAGGAAGCAGAAGAAGAAAATTATGAATACTTATATCAAGATGATGTAGATCAGATAAACACAAACTAGTCTAAGATAGGAACTATGCTTTCACCATGAAATTTGTGTACAATCAAAAGTTTCAAATAATATAACATTCATATTTATTAACATAATTGTTCTCTTAAATATAATTTGTCCTTCAGTGAGAAGTGATAAATTAAAAATAGTAACATTGTAAATAAAGCTTTATTGGCTATAAAAGTACTGTTAAATCTTATTAAAGTCTTCTTGAGAAGAAGCAGCCATATGGCATGTGGAACGAACGTTCATTGTCTCGGGCATGCGGGGATTCTATAAAAGAGAGAAAAGTTTTCATTTAAATTGAGATGCCTAAGTAGCTCAGTGGATTATAGTACTGAAAATCAGAGACCTTGGGTTCAAATCTCAGTTTAGGTGTACATTTTTCTCTCCTATAACAATCATATGCTTCATATTACTCTCTGATGCCAAATAGACCTACATTGCACACTAAATTATACACAGTAATTCTGCCTGAGGGCAAGTCTTTCACTGCAATCATATCCATATCATGCTATGCTTTGCAGCTTTACTAGGGAATTATAGGTGTAGTAGCTTCCCATTTCTTTCCACACTGCTAAAGAATGATGGTGATGATAATGATGACTGGATGATTTTCAGGAACCGTTGGGCCCTAAGCTTCCTGACATTTGCCTTACAGGTGAGGTAAAACCCTGGAAAAAACCTCACCCAGGAGCCTGTCCCAACCGGGAATCGAATCTGGGCCCGCTTCATGACAAGGTAGCACGCTACCTCGAGACCACAGCGGTGAACATTACGGATATATATATTTTTTTAATTTCACCTTTTAAGTTTACAAATTTAAAATAATCTTGAATATTGTAAGAACTGCTTTATTACATGTCAGAATAGTGAATGTAAAAATTGTCAAAGTTTAATTTTGTTAAAATGGAGGTATCATACATTAGGGACTACAGTATTTATGGAATGATTAACCATAATGCACAATATTTGTACATTTTATTTTTTGTGCTTAAATACAAATTTATTATATTAAATCCAGGCCTTGTTTATTTTATATCTACATTAAGGAATTTTAATTTAAAAAATCCAATCTCATCATGATTTGTTCTCTAAACTCATAAACTGAAAATCTATATATATATATATTTCTAAAGAACATCCCTATTGAAAAGGATAAATTATTATTCTTCTTGTATCTTGTAAGCCCATGTTTCCCTTAACAGAGATTTAGGTGCTCTCCCCCTACAGAGAAGAATTTGAACCATACTAATTTAGTTACACTTGTTTTCATATAGATGTCATTTGAGTGGTCTGTGGTCAGCATTCTGCCTCATACTGACATCTAGGAAACCAAGGTAGTACTAGGACAGGAAAATTCGGTAAATTTTGCTTAGAGGCCTTTTCATTCAGGCTTAAGTATCTTTTACGAGCCTGAAAATCTTCAGATTCTGGACCCATGGCTTAAAGTCCCTCCCAGAGGACTTGCTCCTTGGATTTTTCCATCCTAAAATATATATATACATATATGAAAGACAACTTATTCAAGCAATTTGTGCAGTAAGAAATAAAGTTTAATATTTTTTAGAGCTTCTAATTTAGAAGTATATTTTATTGCAATAAGGCATTATGTAGAGAAATAAAAAGTTATAAAAAATCGATCATATTTTGAGGGAAAGATTATTAAGATATTAATGCCAATGATTAATTGATAAAATATATCTTTTTCCAATAGGGAGACATGGATGCTCGCTAGCACGAATTTCTTAACTAAGCTAATTTATTTATGCTTCAATGTTTTTATTATTCATTTCATACATCTCAATGATGAATAAATCATACTTGAAGAGAAGAATTATACGCTCAGATTGACTTCTCTTCAAATATGATTTATCCATCATTGAGATGTATAAAATTAATAATAACAACATCGAAAGAAGCTATACTGGCTTGATAATGTAATGTAAAATTCCCAAATAAATGTCTTCTTAATAAAGAAGCCGCCATTTGCAAAATAGAAGCAAAGGTTTCTTAGCATTTGGTGTATGGGAATTAACAGCGCATATAAGAGAAAAATTAGCTCCGTTAGTAGAGTATTGGCCTAGAAAGCCAAAGGTTCTGGGTTCAAGCCCCAGTCTGAGCAATAATTTTTCTCTTCAAATATGATTAGTTATGTTTATTTATCTAAAGATGTCGAGTGATATGTTGTGAGCACATTGCCTCAAAGAGACAGACATCTAGTAGGCAATTAAGGTAGAGCATTGGCATAGAAAGCCAAAGGTTTTGGGTTCATACCCCAGTGTAAGCATATATTTTTCTCTTCAAATATAATTAAGGTATTACGTGAATGAATGAAGATCAGTTAAATTTTGCAAAGAGGCCTATTGTGTGCTAGTGCTCTACTATTGAACTATTTTGACACTTTGGGCATATTTTTACTCCACTGCTGTGGTCTCAAGGTAGCGTGCTGCTTTGTCATACAGCGGGCCCAGGTTCGATCCCTGGTCAGGACAAGCTTCCTGGGTGAGGTTTTTTTGGGGGTTTTTCCTCACCTGTAAGACAAATGTCAGGAAGCTTAGGGCCCAACGGTCCCCGAAAATCATCCGGCCATCATCATCATCATCATTCTTCACCGGTGTGGAAAGCAATGGGAAGCTACCACATCTATATTTCCCTCAGGCAGAATTACTATGGATGAATGGGCATATTTTAACTTTTTTTTAAATAGGATTCATGTATATAATTAATTTCACACTTTAGAATATATTCTGTTTATTGGTTATAATATTAATACATCCATACAAATTTAAACAAACTACATAGTTTGCATCAACTATGAATCATAATTTTCACAACTCAAATATAATTAAACTACATAGGTCTGATCATCAAAAATTTGCAGAAACAATACATAAAAAGCATATGAAATTACCCTGTGTGACAATATGTTAACAATGAACAATTGCAAACTTGTCTAGTAACATTAATTTCTTACAATGAGATAAGGATTTTGTTGCTCTCTTTAGAATAGTTTTTATTTATCTTTGTCATTTTTATATCCAGTAATTAATAAGTTTTTTTATGTGTATTTCTGCAGGATTTATTATTAAAAAAAAGGGGGTCTAATATAAATGGATAGAGGGTAATATGAATCAAAACAAGAAAATAAATTGTTCTTTATATCATATATTCTAAAATCTATATAGTGTTCAATACACTTCCAGTCAAACAGAAGTACATCCAGTTCTAAGATATAATCTGTTCTTGATAGAGAAGTAGATAAATATATGCTGTGTAATACAGACAAATGACAAATGTCTATATGCTGTTTTCGCGTTTCCATCAGAGAGGTCACATTATAATATACTATTGTTATGATTCAAATTCAATATGTCAAATTACTATAAGAAAATATTTGAATTTTCCCAGAAGGGAGAAACAAAAAGGAAGACCAAATAAAAACTGGATGGATGGAGCAAGAAGATCTATGGAACTGAAAGAACTACAAGATACAAATGCATTGGTAGGGAACAAGGAGAAAGGAGATTAAATACTGGACATTTTATATATTTTTTATTATTGTTTGGTTGAGGAAAACTGCAATATTGAAGAAAATCTTAAATAAAAATAAATATATTAATATTAGGAACTAATTTATAGGCTATATTTTATTGTTCTGATGCGTACTACCTCTTCCTAAATATTAGATTACGGTAACTTATTTCAGTATACTTTGTAAATAATTTTCATAATTATTTTAAAGCATGTTCAAAAGGAGATAGGAGATAAGTCATGTTTATTTAAAAATTTAAAATCTGAAGATGTTTGTTCTCTTCTTAATAGCACTGGAAGTCGCAAAAATTTTCCTGCTCCTCCACAGTTAGTATCAACATCACAACTGCAGACAGGTAGTTCATCTTCAGAAATCTCATCTTTATCCTCTTCTTCCACATTAACAAAATCTAATAAGAGAAATTCTCGTCCAACTCGTAACCATCGTTTTGGTAAACCATGCAACACCAGAGCTTCCATAAGATGCCCACAAAATCTCAGTTCCTTGCCTTCCTCTGCAAGCTCTCAAGGAGCCAGTAAAAGACACATTAAATGTCTAAACTCAGCAAGAAAGTGGAGCCCCAGAGATTACAAGACAACTGCTACATTCCTTGATTCCAATAATACAAGCAACAGTAGCAGCAGAAACAGTAGTGCCACTCCTTCAAAAAGAAAGCAAGTCTCCTTCAGGTTAGTCAAATAGCCTATCAAAATTATAAATAAGATGTAAAGAGAGGGAATTACAACTTATATAAGAGAAAAAATTTGCGTCTATATCGTAACTCGCCTCGGTAGCTCAGTTGGTAGAGCATTTGGCCCGGCAAGCCAAAGGTCCCGGGTTCGAGTCTCGGTCTAGGCGAAAATTTTTTCTCTTCAAATATAATTTATCTTTCATTGAGAAATGTTAAATCAATAATAAAAACATCATCAGAAGCCCTACTGGCTTTATAAAGTAATGTTAAATTCCCAATAAATGTCTTCTTAACTAAGAAGCCGCCATTTGCAAAGATAGAAGCAATGGTTTCAAAGCATTTGGCGAGAGGGAATTACAACTTATATAAGAGAAAAATTTGCATCTATATCGTAACTCGCCTCGGTAGCTCAGTTGGTAGAGCATTTGGCCCAGCAAGCCAAAGGTCCCGGGTTCGAGTCTTGGTCTAGGCAAAAATTTTCCTCTTCAAATATAAAAAAAAAAAATTCTCTTCAAATATAAGATGTAAAGAGTTTAAAAAGAGTCTTCTTAGACTAATGGTCAGGTGAATATTTTATGCCCAAGATTTCAATCTCAATCTCTGAGGTAATATTCTTGAAAAATGACTGGAATGTGAACAAAGGCTGGCGTATATTAGGGATTGGGCAGATTTTCTGACATCAACACATATATAATCTTATTCTCATTCTAACATTTTGCAAGAAGATAGCCTCAGACAGAGATTGAAGCTGAAAGTCTGGACATAACAAATTTTACCTGGCTGTTAAGCCTGAGGATCAGGCTAATTAATCAACACCAGGAAAGTTTAAAATTTTACAAACATAAAAACAATTGAGGCGCTTAGAATAGCAAGGGCATATACGCAAAATAGTAGTTTTGAGAAATACGCGTTTAAAGTTTCACAAATTTTTTTCTCTATTTTGCGTGACATAGCGTATCCGTCAATGTGAAGAAGTTAAATATTGTGTTCTGTAGTGGTTTAAAATTCGGACCAATATGAAAGTAATAATGTTTATCGACTTTCCAGTAAAAATTTGGCCACTTGCAAGTTAAACTTATTAGCCTACTTCAGAAAAGACATTCTGTATTATTCACATGATAAATTACAAACTTATATGTTAATGGTGAATTTTGTAACCCTGGTTTCCAAAATATCTTAAGCTATTCTATTTTAATATTCATCATTTTTATTACAATTTAATAGTAAGGTGAAAAATAAACTAGGGATTTTACTCTTAGACAATACTGTAGTTTATTTAACTTTCACAGGGAAAGAACACTATGAGGTTTAATTTAAGAATTAAATTAATGCTTTTATTACCTCACCTCATATCCTTTTTCTTCTATACTGCAGTTTTGGAGCTTATCTCCATCGTCAGTAGCCTCTGGTTGACCAGTGTTATGTCATTTCTTGGCGGTTTTCTTCTTACTTCTATCGGTGGACCGATGAACCTCTGGATCAGGTCAAAATTTGCGAGAGTTTCAAAGATAAACTCATGAATTTTGAAACTCTCGCAAATGTTGACCTGATCCAGAGGTTCATCGGTCCACTGATAGAAGTAAGAAGAAAACCGCCAAGAAACGACATAACACCGGTCGACCAGAGGCTACTGACGATGGAGATAAGCTCCGAAACTGCAGTATAGAAGAATAAATAATAGTTTTAAAAAACTAAAAGAACACGCTATATTAGAAAACTAAAAAATGAAAAATAATTTTAATTTCCAATACGCTTGGGATAAAATAAAGTGGTCAACAAAAAAATCATCTCCAACACATATAGAATAAAATTAGAGTTATCATCAAAAAGAAAATAATGTTACCATCAAAAGCGTGGGGTGCTCTATATCAATTAATATATTTGATAATAAACAGATATTGGTAAAAGTAAGCTCTCTAAGAAGAAAATGTAAAAATCATAAAAAGCACCCCATGCTTTTGATGGTAAAATTATTTTCTTTTTGTTGATAACTCTAATTTTATTCTATATGTGTTGGAGATGATTTTTTTGTTGACCACTTTATTTTATCCCAAGCGTATTGGAAATTAAAATTATTTTTCATTTTTTAGTTTTCTAATATAGCGTGTTCTTTTAGTTTTTTAAAACTATTATTTATTTTTTATTTTTAATATTTTACAGAATAAGATAAAAATGTAAATATCTTTAAATTCGATATTATTGTAGTATGAGCTAAAAGTAATACTCTTCTAAAAAAAAAACCCTCCCAGCCGGATTTGAACCAGCGACGTATGGATTACTGAAATTATATACCACTAAGAGTTCACTGCTCTATCAACTGAGCTCTTACAACGATTGACTAAAAACTCGACAAGTCCGCAACCTATTATACCAGTTTTCATTTTTTTTTATTTTCGGATGATTCTGGCCAGGATTTTAGAAACAAAATATGAAATTATTGTTTTGTCACGGGTCCTCTACACGTATACAAAGTTTCAAGTCGATCCAATGTTTCTAAGTGGGTGAAAATCGCGTTGAAAGATTCCGTTACATTGATACAAAAACACTTTTTTTTTATTTTCTGATGATTATGGCCAGGATTTTAGAAAATAAATATGAAATTATTGTATTCTCACGGGTCCTCTACAAGTATACAAAGTTTCAAGTCGATCCAATGTTTCTAAGTGGGTGAAAATCGCGTTGAAAGATTCCGTTACATTGATACAAAACACTTTTTTTTTAATTTTCTGATGATTATGGCCAGTATTTTAGAAAATAAATGTGAAATTATTGTATTGCCACGGGTCCTCTACAAGTATACAAAGTTTCAAGTCGATCCAATGATTTTAAGTGGGTGAAAATCACATTGAAAGATTCCGTTACATAGATAGATAGATACAGGTCAAGCTAAAATAAAGCGTGTAAAAAGGATATGAGGTAATAAAAACATTAATTTAATTCTTAATATTGTAGTTGTTCATTGATGTTACGTATTACGAAATGGAGCATGCTTAATAAATTGTAAAATTATAAATAAAAGATGAACACATTGATTAAGGAAACAAAGAATTAAAAATCATTTCGACACCAAGGGCAAAATGTGGATGCAGATGCAAGTACTTGTGAAAATACTGTTGTTGAAGCTGGGTTAATAATAATAATTTAACAGGTCCACATCTACTTCGTCCTCTTCTTCCTGGGATAAGCAATTCAAAGTTTCTTGGGCAGAAAATATGCTGTTGAAGTTACCAAGGTCAGTTGAAAAGACGATGAGGGATATAACATTCCTTAAATAGGCCTATTTCATCTCTCTTGTCTCTACCAACTTTCTCAAAACAACCACAACTCCAAGGTGCCCCCACCTCTTTTGCTTTGACCTTTTTTGTGTTTTAACTCTTAAATATTCTTGTCCCATATTTCTCCTTCTTCTTAGACACATTTATTTTTCATTTACTTTTTTCAACAGAACACTTCCTGGAACGACTTACGTGTTTGGAACTTAACTCACTGCCTGTGTCACTCATTATTTTGTAAAGAAATAATAAGATAATTATTTACACTAATAATGCACATTTAACACCCAACAATTACACTAAAATCTTAGACACTAAATCAAGACTACCTAGAAGTTTACAAGACACTGAGAATGTATGTAATACCTAACGGGTACAGCGAAGGAACTGAACAAAAAACATATTCATCTGCACATCACCCTCGTAGAAATAATAAGACTACAATAAGCACTTAAGATACTATTGAGACCTAAACAAACTAGAGGAATATAAGGGTAATATAAATACCCTGGATGAGATAAGCGTGCGGGCAACTAGGCCGGCCACATACGCCATTGCTATTCTCAAACTCATCTGTTATTGCACTGCGATGCATCAGGTCTAACACCACGTGTTATTGCAATGGACATTTCATTCTCTTCCAAGGCGTATCAACAGTTCTTACTCATAGGGATGAAAGAAGAAGGTTCAGAGTTTATATTGCAATAATAATAACAAAAATTTGATTTTTGTTGATATGCCCTAAGTGCCTCAATTGATAAATAAAAGGTAATGGTAAATTCTTATACAACGGTTATGGGGATAATTTAGGCAGATAAATGTTTTATATCTAAATAGGGTAAGTAAACAGGTAAAAGTAAGGGTAAGAAGATCCATGGGGGTTTGAATCCAAGGATCAATTATTCTTAACTAATAGGACATAAAGGAGGTAGGATTGCTAGCCTTATCTTCCTGCTAACTAGGAAAATCTCTGGTACTCATTTACAGGAGATTGGACACAAATGAATGAAGAAAAATCTCTTCTACCCCACTCCTCGGATTGCACAAGGTTGCCCCATATGTTATCAGATCCCTTGCTGCTACCTACCCCATTCCACATAAATAAGTGTATCGATATCCGATTCTGATTGAGGGTCTTTCCACTTTTCAGCGGTTGCCCTTTTACCAGCCGGCTGCTGGCCCTTCACATCCACATGTGTCAATCACAGAGGTAGATGATCAACAGACAGTGTAGGGGTGACATGTGGTTAGCATATCGAGTCCCCCAGCCGTTATAGCTGGTTCCTCAACCTGGAGTCGCTACTTATTGTAGCTACCCAATTGCCTCACGATGCTGGGTGGGCACCGGTCCCATACTGGCCGAAATACCATGAGAAAATTTCTTCCCCATGGAGACTCGAACCAGCGCAAGTCCCGTAGCTCTGCGCCAAGGCTTCCTACCTTAACCACTCGATATCAAAATAGTAAATTAATAACATCAATTTTTTCAATTGAAAATATATTTAGTTGAAAAACAAAACATTTAATTGTGGTGTTACATTCCGATTTTCCGATTGAGGGTCTTTCCACTTTTCAGCGGTTGCCCTTTTACCAGCCGGATAATGGCCCTTCACATCCACATGTGTCAATCACAGAGGTAGATGATCAACAGCCAGTGTAGGGGTGACATGTGGTTAGCATATCGAGTCCCCCAGCCGTTATAGCTGGTTCCTCAACCTGGAGCCGCTACTTATTGTAGCTACCCAATTGCCTCACGATGCTGGGTGGGCACCGGTCCCATACAGGCCGAAATACCATGAGAAAATTTCTTCCCCCATGGAGACTCGAACCAGCACAAGTCCTGTAGCTCTGCGCCAAGGCTTCCTACCTTAACCGCTCGGCTACGGCGCGGGACTGGTGTTACATTAATAAAAAATAGAAATAGTAAGAAGAGTTAAGTCTTGTAGACTGCAATGGGAGAACATGTAGCATGAATGGGGAATGCAACTCCTTTGTAGGAAAACTAGAGAGAATGTGTCCAATATGTAGACCAAAAAAGAGTAAGGTGGGATAACATTAATCATGATTTGAAGGAGGTAAATTATACAGGGGATGATTGAAAAATATTAGCTCAGGATAGGAATGTATGGAGAGCTTATGTTGTATGACCATGAACTTATGGTTCTGATAGTGTTAGTTAGATTAATAAAATATTGCCCTGTCAATCAGTGAACACAGAATTGACATAAACCCTCAAAAAGCAAATGTAATAAAACTATAAGAAAATCTAACACCAGTACGAACTCTTTATGGTAAAAACCAAAATAGAACATTGCAGTAAATCAGAAATCCTTGTCTTCAGTCTTCATGGAGAACTGTTGTTTAATGCATAAGATTTACCATTTCACTGCCTTTAAAGATAAAATGTACAAGGCCTAAAATAAATTACATGTACTTGTAACTAACATCCTCATAATTATTTTTTCTCTTCAAATTTAATCCTCATAATAGATGCAAAAGGAGTATTACTAATGAGGGAGTTAGCACAAGTTGTGATCAAAAAAAGTTTTGGTTTGCATGTAAGAGTTTTACATGTACATTACAAATATGCACACAATATTTGCCACTGACAGTTACACTGCACTTTACAATCATGAACATGTTCAGTCACCAAGTTCAAAAAATGGGTTGTTGGTAGATCTTGGCAAAAGATAATGTAGATGAACTCCACAGAGTATAAAGTGTAGAAAACAGAGTTGCTTATCACAGTAGGAGCTTTCCATGAATGTCTGCATTAAGCAGTCTTCTGAGTCACACTGCTCTTGAACATCAAAAATACATTCAGGAGGTGTTTTAAACTTCTTTGGTCTTAAGTCATCATATCCAGCTACAGTCCAGGAGTACCGAACAATGTCTGCGAAGACTGGAGAACAGAACTGATTGTGTAGAATATACATCAGCAAAGAAATTGAATCCCTCGACGATGGTGTGAACTGATAGTTGTTAAGGATACTGTGGTCTTCAAACTGCTTCAGCACCACTTTGAACTGTCGGAAGAATAGTACATCAAGTGGCTGAATGTAAGGTTGCATCCAGGAGGGATGGTCTTGATTGTATACCCCATTTTTTGAGGTCGGATAGCATCGATATGAGTTCTGTCATGATATATCCTGAGCAAATCAACCAGAAGAAGATACTCCTTCACTGAATATGGGAAGTAGACATCTTGAAAGAATTGCATCAAGATTTGTTTCGTGATTAGACCGGACTTCAGCATGCGTTGCACTACTCGCACTCCAGTCTTTGTAGCTTAAACATTCAGTACCAGGCACTGAGCAGGGCATTTAAACCCACAGGCCAGCCATTTAAATACCCCAGCTACCCTTTTCGCGGCACTTCAGAAAATGGACCATTATTCACAAACTATTAGTCCTAGAACATTCAAATTTTGTACATACCTAAAGGAGATATCCTAGTTAGGATTTGATGGTGAAATAACTTGGGTGATTGACATCACATGGTATAGGCGTATCAATTTCAGGAAGTGGAAGTTCATCTTCACTTTCACTTTGTGAATCTTCTAATTCAGGAATCAGTTCATCACCTGAATCATTATTATACAAAATATTCACTAATTCTTCTTCAGTGAGATATTTTTCTTTCACCATAGTTTCACTCACGCACAAACAACAGCGCGATAACGGGAAACATATACAACTGCATTGGAGCCTGGAGACAAGTTTGGGTGAAGGAATTCCATGTGTTGTTTGTTTTAAAAATAATAGGGGATTCACCAAGGTTAAACGTGTCAAACAGGAATAGAAAATGTACATTTACATGCCATCTATGATCTCCAAGACATACTAAGCCAACACAATATTTAGGCGCTGAATATAAACGCGGTTTGTTCGTGCCCGCTCTAAAGCGAGTTAACTGACCGACGACCGCATACACGATAGTCTCTTTAAACGCCTTAACTGGTTTACGGTACTGAATGTGTTAAAGTGTTATTGGTGTTGGCACATGGTTATATATTTTTGTAATCAGCACCTCAAACATTTTCATACAAACCAAAACTTTTTTGCAATTACGATCACAACTTGCACTAACTCCCTTGTAAGAGTTTATTTGATTTTGGAAAAGAAGATTTGAATTAAAAGTAAATCTATTTAACATCTTGCATTAAAGACTTCTGTAATTATTCTAAGAAATCTGACTATATTTATAAAGTTTAAATCTAATCATTATTACTAATACAATTAATCTCTATTCATGTTATTGTAAAATCTATCGTCAATCTTTATATGAAATCTCATTCCTTAGAGCAAAAGGGAATTCTCCTTCGGGAGTTCAAATAAATTAATTCATCTTCTTTTATTTGTTCAATTTTGTTTGTTGATACCAGTGTAACTATTGCATTATCATTTGTTTTGTTTTTGGAACATTTTTAAACTTTTGGGTTTTTGAGGATTTATTACCAATCCATATTGAAGGGAACATTTTCAGTTTTTCAAAGACTTCTATAGCAGATTTTTTAGATCTTGCTATAAGTATAAGCGACACATTGTTTACTTTTAGTTGAAATATTTCCCCTCATTTTTAATTGATTAATTATCTTATTTATAAATCAGACTAAATAATATGGAAGATATATACAATCTAAATAAAAGATTAATGACTTTAAAAATATAAACATTGCACCCTCAAATCTCAAAATACACTCTTTATAAAATAATTCAACATGGCTATGGTTGGAAGTAAAAATTTAATATACAGTATATTATCATTGCAATATGATGCATCATTTCCAAATTATAAAATATCTTGCTTCTCATATTTAGTATTCACAAGCATTTGCTGCTTTCTTTCTATGACTTTCTATTCTGCTTTAATGCACTTGCTAGGAATGCTTTGACCATCTTCATTGATAAATCTTACAAATCTTTTAGTAATGTCCACATAAGGACCTTATGCATTTTTATCTTTCATGCAAAAAATATAAATTATCTACCTTTGTCCTCAAATCAAACTCAACCAGAAAAATGTCCTTGACTCATTTTATAAAAAAGTTGTATGACTCCAAAGCCAATATGAAAGTACACAAAAAAATCACACATTTCCTTACAATATCCAAGATAAAAAAGAAAATAGATTATTCAACCTTGCCTCCTGATTAAAAAAAACTTGTATGTAAGAATTTATTAGATAAATAAATAAAATCACAAATATAACAAATATAAACAATGTGGAAACTTCACCAGGAATAATATTTTACTGATTTTTTAATATAATGAATCCATTCACCTCATAACTGCAGAAAGGATGAGGCTAGGGGCACTTGGAGTTGGGAGAGGTTGTCCTCATGGACAGGTTTCTAGAAAATAGTAGAAACTATTTTCCAGACAAAAGCAGTAAAACAAAAGACATACACTTCTAGAAAGTTTATATTTCATTTATAACTGATGTAATTATAGATTATTTGCACATATTAAAACTTAGTCTATTAGTCAAACAAGGTAGACGTTAAATATAGGAAGACATTTAACTTTTATAGGAATTAATCACTATGAGGTTTAATTTCACCATAGGGAGACATATTGATACTAAAAGTATATTTAATATTTATAGTATTAGAAGACTTATAGCTGACATCTCTTTTTAAACCAATATTTTCATGTTGACACATAGCAGCATCCCTCCAAAATTTATTGCAAGTTTGGTGAAATTGATATCAATAATTTTATTCCTAAGTGATTGGTTATCTTAAGAGCTGTGCTATTGTAAGATCTAAGATGTTCTCCTTTATTCTTTCAAGTATTTTAATATCCATATGAGTGTAATGGTGGTAGTGATAAAGAATGTGTTAAAAATTCTGAAAAATTGTGAACATTTAAAAAACAGCTCTCAAACAAAAAAAATTCAAACCTCTAAGGCCTCCAGGAATGTAACTTATAATTGTGGAAGTTGAAAACAAGTACAATAATGAGAAAGCTTATTCTATAAAGTGCAAATTCTGAAAAATTCCAGGATTTTTTGACATCTGATTAATTGAATGCCCTAACTTGATGTTCTAAAACAATAGTCATGCATAGAGAAATCATAAAAGCAATTACTGGCATCACAAATTTCAATGAGCTCCTGATTAATAACTTTGTAATTCAGAAGGAGAAGAGAGCTAATCTAAAAGCTATAATTTAAGCTGCTGGTTAGCAGTCTGCTGAAATTATCAAAATTTGTGTATGCTTTTTTTCTATTTCATGTTTTCACCAATTTGATACTTGGTTTTGAATGAATGAGTAGATCAGATGTGTCTCAGTTAACACCAATATAGTGGGTACAATATGGGTTGTAAGTGAGGTATTTTGTATGTTTAGGGCTTAACTATTATATATATGTATTTTGTGTGTTTTTAAGTATGGACTAGAACTCGAAAACTTCCTTCACACTACACCACTGCTAAGTTTAAAATTCTTCTCTCTCTAATTCCCAAGTCCCCATAAACAGAGAAATTATTCCACATGTTTCTATGGGAGAGTTCCAACAATGTGTGTTATGTTATAAGGTGTTGTTAATTTCTATAAATAATAATTCCTTAACAATATAGAAATTGCACTCAGGCTAGCTAGCTGAGGTATAAATTTTTATCTTGAGATATGTTAACTAACAAACAGTTAGTCTGGAAGCAATAACAATTATTGCTTTCAGACTACCTGTTTGTTGGTTATAGTTAACATATCTTAAGTTATTATATTCCAGATGATAATCACAACAAGTTTAAGCATTAGTGATTTTTTTTATTGAAAACCAACCATCTTCAAAACAACCAGTTTTCCTTGATCACATTAATTTTTACCCAGAAGTACGGCATGGTTGAGAAATACTTATATTTAAAAATATATTAAATATATGGGTGTTCTTTTTAAAGTATGTAACATTTATTATTTGCAGCTACATCAGCACTGATGATTTATGTTTATCAGAACACGATCGACGAATCCTTGAGTCAATGGCGCTCAAGAAAGAAATTGAAAGAGCTAATGATGAATTTGCACATAAAGCACACCAGCTCTGGGAACAGGACAGAGAAGAAAGAGAACAGGTAAATATGTATCTCTCACTGCATGTGAATCACTTTCCTTCAGTGTATACTTCATTGGGAACACTTGCACAATCATGAACTTTGAGTTTCCAGACGAACCAAGTTTGATTACAAAGTTCTTCAAAAGTACACCAGATGGCAGCTTAGAAAATTACCGGCATAATAAAAAAATTGACAGTCGTGAAAACAACTGAAGATGGGAATGATATGTTTCCCAATACTGCAGATCTGTGTTTAAAAATAGATGTATGAGGTAAGAATAATTCACGATTCATTTGATTCTCAATAAGGAAACCTCATAATGTAAAAATTCCCAAATTTATTATATTAATGTATTTGTTTTATAAAAATAAGCTAACCATAACAAATGAGTCCATTATAAAATATATAATTTTTATTAAGCCTTACTGCTCTAAAAATTGTGTAAAAATTCTCATTAAAATGTCTTCTAGAATTAGAAGCCATCAGATGGCATTGGTAGCGACGGTTAATGACTTGGACTATAAGAGAATTATATATGAACAAAGGAAAATTAATGGTTGCATCAGAAGCCCTGGATAGTGTAATGGATACCACACTAGCATACAAAGCTATAGAGATCTTGGGTTCAAATCCCGGTTGAGGCATTCATTTTTCTTTTCAAAATATAATTTTGAAAATTGGTGTTTAGTTCTTTGACTTTTTCAAATAGTCATTTGCTGTAATTGATCCACTTGCACACTAATGGAGAAAGTGTTCAAATTGGATGCCATCCAGTTGTTGGCTCATCCAAATATGGTTAACAATATTCATGTACACATTAGATGTTTCTACACAGCTCTCATGTTTTCCTGCAGTTTCTGTGGTGTTTGGGCTATAGGCCCAAAGGAAAATGTGGCCACCTAGTTGGTTATTCCACTGCACACTTTTGACTGATCAAATGCCTAGGAACTTCATTTAGAAATTTGTGAAATATAAGTTCAAATTCCAGTGGTTCTCTATCCTGCTGCAGGAAAAAAATATACAATACGGTTAACAAGGAAAGTGATTCAAGTCAAATTTCTGTGTCAGGATACTATTCACAAATCATTTCTACCCAAATTGTCTACATTTTGTTCAGGAACTTCATGAGGATAACACAGGTAGAGGGTGCAGTTCTGTGAGCGAGACGAATGCACCATCAAAACTTGAAGATGATATTCTTTTCAGCGATGAGGCCAATTTCTTAACCCAATCGCTTCAGGTTTAAATGCTCAGTGCATTTCCCCAGAAACCAGATTTAAGTTACCATAAATTATGTTGTCTATTTTCAGAGATTCAAAACAAAAAAAAGATAATGGTACTTGAGATCATAACAAGGGGTGAAGACCAAAACACATTCCTCTACTATTCACAAATATTAAAAAAAAAAAAGATTATCCTGCCAACGGATGTACAAAATATTGCTAAATATATAACAGCAGAGTTAAGTGAGTGTACCTCATCTTCTGAGTTGAAGGCCATTTAACTGTCGGTGAGTCTACCTTGTCGTTTGAGGCGAATGGGTTAATTATTATGAGTTAGTAATTTTGACTCACCTTATTTTTTTATATTCTGCAGACTATAGTTTTGTTGCATTTAACTGTTGCATTGACATATCATATAAATGCGACGAAACTATAGTCTGCAGAATACCAAAAAAATATGTGGTGAGTCAAAATATCTAACTCATATTAATTAAAAGAAACCTCATAGTGTTATTTCCTAGAAATATAGGGCTATTCAAAAAGAAGGAACAGACTTTAAACATTTATTTCTTCCAAACTACAAAAAACAGAAACACAATTCTAACGTTCCTGGAAAGAGAAAAGTCCAAATTTCACTATTTTATGCATTCAATATGAGCTCCATGTGTTACACGACAAACACTAAAACGGTGGCTCATTTCTTGCCACACATGAATCAGCTGGTCTCTAGTTATCGAATTCACAGCTTCAGCAATTCGACATCGCAGGTTTTCAACCGTGTCAGGCATAGGAGGGAAAACACGGTCTTTTACATAACCCCACAGATAATCACATAGGGTTAGATCTGGTGACCTGGGAGCCACTGGCAATGAAGTTGATTTTCTGCTCCTCCTCTTCCAATCCAACAGCACCAATGCAACATGATTGCAACTTCAAGCAACAGTGACAATGCAGCCATGATCGGAACTTCAAACATTTGTGTGTCTTGTATTTCAGAATAAGTATTACAGACTTTTAGGGGTTGTATTACAAGTGTGGTTCCATGTGGTAACCCTGTTGTTCGTTGTACCTGCAACACATGTTTTCATACATATGCCTTAAAGATCTGGTGTGTGCTCAATAATTTCTGCTCGCCAGAATTTGTGCAAGAAGATCTTTCTCCAACTTGATAGGTGTAGTACAACCCCTAGAAGTCTGTGAAACACAAGGCACATGATATCAGCCCATTGTGTTTCGATCTTCAAACTTATTTTACATCAAAATGATACGTTTCTGGACATGGGTTCCTTATGAAAAGTTTATCTACTAATTTCCCTCTACAACACCTAGAAGTCTGTAATACTTATTGTGAATCACCTTGTATATATATATATATATATATATATATATTTAATAAATTATAACATTCTAAGTGTCATGTCAAATATTACAGCAAAACAATGAACAAATGGCACGATGGAGAGAATATGTGACAGAGAAACGAAAATTAGAAAATCTTGAAAACACGCGAAAAATGGAGGAAATGAAGCAGAGTCTCCGTCAGTCACAAAAACAACTGGAAAGAAGGATTCGTGAAAAAGAAGAGCGTGCTATCAGATTACGAAGAGCTGTGGAGGAGAGAAAGGTGTGAAATTATTTTTGTTTAATTCTGCAAAATCTTATTCATGCCATATTATTATTTTTCATTAAATATGTTAATTGCACTATGCACATATTTTACAATTATTTAATTTTACTGATGGATCACTATCCTGCTACTAAATTTTATAAAAAATCAAGCAGACTTTATATGTAAAAATACCATTGTCTTATTTTTAAGCCTAACATTATAATTTTGTGCTGTAGCTACTGTAATTGCAATGAATATTTGAGAATTTTTGTTTGAGATTATGATTGTAAGGTAAGTTTTTTTTTTTTTCTTGCACTGATTTTATCTTACATTCATGCTAATTTTTGTACACATGCACATTTGTGGGAAATATGTGGTATGTTAATGTTATAATTTTATTTTATTTTTCTCATTTTTAAGACAATAAAGAAATTCTAATATTTCAGTTTCATTCATTTGATTTTTTATCTACCGATATGATAATTACACTGTAATTAAAAATAAGAGTTATCTGTTAAAATACTCTTAAATGCCCAAAATAATAATAATAATGGGTGAGGTAGGTTATATGCAGGTCACAATTCTAGACTTACACTCTTATGCCACTGATGCACTAAACACTTGTAAACACTTTTGTACTGTTTTAAACATTTTGCAACGATCTTCAACCTTTCTTTACAATATTTTATATTTATATATTTACGTAAAACGTGATCGTGGATACTTTACTTACTTGCTACTTTCCCATGTTGTTCCAACGTTGTCACCATTTGAAAATAATTTCAAACCATATTTAGTGTTAGTGTACGTAAAATTAGTTTATAGTTTATTAAATAGTATGCATGTAAATTGTTTTGGTTAGGTTAGGAAATGGGAAGTTGCTTTATGTCCATTTTTTTAAGCATTTGGGAATAAATAATATGCATGTAAATTGTTTTCTTTAGTTAGGAAATGGCAAGTTAGTTTACATATGTTGGTCATACCGGTTTCACTTACATATCCTGCCAACTGCTGGATGTTACATTTATCTTTCTGGGGTGACGTCATTCGTTAGCGCATGCGCGCTGCGATTCTGTGGAACTTAGAAGATTTTGTCTCCAGCATAAACCCGACTTCATCCATAATAATAATAATAATAATAATAATAATAATAATAATAATAATATTAAAAGTTTTGTAGCTTTCCACGCTGAAGCTTTTGAAATGTTGGTTTCTTGTGCAAGGTGCCTAAGAGATTTTTGAGGTGAGTTTTCTAACCTTTCTCTGATTTCCTCTAGTTTCTGCTCTGTAAGCACATGCCGTTTTACGTTTCTTTTCTTATCAAGAATTGATCCCGTCTTCCTAAATTTATTGACAAGTAAACGAACGGTCTCTCTACTCGGAACACGCATGCCTGGATAATTAGCTTGAAATCGTCTTACAACTTCCCTACAAGATGATGTAATAACACACAAATCGTACATGAATATTCTTTGTTGTAATGTATACATAGGCATTTTGAAGACACTGCAAGCAAAACTAAACACTTCTTAATTTTATTCATGTGTGAACTGGCCTAGACTGCCGCACGAGTGAAGACAGATGTGGGATGTGGGCATCACAAGGAAATGAGAGGGGAAATGCAGTGAAGGTCACATGGGTCTCACCTGCACGTGCTACCGCCAGCCAAGTTGTACAGTAAACTCACTGTACAATGTTTCCTTATGAATACATGGTATATATAAACTAATTTATATAAATCCAGCAATAGCTAAACAAATAAAACCAGTGCTCGTATAAACACAGGTTTCCCATACCAAAATAAAATCAGTAATATAAAAAATAAAAGTATTCTAAGCAAAACATTCACAAGGAAATTTTGAAGCAGCCAGGGGCAAAACATGAAAAAATGAAGATGAGCTGGTAGTAGAAGTCAAATACAAAAGTTGCAAAGTAGAAGTGCCCAAATTTAGAACAATAAGACACAGAAGCAGCATGTATGAAACAGACATTCTCTCCAACAATCCACATGACATCATCTCCTTTATTATCAAGCTTAAACCAAAAGTACAATATGCTAACAAACATAACGAGTCTGTACTGGAAAGTCAGAAAAAAATGAACTACCATCAATCTCCATCATTGGATAAGTAAATAAATAATAAGATGATGATGATTATGAAGATGATGTGAAAGGTAGGATGATGAAAGTTAGTACCATATTTTATTTAATGAAACTTTTCAACAACTTGGGTCATTACTGTCGCAATTCAAATCTGAGCACGAAAGGGCCAAATAATTATACTTAGATGATTATTATTTCAGTTTTCTACAGGAAGCCATACTCAGGATTTTACATCCTTAAAAGTCCATAGACACCAGTTGGCTTTTAACCTGCAAACCTTGGAACCAGAGGCATGCATGGTAACTACTTGTCACCAGGACCAATGATGATAATAGCAATGATGATGATGATGATGATTATTACTATTATTATTATTATTATTATTATTATTATTATTATTATTATTATTATTATTATTATTATTATTATTATTATTATTATTATTATTATAATGAAACTTGTAAACCTTGTATGTTATTATCCTAATTTCCTTTTTTCTTTTCATACAATTATACATTATCATATAATTAATTAATATTACTAATGGTTCTCTCTGACTTTGTATTAGTTTCACCTCTATCTACGAGGCCCATCCAGAAAGTAAGTTTCCCAATTTTAAAGGAAACATATTTAGCCAGGACAATTGTGCATGCGCAACAGATCTATGACGTATCAATCATATGTCAGCCATACAGTGGTCCCGTGGCATCAGTAGTGTGGCAGCAGTGGCCTGAAATGCTCTTATTCATTCTCCTGCCGCATGCAAAATTTGGTCTGTGATAAGGTTCCTGAATGCGCAAAACATTGCACCGATCGAAATTCATCATCAGGTCTGTCAGGTCTATGTGGACCAGACATCATGAGCAAACAGATTGCTTCGCTAGTGTAGGCTTTTTTCCCCAAGGTTGTCAAAGTGTCCATGATGAAGAGCGCAGTGGGCGACCGTCCCTCATCAATGATGACCTTGTTGAGCTCGTGCAGCAGCACATCATGGAAAACCGTTGGTTCATGATCACAGAGCTCAGCAACCATTTTCCGCAGATATCGCGATTCTTGCTGCATGAAATTGTGACTAAGCACCTGCTGTTCAAGAAATTGTGTGCCAGATGGGTGCCAAGAAACCTGACACCCGAGCACAAAACGAAACGCTTAGTAGTAGCACTGACATTTTTGCAGCATTATCATGATGACAGCGATGAGTTCCTCGACAGGATCATCACGGGCAATGAGACATGGATTTTGCACTTTACCCCAGAAACCAAGCAGCAGTCAATGCATTGGCACCACAGTGGATCTCTGGTCAAGATGAAATTCAAACAGACTGTGTCAGTGCAGAAAGTGATGTGCACGGTGTTCTGGACAGGAAGGGCATTCTGCTCATTGACTTCCTGCCCAGAGGTGAAACAGTGAATGTTGACCGTTACTGTGAAACACTGTGAAAATTGTGATGTGCCATTCAAAACAATAGGCGTGGAATGCTTACTGCATGTGTTGTGCTGCTCCATGACAATGCTCATCCACATACGGCTCGATGCACAGCAACTGTTTTGTGGGAGTTCGGCTGGGAGCTGTTTGATCATCCACCCTACAGCCCTGATCTTGCTCCCAGCAATTTCCATATTTTCTTGCATCTAAAGAAATTTCTGTCCTTTGGTCAGCATTTTGACAATGACAAAGGGTTGAAAACGACTGTCACACGCTTCCATTCACAGGCGGCAGACTTCTACGAACCAGGGATACAAAAGTTGATCCCATGATATGACAAGTGTCTAAATTCTGGTGGTATCTATGTTGAAAAATAACTGAAACATTGCTTACCTGGTGCCAATAAAAATTTTTAAGTAACTGTGTTTTTTTTTTATTTAAAAAAAATTGGGAAACTTACTTTCTGGATGAGCCTCATATTTTTACATTTTTTAACTCTTGATCACATTACATATTTTTGTGACCATACAAGAGTATGGAAACATTCCAAGGAGCCACCTCCAATTCAAAATATGAACATTTATGATAAGACACATAATTCACTCATACAGTCATTCTAAACAAGATGCTTATGATGATCAGATGGTGTTCAGAGATATGACTATAAAGCTTATAATAATTTAATTTTTTTAAATACTAGGGCATTCAATAAGTAATGGCAACACTGTTGTAAATCAGCAATCTTAGTGGTGATTATTGCAATCTTGTAGTGTGTTGTTGAGTAGTTTTTGCTGTATAAACTATAATATTGAAAGTTGCGAAATAGCAATTTTGTAAATACATTCACTGTTTCTCACATTTAGTAAGTAATACTGCCCTAAAAGGAGGTTAGTAGAATTTGTTTAAAAGTGGAATTGGGATGTACTCGAACATCCACTAAGTTCACCAAAAAGAAGCCCTTGTGTCTATAACTTATTCTGAAAGACCAAAGAACCTCTATGAGACATCCAATTTCAATCAAGAATTGATATCTAGAAAGGTCTAGATCAATCACTAAAAGATATATCCAGAAATAGTGCTGCAGATGGAGTGTGTTATCTTCAAGGATTTGGCAAGGTATAGTTGACTTGAAAAAGCAATGCTTTAAATAGAGCATGAGTTAATAAATGAAAAAAAGCCAACCCGGCAAATCCTAAAGATAAAATTCTTATTATTAAAATAAGTTTATAATTAAAATAATTCAATATTTATACAATGAAAATGTAATGTTTTAATTAAACTTGACAAGAGACTATAAATGAAGTTCATAATATCAAAAGAAACCTAAATAAATTTATTGTGATGTTGCCATTACTTATTGAATGTGTCATCATTTTAGTTATATTTCTTTAGGTAGTCGATAGAGAGTCATTTTGTGTGTTTCTTCTATTTTCTTCAAAGTACAGTAAATTGAAATTTTCCGAGTTATTGGTAAAATCACAAGCTCTGAAAACTTAACTTGTGATCCTATGATACTGCTCCATATGTACAGCAGAGCCTAGCATATGTTTCAGATGAGTGAAGTAGAGGAACGGAGCATATATGCAGCTAAGCGTCGAGCTGAAATTGAAGCTGCACATCAACAGATGGAATTAGAAGCAGCACTGTGGCAACAATCATTAGAAGAACAACAAAAGTTGAAACTTGAAAAAGCAGAAAGCTCTAGGATGCAACATCAAGAAACTTATCGAAGAGTAAGAAAACTTTAATAAGTAATAATAGTAAAAATATGTAGTATAAGAGGTGGCCGCAGTGGAAACTTACTTACTTACTTACTTACTCACTGGCACTATCAAACCCATAGGTTCATGGCCATGCAGACATAAGCTCTCCATACATCCCTATCCTGAGCTAATGCTTTCCAATCACTCCCTGTATAATCTACTTCCCTCAAATAATAGTTAATGTTATTCTCCCACCTCATTCTTGGTCTACCAACTGGGCGTTTTCCCTCTGGCTTTCCTACAAGAAGCTTCCATGCAAGTATTTCATTCCCCATACGTGCAACATGTCCTGCCCATGGCAGTCTACAAGACTTAATTGTTCTTATTATATCTGGCTTCCTATAAAGACCATGTGGCTGCGGTGGATAAGTGGTTATA
This sequence comes from Diploptera punctata, assembly GCA_030220185.1. Taxonomy (NCBI): domain Eukaryota; kingdom Metazoa; phylum Arthropoda; class Insecta; order Blattodea; family Blaberidae; genus Diploptera; species Diploptera punctata. Next base: position 765,857 of record JASPKZ010001621.1, read on the forward strand.
TTCCTTGTCTCTGGTCCTGAGGGTCACGGGTTCAAACTCACCCGAGGTCAATGGATTTTTTAGGATGGAAAACCCAAGGATAAGTCCTCTGGATGGGACTTAAGCCATGGGTCCCAATTCCGAAGATTTTCAGGCTTGTAAAAGATCCTTAAGCCTGAATAAAAAGGCCTCTAAGCAAAATTTACTGACTTTCTTCATCCTAGTAATATCTTAGTTGCCTACTAGATGTCTCATTGGGTCGGTATGTTGACCGCATACCAATCATGCCATCTTTAAGAAAATAAGCATAACTAAATTAACTTGGTCTAGTAACTCCAAACAAAAGGAGATGCTAAGGCTCAACATAGGGCTGTTATGCCACTGTATATAGATATAGTAAGCACCAAAGAACCAAGGCCAAGCAGTTGATAGTACGTGAAGTCACATATTTAAATTTATGCAGTCCCTTTAACCTTATTTACAGTTTTCTTAACCAAATGTTCCTATTTTCCATTCACATCAAACATCAATAGGATCCCTACTGGCTTTATAAAGTAGTGTTTAAATTCCCAATAAAAAATGTCTTCTTAACTAAGAAGTCGCCATTTGCAAAGATAGAAGCAAAGGCTTCATAGGAAAATTTATGTCTAGATCGCAACTTGCCTCGGTAGCTCAGTTGGTAGAGCATTTGGCCCGGAAAGCCAAAGGTACCGGGTTTGAGTCTCGGTCTAGGCAAAAATGTTTCTCTTCAAATATATTAATCAGTTCCCCTGACAAAGCTGACTCTATTCCAAACCCATACTCAAAGAAAAATATTGATGGCTGAATTAACAGTCATTTGAGTAATGTAAAATATTTAGTACTTCTAGCTTGTTAGAGTATTATCAGAGTCTTTTCCCATTATTTCATATTATTTTAACTTTTACAACTAAAAAGAAAAATTTATGCCTGAACCAGAATTTGAATCCAGGATCTCCAACTTTGTGTAATGGCACTCTACCTTTGAGCTAACCAGGCATCCATGTACAGGTATAAATTTTTCTCACTTATAAACCCTGTACCAGCTCTGTGGCGCAAGCAGTTAGACTCTCGCCTCTCACTGCTGGGGTCCCAAGAAAGAGTCTCGGTCACTCCAAGTGGGTTTCGTGGTGGACGAAACGCAGCTTGGGCAGGTTTTTCTCGGGGTTCCTCCCGTTGTTCCCTGCCATAAATTTCATTCCACCATTTCTCCACACTCATCTCATCCATTTCGTTCCATTTCATTCATCCGCCCCTGTGATGGTGCATCTGGAGTGGTCGGCCAGCACCCTTGTCATTTACAGATCTCTATAAAATAGGGGCTTCATTTCATCTCATTCCTCAATTTGACCCTGAATTGGACACGAGTTGAGGATATATATATATATATATATATATATATATATATAAACTCTGTGTACCCACTGTAATGAACACTAATTATTTTACAGTAAGGACTGCTTCTACCAAGAACACATTATGATTGGATTTTATTCTGTGCTATATCAGCTAAATATGGATATAATATTGGAATTAATATACTTAGGCATTAAGGTAGAATATTTTTTATCACTCACCTCATATTGTTCTTCTTATTTGATTATAAACTAGTTTCGGAACATAGTTTCTGTTCCATCCTCAGTATCGTCACGACCGTTGTTCTGTCGTCTTGAAGAGCTGTCCTTCTCTCCTTCCATTGGCTGACTGAAAAACCTCGAAACCAGGTCATTCTCACCGGGAAATTCAAAGTTCATTAATGGCAATCTATCAACATGCAACTAAAGAGAAACATTTTGCCAGAACCGAGATTTGAACATAGGATCTCTATTTATTATTTAAAGGAAATAACACTATCAGGTTTATTTTAATTATTATGAGTTAGGTTTTTTTCTGACTCATCTCATATTTGTGATTTTCTTGCAGACTGCGTTGAAAATGGCACAAGAGTGCTGATACTACTGTCTGCTAGAAAATCACAAATATGATATGAGTCAGAAAAAAACCTAACTCATAATAAACAAGATCACCAACTTTATGGACATCCACTCTACTTTTGAACTACCCAGGCATCCATGGATAGACACAATTTTTTCTCATTTTAACCCTGTGTACCCGTTGTATTATAACTAGAGAGCGGATTTTTATGTTCTAAAAGCTAAGATTGCAACATAGTATAGTGATAAAATTAATGTAATAAGTCTTTATATGCAATCAACTGATTATTTTGTAATATTACTTACAAAAAACATTTCTCAATACTTTGTGTGGGATCTAGTAATATTACACTTATATCACACATCTTATTTTTAAATTAAAAATAAATAATGTAAATAGAACATTATTTATTTTAATTTAAAAGTAAGTTGTGTAATAAAAAAAACTCTGCATGACAGGCCTAGGAGGCCCTTAGCCTATCATCCGGCTGCTGGCCTCACATCCACATGTGTCAATCACAGAGGTAGATGATCATCTAGCCAGTGTAGGGGTGACATGTGGTCAGCATGTCGAGTTCCCCAGCCATTATAGCTGATTTTCTCAACCTGGAGCCGCTACTTATTGTAACTACCCAAATGTCTCAGGATGCTGGGTGGGCACCGGTCCCATACTGACCGAAATACCATGAGAAAATTTCTTCCCCCATGTGGACTCAAACCAGTGCAAGTCCCATAGCTCTGCACCAAGGCTTCCTGCCTTAACCACTCAGCTACGGCGCAGGACTTAAGTTGTATAATATAAATGTAATATTGCTAGATTCCACACAAAAATTATTAAGAAACTAATTATAACAAATTAACTCAGTGGCACCATCAAATCCATTATGTTTTTCAAACATCCCCTGTATAATTTACTTTCCTCAAATCATTGTTAATGTTATTCTCCCACCTTATTCTTGGCATCTACTGAGCACTTTCCCTCTGGATTTCCTACAAGAAGTTTCCATGCTCCTCTTTCTTTCCCCCATTCCTGCCATATGTCTTGCCCACTGCAGATTATGGGGACTTAACTGATCTTATCATATCTGACTACCCATAAAGATCATTTAGCTCATTGTTATGTAGTATTCTCCATTTAACTCTCTATTCATCTATCATTAATCTCTAAATGCAAATTTTTCTCTTATATATGCTGCTAATTCCCGCGCACCAATGCTATGAAACCTTTGCTGCTATCTTGCAACAGCGTATATAAGAAACAAATTTTTGTTTAGATTGGAACTTGCTCAGGTAGCTCAGTCGGTAGAGTATTGGCCTAGAAAGCCAAACGTCTTGGGTTCAAACCCCAGTCTGAGCGTATAATTTTTCTCTTCAAATATGAATTAAAAATCTATTTAATTAGAGTTACGAATTATGAAGAATGTTGAATTCAATTGGTAAACCATTTCTGTCCAGAGGTGACAGTCTATTTAATTGAGTATACAATATAAGTTAAAAGTAGAGTTTTTTTAGGACATGTTTTAAAACACTTCTATTTCATCTTCAGTTTGTCAGTCTGTTGATTTTTACGATATCAGCTCTGGATGTTGACTTCTAATCCATCTTTTGGTGCATGAAAGAACTTGTATATCTAGAGGATTTGATATGTAAGTTCTTTGGTCCACCAAAAGATGGAGCGGGAGTCGATGTCCAGGGCCAACAACATAAAAATAAATAGCCTGGACAAATTGAAGATGAAACAGAAGTGTTTTTGAAACTTGTCCTAAAAGAACTCAACTTTTATGAGGTAAGATATAACAGTAAATTATATTTGAAGAGAAAAATTTATCCTTCATTGAGAAGTGTTAAATTAATAATAAAAAATCAATAGAAGCCCTGCTGGCTTTATAAAGTAGTGTTAAATTCCTAATTAATGCCTTCTTAACTAAGAGGCCGCCATATGCAAAGATAGAAGCAATGGTTTCAAAGCATTTGGCATGAGGGAATTACAACGTATAAATAGAAAAATTTGCAGCTAGATCGCAACTCGCCTCGGCAGCTCAGTTGGTAGAGCATTTGGTCCGGAAAGTCAAAGGTCCGGGTTCGAGTCTTGGTCTAGGCGAAAATTTTTCTCTTCAAATATAATTTATCCTTTAGTGAGAAGTGTTAAACTAATAATAAAAACATCAAGATATAACAGATTCACCTTATTCATTTACAGTTTCAATTAACATCACAGATGAAACATACTTCCATTTAAGTAAATTTTATTAAATTACTTTGTTTACAGAGAGTTGCCAGTGCAAACAGAGTAGAAGAACTTCGACATCAAGAACGCTGGCAACAGGTGCAGGAAGAAACTAAAGCAGCACTTCAAGAACTCAGGAGATTGTGCAAGGACCGAGAACAACGTGCACAAGAAAATTATAAACAGATTTTACAAGAACGAAATAGACAGCTCAAGGGTCAGAGGTTTGTGCTTAGTCAATTTAAAGATAACTTATTTCTCCCACAAGGTCAATCAAAATTTTTCCAATTTCATAATTCAATACTTTAATATTAAAGTTATCATTTCTCGCCGGTGGAAGTGATAAATTTAATATTAAAACATCAAACATATTTGATTTTACATATAACTGCTCATTACATATTTGTCATAAGTAATGGCACAAGTGATTTCCAAATAATCAATACATTTATCTAGAGGATTTGGAAATCAAGAGTGGCATTTGTTAGGACTATTTAACAAATAAAATTAAGCTGTTTACTCACAAATCATTATTTAAATATAGTTATTTTAAAATATTTATATATTTGATGTAAATGGTGATGTTTGAAAACAAATGAGAAATGTTTGGTTTTGCTTCATTTGTTCATCACTGCAACTTGATCATACTATTTATAGCCAAATAGGATCGCAATATTGTAAGAATGCACTCTAGTGGAGAAAAAATAAAACACATCAAACTGTATATTACAACCAACATTATAGGTTATTAATTAATTTTTTTCAGAAACAACTCAGTAAAATTAGAATTTAAAAACACAATTATCAAATGTGTAGGTCGAAGGAATCTGTTCATTAGTTGCTATATTCAACATATTTGTTAGAGAGTCAGTCACTGGAAAATAATGCCCTGACCTGCCAGAATATTAAAAAGGAGGAGCTTTCTTTATTTTGGTAATCAAGATTCGATAATTATTGAGGTGAAACAAGAATTCATTAAAACCTGATTGGTTATTGACTCCCATTTGGGGCATGAGTTAAATAGTCCACATAAATAACCAGTTTTTGTTTGCATTTTTATGTACATACAAATATTTTTTAAATTAATATATAAAATCTAGTAATAACCTCCTTTAATTTATTTTTGTACAGAATGCAAATTGTATGTAAAACTGAAAATCAGTTAAATTAATTAGAAAATAAAATTTGTCTTTCAGTTTAGAGCGTTCCATCAAATTTGAGCAAGCACATCATCTACATAATGACCTGGAAGTAGGTTTAAAGAAATGGCAGGACCAGGTACTAACTTTGCAGTGGGAAACGACGCAAAATGCTGGAGCCAAAGCAACACGCCATTTAGAAAGCAAACGTCAAAAAGTTGAGAATGAAAATAAAGCTCGATGGCTTCATCACACACATCTCATGGATAGGTCAGTTCTTATCGTTACTAGAATTATATGAATATTCAATAACTTAATTATAAAAAAAAATTCTATCTTGTAAAAAAAAAATATATCTGAACCTTTTTTCATGAAGGTACGAGTTACAAATTATTACAGGCATAAGAATTACTTCGAAAAAATATACTTATATAAATGATCATGGGTTCAACTCCCAGTGAGGTCAGGATTTTTAAACTGACCCAAACCTTCTGGCGGCACTATGGCCCTGGGGTAGACTCTAATGAAAATGAGTACCAGATGCTTGTTCTAGGGGTAAAGGCGGCCATCACGCAGGGCTGATAACCCGGCTGACATCAAGTGCTACTAAATGTTAAGATTGCAACATAGTATAATGAGCAGAAAAACTTCTGCCTTGCTTGCACATAAAAATAGTTCAATAATATATACTATAGTGTAAAAGTTATAAGTTGGCATGATTTCTGCTATCCTTGTCTAGAGAACTGTTCTTCCACCCTTCGCTAGACGTCTGAGTGACATTTGTGCTATAATGGGCTACCCTTGTAAAATTACTTAGGAATGCTAGAAAAACTCCACCCCCACTTTCGCCCAGTCACTTTTGTTCATGTAATTTTTGTCAGTGGCGACTGTTTCAGAGTTCGTTTGGAGTTTGTGAGAGTGAGTGAGATATTATATTAGTGTAAAATTAATCTTTAGAAGAAGGGAATGCCACCACTGATCTATGGTCACTGCAGGGAGTGTCTGCCCTAACGCTGTCACCGTGAAGAGATATGTGTATGAGTGAGAAAGAAGATGGTGAGTACTCTCTTTCTCTTTCTAAAATATTCTAGACACTTTAGCCCTCACGGACTATAGCGAAGGGTGGAAGAACAGTTCTCTAGACAAGGATAGCAGAAATCATGCCAACTTACAACTTTTACACTATATCTGACTTTTAGTACAAGTATTTTAGAGCAAGCATTTTCATGTGCTAATAGTTAAGGTTGGATGTATACTGTCAGTTCTGTTTATTTTTACACTTTTTCAGCACTTCAATAGTTTTTGGGACACACACACCATAGCATAGTGGTTAAAGCAATATGCTACAAGTTGGAAAGTCCAGGGTTCGAGTCCCGGTGCAGTCAGGATTTTTAAATTGATCCAAACCTTCTAGCAGCACTATGGCCCTGGAGCCAACTCAGCCTCTAACGGAAATGAGTACCAGACACATGTTCTGGGGGTAAAGGCGGCCGTCAGGCAGGACTGACATAACCCGGCTGACACCAAGTGCTGATTGTCTAGAAAAAGTTTGAGCCTTAATCTCCTACTACCCCAAGAGCCTCCTAAGGCCTGTACTCAGATAACTTTCCCTTACCAATATTTTTTGCACCACACATGAGAAACTACTTCTGATTTTTCTGTTTCTCCACATTTTATATTTGTAAGGTGTATTGCACTCTGATCAGATTTCTTTTAGTTTTTCCTATGTATATTTGTGTATACACTTATGAAAAGGGACCAATTGGTGGGTTTTGAGTTGATCGCATTTTTATATCCTTTATATGCATTTTTGATAATAAAAAATGAAAAGGGCTGGTTACATGCATTTTCAAGTTTAAAAAATAACAAGAATATTGATTTATGTAAAAACCCAATTTTACAGTACTGTTGTTTAAAAATTTGCTACATACAAATGTAAATAATTACTAATTTAGAGCCGATTAGAGGGAAAATGTTCAGTAGGTAGACCAAGAATGAAGTGGGAGAATAATATTAACCATGATTTGACAGAGATGAATTATACAGGGAATGATTGGAAAACATTAGCTCAGGATAGGAATCTATGGAGAGCTTATGTTCAAGTGGTCATGACCACCTAGTTTGATAATGCTAACAAGTTAGTTACTTATTACACGACCAAAATATACATTGGCCTATAATATATTCTGTATATAATATAAGTTTGGAAAATATAATACTTTAAGACTATATAATAATAATAATAATAATAATAATAATAATAATAATAATAATAATAATAATAATAATAATAATAATAATGTTTTTTATTCAATGCCACCACATTGTCATTTTGACATTCTGGTATTCTCTCCTGGCATGGCGTTATTGTAACCGATTGAGGGTCTTTCCACTTTTCAGCGGTTGCCCTTTTACCAGCCGGCTGCTGGCCCTTCACATCCACATGTGTCAATCACAGAGGTAGATGATCAACAGTCAGTGTAGGGGTGACATGTGGTTAGCATGTCGAGTCCCCCAGCCGTTATAGCTGGTTCCTCAACCTGGAGCCGCTACTTATTGTAGCTACCCAATTGCCTCACGATGCTGGGTGGGCACCGGTCCCATACTGGCCGAAATACCATGAGAAAATTTCTTCCCCCATGGAGACTCGAACCAGCGCAAGTCCCGTAGCTCTGCGCCAAGGCTTCCTACCTTAACCGCTCGGCTACGGCGCGGGACGTTATTGTAACCCACTTCTGAAGTTAGGATGCCTGGAAGGTGGGGTTATGCTACCCCGATGATATATGATACATGATGATGCACCAGGAGAGGCCTTAATCCTAAACTTAATGAATAAGTTGATGACGATAATGATGGTCAGATGAAGTTTGGGGATTGTTTGGGCCTTAAAGTTTCCTGATATTTGTCTTACAGGTGAGGAACACCCCAAAAAAAAAAAAAGAACCTTCACCCAGGAAACCTGTCCTGACCAGGGATTGAACCCAGGCCCACTGTGTGACAAGGCAGTACACTACCTCGAGACCACAGTGGTGGACATAATAATAATAATAATAATGATATATTGAAATCAATTGGCCAAATTACTTCTGCACAGTTCTAGTGACTACCACTGTCTTCACATCCCCTGTCTGTTATTCCCCCTTACCTCATGCCTCTCGCCTATGACAGCAGAGCTCGCTCTCCAGAGCAATGAGATGATTACCTCTGGTTTAAAGTATAAAGATAACTAATACATAAAAAAATAAATAAATAACCATTTTTACACTCTCCCACTAGTTTTTTATGATTATTTTAGAAACTAAAAGCCAGTACCTTTATATATACACACACATTTTTTTTCACATGCCTCTTATTTTAACTAATTAATTACTGATTTTTTAATTCCCATATATTTTTTCAGTTTTGTTTGTTTCAGTTAGTTTGCTGATTCTGAAATAATTTTATTGGTATAAGTCTGATATAAATGAGACACTTTATAAATGTTCATATTTTCTAGGATCTCACGTCAAGATGAAGCACGAATGAGGTATATTAAAGAACTCATAGCAAGGAAAGAAGCAAAAATGCAGCGAATGGCTCAGGAACGTGACCTGGCCATTAGGGAATCTCGACTTCAAGCACAAACTACAGCTGATCTCCGAGAACACATTAGGTAACAGCTGTGTATTTGATTTTCATTGAATAAAAGAGTAACATCTATTTATAATGGCATAGCCCAATGTTGAGCTATGGCCTCTCCTTCGTTAGGAGTTACTAGACCAAGTTAATTTAGTTACCTTATTTGCCCATAGATGTCATGAATGACATGTGGTGAACACACCGACTCAATGAGACATCTAACAGGCAACTAAGGTATTACTAAGATATTGAGGTCAGTAAATTTTGCTTAGAGGCCTTTTTATTCAGGTTTAAGGATGTTTTATGAGCCTTAAAATCTTCAGACTTGGGACGCACCACTTAAAGTCCCTCCCAGAGGACTTGTTTCTTGGATTTTTCTATCCTAAAAAATTTCATCAACCCTGGCCAGGTTTGAACCTGCAACTCTTGGGGACCAGAGGCAAGAAGCATAACCACTAGTCCACCACACAAAAAGTAAAATAAAAAATAAAATACAACATTACTAAATTCCTATTAGTAAATATGTCTGAAAACAAAAATAATTGAAATATAAATTTTAAAAACAAATTATTCAGTATATTTTTTAACTTAGCACATTCAGTACCATATACCAGTTAAGAGACTATCATGTATGCGGCCATCAGTCAGTTAACTCATTTTAGAGCGGACGTGAACAAACTGCGTTTATATTCGGTACCTAAATTTTGTATTGGCTTAGTATGTCTTGGAGATCATAGATGGCATGTATATGTACATTTTCTATTCCCGTTTGACACGTTTAAACTTGGTGAATCCCCTTTTATTTTTAAAACAAACAACACATGGAATTCGTTCACCCAAACTTGCCTCCAGGCTCCAATGCAGTCGTATATCTTTCTCGTTATCACACTGTTGTTTGTATGTGAGTAAAACCATGGTGAAAGAACAATATCTCACTGAAGAAGAATTAGTGAATCTTCTTGTGCCATTGGTATAGATCTGTGAAATTTGCGAGTCACGATAATGCAAAATGCTCTAATTTTGTCATTTTCTTGTGCGTACCATTTCTTAACTCCATTTCCCATAACCTCAAAAAACTAGTGCAACCTTATTTTCCTGTACCACTCCCTCTTCATTATTATTTCCTATCCTTCCTTTACTAACCCTTTTTATTTTTTACTCTGATGATATTAGAGTTTTCAAGGTTTACGAAATCTGTGGCATATGAGACTTTTAAATATTTTGGAGTTTGTAAGAGAACAATATAAATTTCCTTCTTCTTCTTTTCCCTTTCCAGGATTAGGTCAATGCGACCTGTTCCAGTCTCAAGTCCATCGTTTCCTTGGCCAACCCAAAGATCTTTTTCCATGCGGTTTGTAGATGTTGATCGTTTTGGGTAATCTTGTATTGTCCATTCTGTCTAAATGTTCTTTCCATTGGTGTTTGTGCTCTTCTAGTTTGTCACGTATTGAAAATATCTCTAGTTCATTTCTTATTGATTCATTATGTAATTTATCCATGCGTGTACATCCTTTTACGGATCTTAAAAATTTCATTTCAGTAGCTTGAATATGTGTGATATTTTTTTTGGAAGTACCCAAGATTCAGATCCATATAAAATAACAGGATCAGCTATAATTTTATAAAACCTGAGCTGAGGTTCTCTTCGAGTCTTTCGGAGGGTTCTTCTTATGGTGCCACATGTCATTTGATATCGATTTAATTTATTATGTATATCCCAATCATAGCTACGTATATGTTATATCTGAACTAAGATAGTTAGTTAAAGTGTGCTATCTGTTCTATTATTTCATTATTGATTAGTATCTTTGCTCTGACTGGCACTTTGTCCATGAAAAGCCATTAATTTTAGTTTTTGAAGTTGAGACTTTTAGATTATAATAGAGTCCTGATTGATTGAACGTATAAATGGCTCTTTGTAAATTATTCTCTGACTTCTGTATAATTAACAGATCGTCTACATCCATTAAAATATTCATATAAATTTCCTTATTAATTTGTATTCCTATTGGACTTGATTTTTTCCATTTTCGTATAACCTCGTCAATATATATATTAAACAATGTAGGTGATAATGTATACCCTTGTCGAACTCCTTGATTTATTAAAATTTCATCTCTGGAATAATTCTCTAAATTAAGGATAATTTTCGTGCCATTATAAAGACTTTTTATTCCTTCTATGAGTTGAGCCGGGTACGCTCTTGCCTTTATTATTTCCCACAATTTTCTTCTTATCACCTTATCAAAGGCTTTTTCAAGATCAACAAAAGGTAAATATGTGGGTAAATTGAATTCTCATCTCTTTTCTATTATCTGTCTCATAGTGAATATATTGTCAGAGCAGGACCTTCCTTTTTTAAAACTATTCTGTTCTTCTAAAAGCAATGCATCTGCTATTGATTTTAATCTATTAAGTAATATCCCTGAATATATTTTATATACAGAGTTCAAAATACTGATTCCTCTATAATTACTTGTTTTATTTCTATCTCCTTTTTTAAAAATTGATATAACATTTGCAATGAGCCATGTTTTGGGAATGTCTTTGTTTATCCAACACATATTAAAGATATGTAAGTCTCAAGTGCAAATATAGATTTTGAAAGTTAAAAAATGTTCACCCTTAAAGCACCTGTAAATAACCATTAAAATGGAAATACATTCAACAATAGATATGATGAATGTCTACACACTTCATAAGATTTATCTGGAATAAATACCATTCCACAGCTGACATACTTATTTAATGTCTGATATATTAATACAAAATTATTTTTTATTAAGGTACCGGAAAGTATGGGTTCCTTACATCAAAATACTCAACCAACATCAACAATTTTTTGATAGAGACTCTGTATTTAATTTTCTAGAATTAACACTATCAGGTATTATTTATTTTAAGTAAAATTTTATCACCTCACCTCATACTCTTCTTCTTCTTAGACCAGTTTCTAAACTGTCTTCTTCGTTGAAGATGACAAAACAACAGTCATGAAAATACTGAGGATGGAACTGAAGAAGAAAGTTTCAAAACTAGTCTAAGAAGAATGATATGAGGTGAGGTGATAAAATTTTACTTAAATAAACTCTGTATAATATTAACTATTCTTTCAGGAGAACAATGTCGCCAGAAACATTTGACCGGAAAGTGGCTCGTGTTGCTTTAGAAACAAGGGTAGCTGGTCGTCCTCCAACAGCAAGTCCTCCAATGACAAGATCTCACATATTTTTGGGTTAATTGTTTTGTTTAATCACTGGCAGATTCAAGAATGGTTAAAACTTGAGTACTATCTCAATATAAAGAATATTAAGTTTGACTTGTATAAACTCATTTGAACTACAAACAGTCATGTTTGTTTTGATCGATCTTCTTCCTGTTGCAGCCATCCATTAGGTTACATTAACTTAGCTTAAATGTTACGGTGAGCGGATGAATCAAGTGTGTAGTCTTACACCTAGCTGCTTCATATATATATCTAGTAAGACTGTTGCTTAGTTTTTATGGTACTCTTATATGAAACATTTTCTGACCTGACTTGTGTTTTTTTTTTTTTTGCAAGTAATACTGTGGAATATCAATTATCCAAACAAATTGGGACCAGCCATAGTTTTGATATCTTGCACCATGTCCAGGTAGTCTAAGGCATTATATTTCAATGCAGAGCCATGGATGTGCAGTGGTTCTAGTTCCTATGGAATAAACATTTCTCATAAAATTTTGGTCAATCTGAGACCAGTACCCACCAAGAAGGAATTTGGCTAGTTATTATTTAAGTAATGGCTCCAGGTTGAGAATATCAGCTGTAACAATAAAGGGATCCAACAATATTGGCATAATTGTCCATCTGTGACTGGCACTTGTGAATGTGAGGCCAGCAGCTGACTGGTAGGCCAAGGATCTTCTATACTGCAGCCACTGATTCTCCGGCCTTGACGTTTCCATGACAGTGTTGCTGATATGGATATTTAGTGGGAGTGGCCGCTTTATGTATGCGATTAGCAGACATACAGCTGACATTTCAAACCTTACTAGCGCGCTATAGCTGCATCAAGAGCATTGATTGGTTGTGGCAGACATCTACTCCTACAACTATTTCCTTATTGGCAGTAGAGGGTGAATTCTCCCTTTACCCCTCGTATAACCTAAACTTCAAAGCCGGAGATATGGCGGCTGGGGTATAGGTCTGTTGAACCATGGAGTTTATATTTTGGATATTTCATTGTCCAATAACCAAACATAAAAATGATAGATTGCATAAAATACATTATAAACGCTTATATACTATTAAAATAGATACGAACATAAAAAGTTTAAATTTATGCTGATGATACAAAGAAAATGAGATTGTTAGTATACTTGCACTAAGAGACTGCAGAAAGAGCAGGAATTTTCTAAAAATAATGAACATTTTGAGTGAGAGAGTTAGTAAGGATTTACTGAGGGTAGTCTTTGAATGAGAACATATATTTTGGGTGTTATTAACTCAACCAAAAATTATAAATCTTAATTATAATGGTAAAGCAAGACTTAGTGAAGGCAGGTGATTGAAATAATATATCAATATCCCAGATCAGATGTTAATTTTTCTTTCCAATAATAATTTGTTCATCCTTGTGAATGTTAAATTTAAAGTATTAACATCAAAATATTAAGCTTTACTTCTATAATAGTTATGTAAAAATTCCTTCTTGATTCAGAAGCTATCAAATGGTGTTGGGAACAACGGTTCTCTACCTTGGACTATAAGAGAATTGTATATGAGACAGAAAAATTAAAGTTTGCATTGGGAAGCCTGAATAGCATAAATGGTAATGATAGCACACTAGTGTATAAAGCTAGAAGTATTATGTTCAAATCCTAGTTCAGGCATTAATTTTCCTTTTCATATAAAACTAATTTCCAAAAAAGACCTTTTAAGATAAAAGAAGTTTTGTATTCTGTTAAAATCTCGATATAATACTGTTATGTCTGTCAGCTGTAATTTATATACATATGTTTGCATTTTACCAACATTAAAAAAAAACACATGCACAATTGAAATTAAAATTGTGTGCTCAAATTGAGAATATACAAGTTTGGATGAAAGTCATGCAGATAATTGATATTCTACTGTTTTGTTAGTGTTTTATATTGATTCATTTTAATATATCATGGAGACAGGCTACAAAATAGGTCAGGAGCTGAAAGGATGGCCTGGGTTTCAGTCCCAGCAACAGAAGGATGGAGATTTTTGTTCACTTATTCGGGTTCTGACTGGTCCTGAGATCCATTAAACAACCTATGAAATAAATAACCAGGAACTTTCCTGAGACAAATTTGCTACCCTACCCAGTATCAAGAACTGGCTAAGAAATTATTCATACTCCCACAGGAGGCCTTCATGGGATGTTAACAGGGCACCTTTAACATTACAGATTATAAAGAATGAATCATGTTTTATTTATTATCCAATGGGTGATTTGATATTATCAGAATTTTTCTTACAACACACCAAGGATGATATTGAAGAGACTCCTTGACATCTGATTTGTGATCACAACAGGTCAATAAGCTACACTGCTCAAAAAAATTAGGGGATATTGTAGAATAACCTATTAAGACTATGTTTTTAGGAACAGTATTAGATGCAATCACTTTCTATTACTCCAAAAGAATGTCAACAAGAGTTTGAAGTCATTACGTAACCTCTGTACCACACCAGATGTCAAAGAGATCCTGATTAGGAATATGGCAAACAAACAAAGCAACATTAACATGGGTGAAAATGTTTCTTTAGTATGGTGTATGGTCTCCTCGAACGGCCAGCACTGCCTCACACCTGTATGGCATTGATGCAATGAGGTTAGCAATGAGTTCTTGGGGGATACGTGGCCACTCTTCCATAAGAGCAATATGCAGCTATGGAAACAGTTGTTGGGAGGGGAGGTGCTGGTCTGCCTGCAATGCACCTGCCTAATGCATCCCACACATGCTCAATCGGATTTAAGTCCGGGGAGGAAGCTGGCCATTGCATATGCTCGATACCCTCCACTTCCAGCATGTCGTGGGGTCGTGCATTATTGTCCATAAAAAGAAAAGAATCACCTATGGCATCAGCATAAGGCACGACAAAAGGTCGGAGAATCTCATCTCTATACTTTACCGCAGTCAAAGTACCACCTTGGATAACGTAGAGGTCCGTATGTCCACCACTACTGACTCCTGCCTACACCATCAATCCACCGCCACCATATGGGGATCTTTCACGTACAAAAGCTGGATTGTTTCGTGTCCCTTTTTCTCTCCAGATGAATACACGCCGACTATCACATTCCATATTGAATCGGGACTCATCAGAAAAAAAGAACTGATCTCCATTCAGCATGCCTCCACCCACGATGTTCCTCTGCCCAGTTTCTGCGATCTCTACGGTGTTGTGGAGTTAACCTGGTACACACCATGGGCCTACGGGCATATAGACCACTTCCATGCAGTCGATTAGGGACAGTTTGAGTTGACACCCTGCGTCCTGTTGCTGTTTGAAGTGTATTTCGCAGTTGAGTTGCATTCTGCCGTCTATTCCGACGGGCTGTTAACAAGAGGTAACGGTCATCCCTTGCTGTTGTTGCCCTTGGTCGACCTTGTCCGGCTCTTCTGTGAACAGTATTTTTTTTTTCTCCTGGTGCGACAGGCCTATAAGGCCCTTAGCCTACCAGCCGGCTGCTGGCCTCACATCCACATGTGTCAATCACAGAGGTAGATGATAATCAGCCAGTGTAGGGGTGACATGTGGTCAGCATGTCGAGTCCCCCAGCCGTTATAGCTGGTTTTCTCAACCTGGAGCCGCTACTTATTGTAGCTACCCAAATGCATCACGATGCTGGGTGGGCACCGGTCCCATACTGGCCGAAATACCATGAGAAAATGTCTTCTCCCATGGAGACTCGAACCAGCTCAAGTCCCGTAGCTCTGCGCCAAGGCTTCCTGCCTTAACCACTCGGCTACGGTGCGGGACTCTGTGAACAGTATGTTCTTTGAAAATGATTCCAAAGACTGGAAATCACGCTTTGAGACACCCCAATGGCTTGTGCCACCTCTTGTTGTGTCTGTCCAGCTTCTATCCTTCCTATGGCCCTCCAAGCCATTGGTTCAGGTAAATCACGTTGTCGAGGCATCACTGTCCCTAAGGCAAGTCATTCACTAACTGAAAACTGGACTGGATTTAAAAACAGCAACAAAACATTCACCCCCACACCACCCTTTCACATCAACAGTACAGACACTGCCCTCTGGTGTGGTACCGAGGTTACGTAACAACTTCAAACTCTTATTTACATTATCTTGGAGTAATAGAAAGTGATTGCATCTAATACTATTCCAAAAAACATAGTCCTAATAGGTTATTCTACAATATCCCCTAATTTTTTTGAGCAGTGTATATTTGAAAGCCATATATGATGATGAAAATTTTTCTTCTGGCTTCCCAGTAAAAGTAGATTATACTTTTACCATACCTCTAATAGGCCTATGTTATTTTCTAGAGTTTAGTTTGTTACAGGTACCGGTAATTAAGTATTCCTCAAATGAATAATTATTAAAAATGTGTTTTACAACTGAAAAATTTACATTAATTTTAAGTTTATTTGGTGCTTCTGATTCACTCTATATTTATGTACAGTACATACTTCAATTTATTATTAGTATATAAAATTACTTTATGTTACACAGTATTTTATTTATATATATATTTTTCATTTTGCTTATAATTATTTAGTAGGAAGGGAATTAATAAGAATAAATGAATTGTGAATTCTTCTTACCTCATATATATCTATGTTTTTTTCAAACACAGCACCACGGTATCGGAAAAACATAGATATATAAGATAAGAAGAATTCACAATTCATTTGATTCTTATTAAAAAAACCTCATAATGTTAAAATTGCCAAATTTATTATATTAAAAGGAATGGAATTGATGGTCTTAAAATTCAATATCTCTTTAAATAGGCCTATAAATAAAATTTAAAAAAATAATTGAACCTTTTTTTTTCTCCATGGCATGACAGGTCTAGACAGTCCTTGGCCTATGATCCGGCTGCTGGCTTCACATCCACATCTGTTAATCACAGAGGTGGGCAATCATCTAGACAGTACAGGAGTTACATATGGTCAGGATGTCAAGACCCTCAGCCGTTATAACTGGTTTCCTTAACCTGGAGCCACTACTAGTTACCAAATTCCTCATGATGCTGGGTAGTCATTGGTTCCATACTGACTGAAATTCCATCAGAAAATTTCTTCTTCCATGGGGACTTGAACCAGCAAAGTCCCATAGCTCTGAACTGGCTTAAACTGTCCAACTACAGCACTGAATTGTATTTTAGTAATTACTTTTAAAAATTGGACCAAATAAATTTCCATATTGTTACAGAATTAAGGGTAGATTACTGAAATTTATAAAATAAAATAAGTTAAAATATTGTTTATTTTTTATTATTTCACTCACCTCATACTTCATAAATCATAGCAGACCCTGGGTTTCTTCACGTAATTTGTGACATTGTCAATGCTGCGTCACGTTCACAACTGACGTCCAACGGCCTTCTATCCTGCAGACTGACCTCCGCGCCATCTGGTGGCCGACCGAAGAATTTCCAAATCAGTCCTCTTTCTTTATAACCGGGTATTTCAAAATTCATAGTTGTATTTTCATTCTTGCATATGTAAATTTTTTCCCAAATTGTGAGTTCCTTCGGTTTTTCCAATTGTTTAAGTAATTTTGTTTTGGTTTCTATTCTATGTTTTTCTGACCAGGCATGTGCAGCTATTGCAGATTTTTTCGGTTTTCTCCATTTTTAACATTTCTGAGGTGTTCTTTTAATCTTGTATTTAGATTCCTTTTTGTTTTTCCTATGTATATCTTTTCACAATCTTTACAATTAATTTGATAAATTCCCGATTTTTTGCAGTCTTCAATTTTTTCATTTTTGTTGGTTTTTATTAAATTACCTAAGCTGTAATCATTTTTCGGTGGTAATTTAATGTTGAATTTGTTGAAAATTTTTTGAAACTTGTCAAATACGAAAGGATGGTATGTGAACTTCTTGAATTTTTTTGCCTATATTTTTATCTGTCTGAAGAGTACTTTCATTGATGACTTTTTGTTCTTTGAATTTATTTATTTTCTTGTGTATCATTTTCTTGTGAAAACCATTATCCTTAGCAATTTGTATGATGTGTTCTTTCTCTTTATTGTAATTTTCTTTGCTCATGGGGACATTCACAAGTCTGTGTGTTAAACTATTAAATACTGCCTGTTTGTGTGAAAAATGGTTAAATCCAGTAGCTTTTATATAATTGTCGATGTGAGTTTCTTTTCTGTAGATTCCAAATTCTATTTTCTTTTTTTCTTCATCCTAATCATTAAGGTCTAAAAATGGTATTTCATGATTATTTTCTATTTCCACTGTAAATTTGATTGTTTTTATTTTGAATATTTAACAGTTTAATGGCATCTTCTAATTGTTTCTCTTTTACTATTGCTATGATATCATCTACGTATCTTCTCCAAAATTTAAACATCAAAGGATGTGCTTTAGTTACATGACATTCAAAATTCCCCATAAACATGTCTGCTAAGAATGGTGATAATGGATTTCCCATTGCGAGTCCTGATTTTTGTCTAAAGTATTTTCCTCTAAAGGTGAAGAACATTTGATTTAAGCATAATTTTGTTAGTTTTATGTATTCTTTAACGTTATCATCATCTAATTTGTTTTCTTTCAACCATTTTTCTAAAATTTTCAAAGTTGTGTCAGTCGGTATGTTTGTGAATAATGAAGTAACATCAAATGAGACCAATCTTTCTGAAGGTTCTATTTCTACATTTTCTAATTTCTCAACTAATTGGTAAGAATTTTCTACTGCTAAATTTTCAAATTTTTCCATACCTTTAAATTTATTGTTAAGCCATTTGGATATGTTATATGTCGGTGAATTGATATTGTTGATGATAGGTCTCATTTTCTTTCCATCTTTGTGTTTATGGGGAATTTTGAATGTCATGTAACTAAAGCACATCCTTTGATGTTTAAATTTTGGAGAAGATACGTAGATGATATCATAGCAATAGTAAAAGAGAAACAATTAGAAGATGCCATTAAACTGTTAAATATTCAAAATAAAACAATCAAATTTACAGTGGAAATAGAAAATAATCATGAAATACCATTTTTAGACCTTAAATTGATTAGGAATGAAGAAAAAAAGAAAATAGAATTTGGAATCTACAGAAAAGAAACTCACATCGACAATTATATAAAGCTACTGGATTTAACCATTTTTCACACAAACAGGCAGTATTTAATAGTTTAAACACAGACTTGTGAATGTCCCCATGAGCAAAGAAAATTACAATAAAGAGAAAGAACACATCATACAATTGCTAAGGATAATGGTTTTCACAAGAAAATGATACACAAGAAAATAAATAAATTCAAAGAACAAAAAGTCATCAATGAAAGTACTCTTCAGACAGATAAAAATATAGGCAAAAAATTCAAGAAGTTCACATACCATCCTTTCGTATTTGACAAGTTTCAAAAAATTTTCAACAAATTCAACATTAAATTACCACCGAAAAATGATTACAGCTTAGGTAATTTAATAAAAACCAACAAAAATGAAAAAATTGAAGACTGCAAAAAATCGGGAATTTATCAATTAATTGTAAAGATTGTGAAAAGATATACATAGGAAAAACAAAAAGGAATCTAAATACAAGATTAAAAGAACACCTCAGAAATGTTAAAAATGGAGAAACCGAAAAATCTGCAATAGCTGCACATGCCTGGTCAGAAAAACATAGAATAGAAACCAAAACAAAATTACTTAAACAATTGGAAAAACCGAAGGAACTCACAATTTGGGAAAAAATTTACATATGCAAGAATGAAAATACAACTATGAATTTTGAAATACCCGGTTATAAAGAAAGAGGACTGATTTGGAAATTCTTCGGTCGGCCACCAGATGGCGCGGAGGTCAGTCTGCAGGATAGAAGGCCGTTGGACGTCAGTTGTGAACGTGATGCAGCATTGACAATGTCACAAATTACGTGAAGAAACCCAGGGTCTGCTATGATTTATGAAGTATGAGGTGAGTGAAATAATAAAAAATAAACAATATTAAAGAACCTCATAGTGTTATTTCCTATCTACATAACTTAATAAGTTAAAATATACCTTCTTATGTAAGATCCGTCGTCACCAACTTATAAAATATGTATTTTTATGCCTGTAGGCCTTTCAGAACATCCGTTCCATCTTCAGCAGGTCCCTCTTCGCTACAACATCCAGTATGATGGTTGATGCTGCTGGTCCTAATGTCATGACAACACCACATTAGGACCAGCAGCATCAACCATCATACTGGATGTTGTAGCGAAGAGGGACTTGCTGAAGATGGAACGGATGTTCTGAAAGGCCTACAGGCATAAAAAAATACATATTTTATAAGTTGAGGATGACAGATCTTACCAAAAGAAGGTATATTTTAACTTATTTTATTACTGAAATCTATTCTTTAGAACCAATGCTAAAGGTGGTTTAACATTATTTGTGTAAGAAAATGACAAGCAGATAGATTGTGTAGTGAAATGTACAGCTGTCATCTGAAATACATTATACTCCTTTGAACTAAAGAAAAGAGTAGTCATGAATAAACCCATGTCACCTGATTTTTATTGACTTTCGAATGCAATAAAAGACATAGCCTACTCAGTCTTTTGATATAACCCAAAGGTCCAATGAAAAGCTCTTAACCCTTTAGGTGTCATGAGCCGATCAGATCGGCTCTGATGCTCCTGTCCATTACCTGCCAGACAATATACTTAAACTACTTGCAAAGTCGATCACATCGGCGGGTGCGATTTAAATCTCTGGCACAAGAGGTTTTGGCATGCAGAGGGTTATGTCACGTGGTTTTCTTATTTCATCTAGTCTATTCTTTACATCCCGCACTATGGGTGAGTGATTTGAGGGATGGTGACTTGGTGCAGAACTATGGGACTTCCACTGGTTTGACTCCACATGGGGGAAAAATTGTTTTCTTACATGGAATTTTGGCCAGTTTGATACAAGTGTCTACTCAGCATCATGAGGAATTTGGGTACCTACAATAAGCAGCAGCTCCAGGTTGAGAAAACCCAACTGTAACGGCTGGGGAACATAACATGTTGACCACATGTTATCTTTACACTGGCTGAATGATTGTCCACCTCTGTGATTAACACACATGGATTTGAGTCCAGCAGCAGCTGGTAAACCAAGGGCCTTCTAGGCCTGTTGAAAGAAGCATAGCACTTGATTTTGCACCAAAATATTGACATAATGCATTCTTTCTCACTTTCTCATTGCCTTTTTAATCATAATCCTCCTTCAACTTTACAATTTTTTATGTTGCTATTACATACAGCCTACTTTTAAAAAATGCTGATTATTATAATTTAAATATATTGTGTTTATATATTAAGAAAATTGTACAGAACTGTGCTTAATAGGGCAGTGAAAAAATGAGGCCATACCCCATCATCTGAAAAGCTGTAACAAGCATTGTAGTGGAATGGCATAACATTATACTGAGGCCTTATACTGTGTAATGTAGGTAACATTTGAGAAGAAATGCTATCTGGTAATGTTTTGTTTTACACAGTCTTGAATACAAAAATATACAGAAAAACATTTACATTAATTATTTCCCTGTGATTGCTAATGTAGTAGTAGTTACCTTATTTCTCCTCATACTTTTGTCTGTGGATTCTTGAATTTACGTCCTCCGTGGGCTTTTATATCCTGTTAATGAGATATCTTTTGTTTGCCTAAGATCCAATCTTTATTTCATCTAGGCTTTCTGTGATTATATTTGAAGAGAAAAATTATACGCTCAGACTGGGTTTGAACCCAGGATCTTTTACACTCTACCAGCTGAGCTAACTGAGAAACTCCAATCTAAACGCAAATGTTTCTCTAATATACACTGTTAATTTCCATGCACCAAATGCTATGAAGTTGTTGCTCCTATCTTGCAAATGGTGGCTTCTTTATTAAGAAGACCTTTAATTGGGAATATTACATTACATTATAAAGCCAGTACGGCTTCTTTTGATGGTTTTATTATTCATTTCACACATCTCAATGATGCATAAATTGTATTTGAAGAGAAAAATTATATGCTCAGACTGGGGTTTGAACCCAGGACCTTTTGCACTCTAGGCAAATGCTCTACCAACTGAGCTTTCTGAGAAACTCCAATCCAAATGCAAATGTTTCTCTTATATACGCTGTTATTATTTATATTGTCATAACTGAAAAGTCTAAAGTCTTCTTGCCTAGCTATGGATCTATGCAATTCACACTGGTTAAGTTCCCATATGGAAGAAATTTTCTCATAGAAATTTGGCCAGAGTACAGGATTGATGCCAGTCGAGCACTATACAAAATTTGGTTAGTTACAATGACTAAGAGACCATATACCACACGTGTTCTGACTTGATGATTATACACCTCTGTAGATGTGAGTCCAGCAGCTAGCTGGTAAGCAAAGGGCCTTCTAAGCCTATTGTACCATGCAAAATATTATTAATTTTCTATGTTAATTTTCAGCATCCATGTCATTTTAATGAGTCTGTAATATAAGTTTGGAAACAAATTTAAAATATTTCGTGAACATGTAACATCACGTGAAATTACTATAATTTGATGGATAGTTGGTGACTAAATTCAGAGTTGAGAATTTACAACAAAAAAAAATTGTAATGAACATGAGTTTGGAATGGTGCTATCACACAATGCCTTACTCTATAGAGTAACTTTAATTATGCATTATATAAAGTTGCTATATGTTACTGCTTCTTTTTTCCTTTTGATTATCTTGGTCTCATGAGTTGTTATGCAGTGCGGTGGCATAACTATATTTATGGGCACCCCATAAGGCACATTCCCCTTATTTTTTTTTCTGTAAGTAATATAACTATAAATAGATCTCACTATACCTTTTCCAAGTCGTCTATTTCAAAACCAGCTACATCCATTTTTTTGTCAAAATAGGTTTAAGCCAGTTTTGTGATTTCTTCATCTCTTTCTACTACTAAGCTGTGAAGAACTGTTTCAAAATCAGTAGCATCACATTAATGATGAACAGTGAAATGTTGTGTTAGTTGCGAACTACATCCAAATATGCATCAATTCACATGCTTTAAAATAAATTTTACAATGTTGTATTGTAGATAATGTATGTGTGTATTAGCCTATCATTATCTTAATTATATTTCTAAAAATCTGTTAGAGGTGTTGTATCCCAACATTTTGAGTCAAGTGAAATGCCAAAGGAAAACAGGGGGAAGATATAAAACTGATATTTTATGAGGCAAAGAAGCAATCTGTAATTGATTTTATTAATAAATTAAATGTGATAGAAAATCACTATTGCAGAAGTAAGACTTGTTCTAGACAGCATCTAAATTCAGACCTTAACATTAACCTTTTCACTGATGAGATATTTCCAGCCTTTAAAACCCTCCTTGCTCAATACAGGGAGAAATATGGAAAAAGTTTATTTAGGTTCCTAAGAGATGGCAGTATATGCCTGCTTAGTTTGAAAGCAATGTAATACATATTATATAACTAGCAGGCGTTTGAAGTTGAGAATGGATATACATGCCCAAGCATTTTCTTTGCCAATGCATATACCCGTTCGTAGCAGTGTAAAGGTTAAGAAAAGGGGGGCACGCAGTAGCGTAGTGGTTAAGACACTGCGCTACAAGCCAGAAGGTCAAGGGTTCGAGTCCCAGTGGGGTCAGGATTTTTAAACTGACCCAAACCTTCTGGTGGCACTATGGCCCTGGGGTCGACTCAGCCTCTACCGGAAATGAGTATCAGACACTTGTTCTGGGGTAAAGACGACCGTCACGCAGGGCTGACATCAAGTGCCGATTGTCCAGAAAAGTGGGAGCCTTAACCTCCTACTACCCCAAGGGCCTCCTGAGGCCTGTTGTGGGATACCTTTACCTTTACATTAAGAAAAAGTGGTGAATATATGAAGCTGAAACACTTGATGAGACCACATAGGTTAAGCCTTCATACTTTTGGATCATTTCACAATTAATTTCAAGTTGCATGTACAACATGCATTTCATTGAATGAGAAAATAAAGGTTTGTAAGGTCACTAAAACAAAGGAAAATTTAATTTGTGAAAAAAAAGGGTCATAAATTAAATGGTAAACCTTTTTATTCACTACTAAAAGAAGTGAAGATTGTTGACAATATTTTTCAATTGTTAAAAGAACCAGATTTTTCCATGATTACTGAATATGAATGCCTATTGCTCCTGTCAGATGTATAATTACAATCTTAAGAGTTGTAGTTGGCAGTTCAACATCTACACATACAATAAAAATGTGTGTTTATTTGTAATTGGGACAAAAATGATTAAAAGAGGGGACCAATGAAGTAAGTTCAGCACTCTATGATTGTGTTTTGAATTTTCACATCCCAGAAACATTCAAATTCTTTTAATCGTTTCTGGTGGACATGTAGGCAAAACAAATACACAATCATGATGAGCATACTAAGCTTTTGGTTTCTTCACAAAGCTCCCAAGTCTGTAAAAAGAATAATTATATTTTCCTGATCGTTGATCATTCTTTCCTCCCATCTGACTGAGTTTTTGCAATGATTGATAAGATAATTAGAAATACAGAGATTAGATTCAGTCCAGAAGAATATGGCAAATTTCATGGTAATAGATGTAATGATTGCAACTAAATAAAATAGCATTTTAATTTTTTTTAGCCTTCAGAATGTAGGACACTACTTTTCCTCTTCAAAACATTTATATATATATATATATATATATATATATATATATATATATCTTTCAATCTCTTTAATAGAAAATATGGAGTTTCTATTTTTAACAATTGCAATTAAAATGTGCAGTTTTATATCAGTGACTATATAACTGTAAAAATGATATCATGTTTTACAGAGTGAGAGTAAATAATAATCTCTGTGAAGTTTTCAATTTTATTTCAACAAGGAATTGTGAATGTAGTATATATATATAGAAGGAATACAAGCTTTAAGTTTTATGTTCTAATATACTTTGGACACTAATTATACAAAATAAATGTAACTGATATAACAGTTCTGCATGGTGTAAGAATTTCAGTTAAAATAATAATTCTTTGTTACATATCAGTTTGTTCATATTCTTTAGTCAATACCAAACATAATGGATGCCAAATATACCACTTCAAGGAAGCAGGGAAGAAGCTTTAATTTTCATGTGTTATGTCAAATTATACCCGAGATTCAGCACATACAACTATTTTTTTCACATTTTGAAACTGTTCTTTACCTTGCTGGAAAAGTTTTTGACTGGAAAGACACAGTACAAAAAACAATTTGAACACCAGCACAATGAGATTTTTAGTTTAATCATTCCAAAATATTTATCTTTAAAATAAATACTAAAATGTGTTGTTATCAAATGCTGGACCTTGGCAATGAAGCCATTAGCGTTCTTGCTGTCCAATATTTCTCTATGGTGGATCCAACAGGTAATACTTCACAGGTTTGTAGATGTTCTTTGTTCATTTCTTCATCTTTGTTGCATAGAGGACAATTTGGATTTGTGTAAATTCCTATTTTATGTAAATGTTTGGCCAAATAATCATGTTCTGTAAGCAGTCTGAATTTTTCTACTGCGGTTTTACATGGAATTTCTGGAATAATATCTGGTTTCTTTACTAAAATATTCCATTTTTTGTCTTTGGTTTTATTACATAGGTCTTGGTTTTTTTAATTTTATAAAATGTTTTATGTGCTTATTAAGGATGAAATACATAATAGAACTGAGTTAGGACAATATACGAGTGTCTGTAAAAAAGGAAAATCTATGGTAACCATGTTACCTCCACAGGTGAAATAGACACAAATCCCCATCTACAAAAACTTAGAGAAGTTTCATTGTTACTTGTAGAGCATTTTGGTGAGGATTGGTGTGACCTGAAATCACTAATGTACTATTAAAAAATTCTTAAATCACAGACTGCAGATGGGGTGGAAACTGTAGATGATAACAGAGCTTTCAGGTTGTACTATGATGAAAGACTTGCTTGTCTGAAGAAAACAAATGCTAGTTTTTAGATTTACATATTTGTATTAAAATAGTTTGGTATTATTCACATTAGTTTGTAATATTAAGAACAATATCATTATATTGTGTGTTTATTCAATAAGTAAAACTAAAGGTTTGTCATGGTTCAATATATTTTTCCAAAACCATCTACATCCTACATGACGAGTTTCAAAACCAGCTAAGTAAATAATTTGGGATCAAAGTCAGCTACACAAAATAAAAAATTATTCCCATGGAAATTAGTAGAGTTAGATGATTCATAATTTTCAGAACATGTTTGTTTGTGTTACAGGGTAAAGTGCCAAAGTAATAAATTTGTTAGAAAAGCATTAAGTAGAAATTAGTTCTTTGTCTCCCTGTAAAAACTGAAAAAAATGCATGTAGCTGTTATTGAAACTAGACGACTGATCTATTAATGAAGTTTAAAAATGCTTGCAAGCATAAAGAAAGACAAGCTTGTTACATAATTCACACAATAAGATTATAAAAATATAAAAAAAATGATAAAAATATTTCTTGAACTTGCAATTTAGCTGCTTTTTTTTTGCCCGATCCAAAGTATCATATTGACAAGGACAAAAGGGTTGGAAGGTTAAGTCACCTACATTATTATAGAATTTGGGCCATGGTAGTTATACCTCTGTTTCACTAATCAGCTCTATGATAAGGTTGTGCACAGTCTGAACAACAACTTCCCTCCGACATACATAACTAGTGATACAGGGTCACTAGATACCAGCCTCAATCTATTTCATTCCTTCTACATTATTTCCTTTTAAGCTTCTCTTCCCATCTATCTCTCAGTTTTGCTCTCCTTATCATATTTTCAGATTCCTGCCTCAATAAGCTATTTCCATTCTATGAATACGGAGTATGTCCGACCATATGATTTTCTATCTTACAATGACATTGTATAAGAGTGTTAATTTAATAATAAAATGTTTCTTATAACAGGATTTGTTTCATGTTGCAATTATATTTACAATAGCTATTTATTTATGATATCATATAGGCCTCATCCAGGCTTCTGCAACTTGGAACATGCATTGGCACTTATAGAATTTGGTCAGTCACAATCATTGTAAGTACTGATATACCAAACTCCTTAGTAATGGTCTTCAACTTTGCTTCCTCTTCCTCAAGTAATATTCTGCATTAGATTACATTAAAAAGTTACATAGGTACAAGGCATTTTGGAAGAGCAAGCCACTTTCTTTCTCCCTAATTTTGAGACATTACACTTCCTCCTGTAAAAATAATGGGTCTTGATCCCTCAACAACGTTCAAAAGGACCTTTCTCATACTAAAAAAATTACATATTTCAAAGATTAATTAGGTAGAACATGAAAATGTGATGTTTAGTCATTTTTCAATTCATAATGGCCAATCTAAAAATATTCTTACAAAAATTACCAATAACATATCAGTTTAAATCCTGTGAAGTTAGTAGCTAAGTAGTTTTGGTGTAAAGGTACTTCCCATACTGATGCAAGGTTAATATGTTGCTTCTTTGAAATAAATTTGCATGAGGTTTGAAATTTCATGCATACAGTCATGAGAATTAAGTATGTGATTGAGAGAATACACACTTTTTGTTCTTTGGTCCAACGGACTTATGACTGAGTGTTGACATAATTTCTGTATCCTATCCTGTAGTGAGAAATACTTTTGATCATTCAAAGCAAGTGACAGCCAGTGAGATTTATAAATGTTAATCACATACTTAAATCTCATGCATTTTAGTCTTAGTAAGTTGCCTTGCATATAAAAACCAAGTTGCAGAGATCTGGACTAATCACTGCAAAACTGTTGGCTAAAAACTTAGAACTTTACAATTTCATATTTGTTGTTAGCTTGTTAAGAATGTTCATTGTCTCAGGCACAAAATAGAATTATCACTGATAAGGGGATGAATGGTGTTATAAATTTTATATCTAAGCTAAATCTAACTGTATGCAAGTATTGCTTGTTTAAATGTGAGAGGTGATCTAATAAAGATTGGATTTACACAATGTATCATCTTCTTTATTTGCCATTTATACACCAATATAGCAGACCTGCAAACTGAATCAATTCTAGCTGTCTATAAAAACTGGACATAAGCCCCCTGGATAATTTTATAACCCACTCATCTTAGAATATGAGTTCTTGTTATATTTGATATAGTCTTCAATTCAGAAGACAATCAGGATGGGTAAAACCACGTTCCAACATACAGAGAGTTGTTACCATTCTTTGGGGACGATTTTTTAATTGTTTACACTGTTTGCACCACAGTCATGGCTTGGAGATGTGCAGAGAGGGTTATTCTTGTGTAACTTGTCATAGTAGTTTTAGATGTCTTCCTTGTAACATGCCATTGAAAATCAATAGCTTCTAGGAGGGCTACATTACAGCCTTTTCTGATGGTAATTACAGTTATTTTAGTAATAATAGAAGTCCCAAAGAAACACACTTTTCATATATCTAAGAATGCGAACTATTGTATTTTAAATTTAAAAAAAGCCAAATCCTCATCCTTCAAGAAGTCGCACCCCAAAGTTATTAGAACGGTGAAGGTGCTCATATCTGGTAGAATCCAGACATTGAAAGAGCTATTGCATTGAAGATGGAACTTCCATTAAGACTGTTTATACAATAATTAATAAAGATTTGAATCCAGAAAAGCATCACAAGATTCTACCTCGACAAATTAAAAAAAGGTACACAGAAGCAGAAAGCTTTTTCCTGACTGGAGGAAAATGGAAATATATTGTGATGTTGGATCTCAGCATCAACAAGCCCCAGACCAATCCAGCCATAGAGGTAATAAACATTTTGAAAATTTGTACAAAAGAATGCAGGAGCACTTTTTCAAAGGATATTCTAACAATGGGAAATTAAATATCTGAAGAGTTAAAAAAAAAAGTCAATTCAAAATATTGTCAGGAGAATGTTTTAATATCTATTACTGACACGAGATTTCTGCTCTCTATGGAACAGATACAAATATGTATAAGTTCATCAGGTAAAGGCCTTCAACCATACCTCTTCTTCCACCAGCAATTTCTTGGAGGAAATGGAACAGAAATCTGAAATACATGCTGTGCCATTTAGCAAAATTCCTTTCAATGTTGCCTCATGCTACTCCAAAGGAATTTTGTGTTTTTTGTTTCTTAAAAAGAGCCCTTGGAAATAGGAAGCCATGCTCAGTTGAAGGGCCGTGGAAAGCATTTGAGGAAGGGGATAGAGAAACTTTATGTCGATCCATAAGAAAGGAGGTAAGACAATTTAAGGGAATATCAAAGGCATTAAGGTGTAGGTTATATAATAAGAGATTTAGAGAAATGTTACAAGTTTGATGTCGATATACTCATTTAACTTTTACTGACTTCAGGCAGGTTTTTGACAGTGTCAATAGAAATACATTATTGCATTCCATGGCATGTCAACTCCAAATCTCAACCAAAGCAGGTGCTTTCACTGACCATCAATGATAGTATATGTTAGTGTCATGTAATCCCTGAAACCTACTTTCAGTTTTCTTAACCATATTCTCAATTCATGTAGTTATTCAGTTGTTTTCAAGAAGCTGAATAAACATGAATCCAGACCCTACACCCAAAGATAAATTTCTATGATATAGTTGGGAATGAAATACTGAACTTCTATTAAATTAATGTTGGGAAGTAAACATTATGAGGTATAATCATTAAAATTCATCAGAGAACATATTGTTTAAACAACTCACCTCATATGATTCATGCTTCCATGATATCGCGATTTCAAACATAGTCATGTTCATCATCAGCCTTCAGACTGATGATCAGTCGGAGTTATGGCTGATGATGAACATGACTATGTTTGAAATCGCGATATCATGGAAGCATGAATCATATGAGGTGAGTTGTTTAAACAATATGTTCTCCGATGAATTTTTCTGAACTTCTGTTATTCTGATCAGACACTAACACAATTCATACACTCAGTGATTAAACAATAAAGTTTATAATTGGAAACAATATTTTATTCACTATATACAGGTTTAACAAATACAATAATATTTAATAGATCTCTCACAAGTAGCTGATACAAAATGCACACCAGGTAACATTATGTAGTTGAAAGACCAAACTTCAGCTGCCAGAATGAACTGATCACTTCAGTCAATTACATTAATAAAACCTACTTATGTTGAATATTTCTTGTGCAAATTCATGGTTATTAAAAACTGGACAATGTCTACTACAAAACTAAAAAATTGTTCATGTTATAAGTAGAATACCTACACCTTTCACTGCTATACTTAACATGTACACATTCTCAAGAAGATAAATTACATACTGCAAACTGGGACAATTTTAACCCATTGTGAGGTGAATTTATCCCATGTGTTAAAGAGTTTGTTCTTTTTTGAGGTCAATATTAGATATAGGAACTTCATTTTTCTGCATAGTATGATCAATTTCCTATATTTTATTTGAAGAGAAAAATACATGCCTGAATCAGGATTTAAACACAATGTCTCTGGTTCTGAACACCCGTGCTACGACCACTGACCTACTGGGCTTCTGATTCAAACACATTAATTCTCTCCTTTATATGAATTCCCGTGCTCCAAGGTCGTGCATTTTTCATTCTACATGCTGTCTATGGCTTCTTTAACAAGAAGGTCAGAAATGATAAATTTAATATGTAAGATCAAAAGTTCCTATACATCATTACGCTAAAAAATAACAATTATATTATTTTTTTTATGATATAACATCAAAATATTAAGCTTTCCTGCTTAAAAAAGTAGTGTAAAATTGTCATAAGTAATGCCACGAGTGATTTCCAAATTATCGATAAATTCACGACTCACGAAGTGAGGAGTGAATTTATCTAGAGAATTTGGAAATCAAGAGTGGCATTTGTTAGGACTATTTAACGAATAAAATTAAGCTGTTTACTCACAAATCATTATTTAACTATAGTTATTTTAATATATTTATATATTTAATGTAAACGGCGATGTTTGAAAACAAATGAGAAACGATAGGTACGCTTCTACTGCTTCATTTGTTTATCACTGCAACCAGATCATACTATTTATTGCCAAAGGAACGCAATATTGTAAGGAGGAGCTTTCTTTAATACGGTAATTATAACACTGATAAATATTTGGTGAAACACGACTCTGATTGGTTGTAAAACAGAAATAATTGTAACGTGATTGGTCATTGACTCCCATTTGGGGCATGAGTTAAATAGTCACTAAAAATACTTCTTGATTAGAAGCCGGCCGTTGGCTATTGGTAGCGCTGTCTATCCCCCTTCGGACGATTATAAAATTGTATATGAAGAAAGAAATTTTAATGCTTGTATTGCGTCTTGAATGGTGTAATGGATAGCATACTAGTGCATAGAACCAGAGATCTGCAGTTCAAGTCCCGGTTCAAGCATTAATTATATTCATTTTTACACATGGATTAAATTCATCTCAGTTTATGGAACTATGGTGAAATTAAATGTTTCTTACCTCTCCTGATATAAATCTTCTAAGTAGATCGCAATTTCGAGACCATTATGGTCTTGAAATCACGATCTACTTAGAAGATTTATATGAGGAGAGGTAAGAAACATTTAATATCACCATAAATTAAACCTCATAGTGATTAATTCCTATAAAAGTTAAAGTATGGTACTATAATTATTTTACAATATTACCATATTTATGCATGTATCAGTCATGTAAGTATGTACACCAGTGTAAAAATAATTAAAAAATCCCGCTAAAAATAAATTATTAATTGTTAGATATTACAAAATTATTTTCATGAAGTTTTATAAAGCATGTAAAGTAAAACACATAGCTCTTCCTTTTTAAAGTCAGTTATTTCAATCAACAAATTTTAACCCGGGAGAAAGATCAACAGTTTTATTCAGTTGGGACATAGCTAGGAGACCAATGAGTGTGTTGTCCATCTTACAAGGGGTGGGCCTGACTTCGGGGGGGGGGGGGACCAATTTTTTTTTAACTTCACATGCATATATAGGGGTCTTAGGACAATCTAGTATGCAAGCAGTAAAGAGCACCTTTCAAAGCTTTTTTGAGAAAACCGATAAAAATTTTAACTAGATGACTACAGTATATAACATTATTTTTCTATACTTACAAGTGCTAGTAGCAGTGAGTGATAACTAGAGACCGGATATTAAGGAAAATGCCTATAGTTATTTATTATAGATATTGTAAAAGTGACTTCATATAAGTTCATACCAATGATCATAGAGTTGTTTTCCATGAAGTTAATTTTGCCTATAAATGCCTATTTCAGCTTATAATGCCTATAAATGCCTATTTGCAATTTTTTCTCGATATCTCAGTATTTCAATGAAATCAATTGAAATGGATGAATTTCATGGCACAAATCAGTTCATAGAAGTTTTCAAGTGTTCTTTTTATAAATTCCCTTAGAATATTTTAGTATGAGGGAGGCAATAACCCAATAGCCTAGCAGGTAGATTTCCCCCCTCAATGCACTCCTGTTAGGTGATTATTGTATTTTTCCACCTCATGCATTCCTGTTAAGTGAAATAACCCTATGATATGTCCATTGTATTATGCTCTGGCTCTTAAGGCTTGGAGAAAATTTCTTTGCTTCTTTTCAATACAAACAATGCTGAGTGACAAAGAGGGTAGATGGCTCAAGCTTTCTTTCTCTGACTCACACCCGGTGCTGAAATCTTTAGGTGACTGGAAATATTATTTTTGATCTTGGTAACACTGAATTCAGTCTGCAGTCCTCATTCACAGACAGGTGTTTCTAAGACAAAGTGGTGCAGCAAGTGTATGTGGCTTTTTTTTCTTTTACCTTTCAAAGTTATTTTTTTAAGATACCTAAAGAGCGGACAAGGTCCTCCGAGCTGGGGGTTGGGCGTTAGGCCAGCAACCTATCACTGTAAAAAACTTTCCCGCTACATCATCTCAACAAAGTTTAGCCGGAAATGGCGTAAACTACTTGAGAAGGCCAAGACATTCCACTGGAAGTCGTAGAGCCTGGCGAAGAAGAAGAAAGAGCGGACAACAAAAAAAGACAAACTGACCAATTTTGTGAAAGAATTTGGTGCAGAAATTATTCTCAAGTGACGGTTCTGCTCTTTGTAAAAAGGCAAAACAAATTCCAAAAGCATCTCTGATATCTTCACATGCTATTGATAGCATATGTTTATATTCTTAACGTAAGACTGTAAAAAGTTATGTTGTTGTCCATTTTTTGTAAGAGCCTATTTTAAATTTTGAGTGCCTATATTATTGATTTTTAGTGCCTTTTTGCCTGCCTATTTTGAACTTTTTAAGTGCCTAACATCCGGACTCAAATGATAACATCCAAAGAAATGTATTATTCCAAGATTTTTCAGCAATTAACATAAGCTTAGAAATATTAATAATGGTGAAATTGAAAAATAAACAATTGCAGTTCATAGTTTGCCAGAGTCATAAAATTGAAAAAGAAGCTAAACATTTGAAACATTTGGAAATAATGTCCTGGGTTCAAACCCCAGTCTGAGCATATATTTTTCTCTTCAAATATAATTTGGAAAAATCCTTAGATTTGACAGTTTGGGAAAAGATACATATTCAGAAGAACAAATTTAGATCCATGAATTTTGAAATTCCCGGTGAGCAAGATTTGATCTTAAAGTTTGTCAAATCAATACCAGATGGCAACTTTGAAGATGAAGTTGTAGACTGAAATTCAACAGTAGTAAAGATGGCAGAAGATGAGAGGGATGCCTCTTGAAATTGAAAAACACAAAGTGTAAGGTGAGAGACGATTCACTTTTTGATAGTTATTAACACAGATAATGTTTGAGGAATTTGTTTCTAGCTTTTTCACTTGACAATGGCCTGACCAAAAGGGGTCTACTTGTATTGAGCTTGTTTTCTGTTGAGGACTCATTTCAATTTAAACTGTCAAATACCTTATATTTTTCTCTTCAATATAATTTATCCATCATTAAGATGTATGAAATGAATAATAAAAATGTCAAATAACTGTTCAAATGTTTTTAATTTTTGAAAGGAACACAAGTATTTTAAAGGAACTTGATTTATTTTAAAGTATAAAGAAAGCTTCTTGATAATCATATTTTTATATCCACTATATAAAATATTAATTAAAAAATGTGTTACATTAATGCAAATCTTTCTGTTACTATTAATAATACTGCCTAGCTTATTAAGCATAAATAAATAAATAGACAATTTTTAAAACTATTGTAACATATGCAACTGATTATACTGAAACTCAAATATGAATATTAATTTTGCAGTTTTGTTTTGTGAAAAATATGTTTGGTTGATACATGTATAAACTGGTAATAAACTAAGTATTTGCTGGAATAATGTTAACAGAGATTATAAAATCTAATATCTATTCATCTTCAGCTTCCGTCATTTTTATTTACTAATTCTCAACAACCACTGGTTTCAGACATATACATTTAATGACTTTTATCCAGATATGACTAGCATCTAGTTCAACATGATGGGGGTCCAAATTTGACCACCCGTACAATTTATTTTAGAAATGCAAGATCCCACTAGATCACATAGAAAATATGCATAGTCTCAATTATGTGATACTTTTTTTTTTTACTCTATACAAGTGAAAAATCCTAAAATTGAAAATGCATATGAAATTAAATTATTAAATTTAACTTAATTGTTACATAATTGAATCGGACATTTTTAAATCTCACCTCATAAAAATATGTATTAATCAGCCAATGACTACTTTCAGAGGCAATCCCTGCCATCATCAGCTAAACTTTGACTGTTGAAACTCAGTTGTCAACACCAATATTCCATTTGCCACTTGGTGCGGGTTGGATGAACTCTGAGACCAAATCTTGCTTAATAGGAACTTCAAAATTCATGGACATTTGTTCTTCTGAATGTATACCTTTTCCCAAACTGTTAATTCCATAGGTTTCTCTAAATGTTTTAATAGTTTAGTTTGCCAATTATGAGATTCTGTATCAAACTATGAGCTGCAATTGTTGATTTTTCAAATTCACCATTTTTAATATATCTAAAGTGTTCTTTTGTACAAGTACTAAATTTCTTTTAGTGTTTCCCGCGTGTATTTTATTACAGCCATTTCAACGACAAATAAGAAAATTAAAATCCCAAAGTAAAAAATCTGGAATGTACCAAAATTAGTTGCAATGACTGCAATAAAGTATACACAGGGAGAATTAAATGAAATTTATATACTCATATGAAAGAACACTGAAAATATTAAAAATGGTGGTACTGAAAAATTTGCAATTGCAACCCATAGTTTGATACAGAATTGCATAATTATAAAATAAACTAAACCACTGAAGATTTAGAGGAATCTATGGAACAAACAGTATGGAAAAAAGATACACATTCAAAAGAATAAATACAGGTCCATGCACTTTGAAGTCACCGGCAAGCAGGATGTGAATTTGAAGCCGCACCAAGTGGCAGGTGGATTGATGGTTTTGATGGCTCAATTTCAAAAGTTGGAGTTTAGCTGGTGATGGAGGGGATTGCCTCTAAAACTAGACGGTGAGGAATATATAGTTTTAAAAGGTGAGGTGTTAAAAGTCCAATTAATTTATGTAATACTGATAATTTGTCTCATAGTGTACCTTCCATTTAAAATTTTTATGAAACTAATATGTTTACTAAATTTGAAAAAAAAAATGTAAAAGTCATCCTACATGATGGATTCACGAGATGATTGAAATAAACTGAACTAAAGCAATAAATGATAAATAAGGTGAGTCTGTTGCATCTTACCTCATAAAAGTTGAGTTCTTTTAAAACATGTTTCAAAACAGACACGTGTTTCATCTTCAGCGTGTCCATTGTTTATTAAGAAGAATCTCATGTTACTTGCTATTGTAATTTTATAATAGAGCAATAAGATTTCTTTTAAAAAAGTTTAGATGTATGTATGTTGAAATTATACTAAAATTGAGTATAGTTTCACATAGGTCTACTGTACTTGCTACATATTTCGAAAAATACTAGGCATAATGTTTAGAAAGAAAAAAAAAGTCTCCAGAAATGTATAAAAAGACAACATGAGGAAAATAAGAAACATATTTTGACTGACGAATTTACACAATGAAAACAATTTGAGGTTGCATTTCATTATGCAATTTTACGTATAACGATCCCATTCATTAGGTTAACATCAGCGTACATTTTGTCACTCACAGTTGTGCAGTTATTAATGTTAAGTTATTTGACTGATTGTTGTTTAAGATTTTGAGGTTCCTTGTGCAGTAAGTTCAGTCATTTCTTCAAAAGATTCCATGAAATGCCGATTATTGGCAA
Source organism: Diploptera punctata (assembly GCA_030220185.1). Classification (NCBI taxonomy): domain Eukaryota; kingdom Metazoa; phylum Arthropoda; class Insecta; order Blattodea; family Blaberidae; genus Diploptera; species Diploptera punctata. The sequence goes on from JASPKZ010001621.1 coordinate 802,298, forward strand.
TGAGCAATAACAAAGACAGACTCGACACATTTGTCAAGCTAAATGTTAATGTAATGAATAGGAGAATAACACGATGAAAAAATTCCAATTTAACATTTCTCTTTCATAAAGATATAATTATTTTTGTATTTACTCTCAATAACCTAAATAAGAATTTGTCCTAAAAAATAAGATTTAAAGATAGATTAAGCAATTAACCACTTAATCTAGTTAAGTCTCAGACTTGGCACAAATACAGGAGTTCTGGTCATGACATACAATCTAACTGACAAGTTGACGATAAAACAGAATTGTTTTGAAACATGTCCAAGAACAAATCAACATTAATATTGAGGTAAGATGATCAGACTAAAAATAATATAATTAAAATAACCTCAAAATATCACTTCCTAAAATTAAATATTAACTGATTTCTATTGGGCATACTTCAGTGATCACTGAGTAAAATTATAAACTGACATAAAAAATAAAATTCTTTGAATAAAAATCATTCAACACTAACTGCTCGCAAATTTCTATAAAAAAATATAATTTTTATGACTTTATTCAAAACATGATTTTCATTTCCCTTGTATTCAATGATCATTAGCAATAAAAAATATAACAGAGAACTAAGTGCTACAATGTTGAAAAATCACACATGTGCCACTCCAAATTTAATAAAATGATTGTACCATGAATGAATTTCATAGAATTCATAATTTTAAGTTAATACTGTAATAATAATAGAAATAAAATATTTTTTTCACTCCCACTACATAACTGAGCTGAGCTTCCTTCAACTCTTAATTCTCTCAAAGAAATTATTGAGTTGGTCCTTTTACACTTCACCTCATATAAGCTCTTTTTTCTTGGACTAGTTTCAAAGGCATTACCTTCATCCTCAACCAAACAAATTGGTTGTTGTCTAAGAATGAAGGCGATTCCTTTGAAACCTTCCAATAAAAAGATTACAGCTATGGTTTATCTACGACGAAGATTGCCAGTGCACATTGTTGTTGTTCCCCTTGTTTTTGAATGCATGTGATTTCTCTACAATGTTGATCTCTAGCATCAGAATTCATCGCTGGCGATCCTCGTCGTATATATTATATATGAACTTCTTGAATTACAGATGAACTTTGCCAGCGATTTCAAAGAATACAGAAGTTATTATCCGTACTTACGGGGGAAGTGCTAAAAAACAAACAAAGATTTCTTGACAAAATACTGGTAAAACAGTGCTTATTTTCTAACTTCAGCAAATTTAATGACGGAAATTTCATTAGTTTTCTTGCAAATCATTATGTTCTTTATGATATGAGCATGCAAAAAAAAAAAGATTTGTTGTGGCTTAAACTTAGTCAATAAATAAGTAGAATCTGTAAATATTGTAACCTATGGGTTTTATGGCACGAGTGCATGTACATAAATTTCGTCTTCAATTATATTCAAAATGTGATAAAACTGCTCAGGCGAAAATCTGAAGTATTCTTATAATCTGATATCATCATCTAGATGTTTCATTATTTAAAAGCCAGCCTAGAAGACGCCTTCTTTAAACCTTTTAAACATTTTTTCTTTTGGCTGAACTTCAGAATAATTTGTTCCATTATTTTCCATACTACATTCTTATGATTCTGTTGCTCTAGGTATTTTTTTGGTCTTTACTAATATAGTTCATACCATTTTAAACATATTGCAATGATATTTATAATTAAAATATAAAATTATGGAATATTCACCTGAAAGGTCCATCTCCTCAACTTAATTAATTATTTAACTGTAGCACTTTCGGGACTTGTTCCATCATCGGCAGGATTCAAAACTGGTATTTCACTTTGTGTTTGAATCCTGCCGATGATGGGACAAGTCCCGAAAGTGCTACAGTTAAATAATTAATTAAGTTGAGGAGATGGACCTTTCAGGTGAATATTCCATAATTTTATATTTTAATTTTGAATAATACCTCAACGGAACACATCATGAATCTTATAAAAGTTAATGATATTTATTTTTAAAAAAATTATTACATATTTAACTATATACGCCAATTGTGACATTTATCTCTCAATGATTTTTCTAAGAACTATAGAATCATACTGCACATGCGCGAATGCTTATTGATAACTAATATGAGGTAAGATGATATCAGACTCAACTCATTTATTATGATATTATGACATTGCATTTAGGGAAGTAAGTGTATTTTACTGCATTTGCTGTTGGTTGTGTACAACAGGAAATATATTCACTTAATATTTAATTTTAGGAAGTGATATTTTGAGGTTATTTTAATTATATTATTTTTAGTCTGATCATCTTACATCAATATTGTGGTAAGATGATCAGACTAAAAATAATATAATATATTCACTTGCTTACCAAAGAAAGTAAGTTAAAAAGCATGCTTTAGCAAGAAGCTAAAGAAAAAAAAAAGAGAAAGGAAATCAAACCTTTATATAATAGTTCTATACCAGAAAAAACATAATAATTAAAATATTATATATTCACTATAGAAATGGATTTTATACGAAAGCAGCAAGAATTTCAAGAAGAGAAAAAATTAGGAACTCAGTTATGAGGGAGAAATGAAAATTGAAGACACTATTTTAGATTATATTAAAACTCAGCAATTAAGGAAGTACAGACATGTCCAGCGAATGGCAAAGGATTGGCTATTAAAAGTGTTTTGGAATGAAAACACGAGGAAGACCTAAAACCTCCTGGAGTTGGGGAATATATTTATACATGAAGGAGAAACATCTACAACCAGGAGATTGGATGGATTGACAAAATTGGCTATTAGGAATCTGACAATGTCAAAGACATTAATTAACTAAAGATCTATCTATCTATATAATCACTGACATTGACTCTTGCAAAATATTCTTCTTTCATGTATGTAGGAAGTGGGAATGAAGAAGGTATTATACATATCTCATGAAGTAAGTTGAGTTGACCATTCTCAGGTGACACACACATAATCGTATTAAAACTTCAGGATTTAATCACATTGCACACAAAGAGGCAGTATTCAATAGTCCAACACATACAATAATAAACATACCCATGGACAGAGAAATATAATAAAAAAAAACATAATAAACACAGCAACAGGGAATGGGTTTGAAGACAGCATGATACACATGATTTTTAAATAAGTTCAGAAAACAAAATTAATCAATGAAAGTACACTTCAAAATGAAAAAGAAGAAAATATATAATTCAAGAATTTTACATATCATCCTATGACACAAGTTTAAAAAATTCAATATAAGACTGAGACTAGAAAATTATTTTAGCCTCAGTAGAATAACACAATTCATCTAAAATGAGAAACTGAAAGAAGAAAATAAATCAGGCATTTGTCAGATAAAATGTGGGGGATTGTGATAAAATATACAATGGGAAAACAATAAGAAATTTGAAAACCAGAGTAAAGGAACACTTTAGGAATGTTAAAAATGGGAAGTATAAAAATCTGCAGTAGCCGACTCACGGTTGGTCAAAAAAACATCTAATTGAAAGAAAGGAAAAATTAATAAAGAATTAATTAAAGAACTCACAGTTTGGGAAAATAATTAAATAAGAGCAGTAAATGAATTTTGAAATTCCCAGGGAATGTGATTTGATTTGGACATTCACCAGTCTATCAACAGATGGAGTAGGAAACATTGAATTACCAAATGACAAAACAATTGAGTACAAACTGAAGATGGATGATTGTTAGTTTCTCCAAAATCAGCCTTAAAAAGAAGACTAAATATGATGTAATTTTATTAATATTTAATTATCAGATTTATTTGCCAGACTTGCTAAAGTTTGGGTGTAAACTTGATTTATGACTGGTAGAGATAAAGCCAAATAACTTGTCTGCATCACAGAAGTGCAGAAACATCCAGATACACCTCCTCTTTCCTTCTTCCCCTCCTCTCCCTGATTGTGTCAAACATATTTGCACATCTAGAGATGCACTTGCTCACGTCCTCATCCACGATATTCCCCCAACCTGTCTCACACCGTTAACTAATTTAAACCATGTTCGTTCGTTCACACATCTTGAGGTCAATTTTTTTTTGGCTATACCTCTAACTACTATTTACCTCCCTTGAAAATGTTCTACTTTACAATAATCTTTAAATTTTAAATATATATATATATATATATGCGACATAGATGCAACTAAACTATAGTCTGCAGAATATTAAAAAAATGAGATGAGTCAAAGTATTTTTATTTCAGGATTGTTTCTGTTATTTACACAGGTATCCTCAACCAAAATATACAATTTTTTCTTCCACACTTCCCAGTCTTGCGTATCTGCTTCAGTTATATTTCTCTTCTTCATGTTCTCTCTTGAATTCTCTTTATCCACGTTGGCTTTGGTCTACCACATTTCCCTTTTCCAGGAGGTATCCATTTCAATACTTAGTTTGTTTCTGTGTCTCTTCTTTTCATTATATGTCCATACCATCTTAGTTGGATTTCTTCAATCTCTTTTACAATATCCTTTTCTACATTAATTATTTCTCTTATCGTATTATTTTTTATTATTCTTGCCGATTTTCTTAAAAAGTCAATTTCTGCGACTAATAATTTATTTTCAAAAAAACTAATTCATAATAATTAAAAGAAACCTCATTGTGTTATTTCCTACAATTATTAAATAAGTGTTACATGTATTTTGATAATGTTCAACATTTCTATCGAAAGAAAACATTCTAAATATTATTAATACTTCAACTATCAACAAAAGCTGCATGGTCCCTCTATCTTATTTACAGATTACTAACTGAGCCTTAAATGACTGTTTTATGTTTATTTTGGTCATGTTTCTGTTATGTTTTGCGTATTTAATATAACATATTGTTATCTTTTTAGTTATTTTTTAAAGGATGAGATTAGTAGTAATAGTATATTATTTTATATTTGAAGAGAAAAATTTTCGCCTAGACCGGGACTCGAACCCGGGACCCTTGGCTTTCTGGGCCAAGTGCTCTACCAACTGAGCTACCGAGGCAAGTTACCATCTAGATGCAAATTTTTCTCTTATATACGTTGTAATTCCCTATCACCAAATGCTTTTGAAACCATTGCTTCTATCTTTGCAAATGGAGGCTTCTTAGTTAAGAAGACATTTATTGGGAATTTAATGATGCTCATTAACAGCTAAGGTCCTTAGAGTGGCAATTAAATTCTGGGGGTAAAAGGGTCAACAAATTTTGCTCAGATGCCTCTTTTTTAGACTTGAGGTTCTTTTACACACCGTAAATCTACGGCAAGGAATCCACCATGGTCAGGACTTTTATGTCCTGAAAAATCTATTAATCCCAGTCAGGTTTGAACCTGTGATCTTAGAAACCAGAGACAAACTAATTAACCCATTTGTTTCAGATTTAAATCCTAGAAACTGAATTTAAGTTACCGTAAATTATATTGTCTACTTTCAAACGTTCAAAACAAGCAAAAGATAACTGTACACGAGATCACAATAAGGGTGAAGGCAAAAACACATTCATCTACTATTCATAAATTTTAACAAAATGTTACCCTGTCAAGGGATGTATGAAATATTTCAAAATATATAATAGCAGAGTTAAGCGAGTGAACCTCGTCTTCTGAGTTGAAGGCCATTTAACTGCCTGTGAGTCTACCTCGTCTTTTGAGGCGAATGGGTTAACTGCTAGTCAATCAAGACTGATTAAATGATGAGATTAAAATTGCAGTTTAATGTATGTTAAAGAATATGTTCTCATTGTATTCATATATATTTTATACACAGTGATGCTTTAGTTTTAAATTACATAAATGTGTATGGCAAACTATCAAACTAAATGCTGTTTAGTATTACTGGTGAAAAGCTTGATTCCTATGATAAGAATGTTCGACATTATAGTGATTATGATGATCTTGTAGAAGATTTCCGGGCTGTTGGCCATGGTCTTGAGGCTTGTAGTTCCCCGATGTTTCGCTAGAGACTGCGTCCGGCATCCTCAAGGGTTGCCAGTCTCAAGACAACCTTGAGGATGCCGGACGCAGTCTCTGGCAAAACATCAGGGATCTACAAGCCTCAAGACCACAGCCAACAGCCCGGAAATCTTCTACAAGATCAACATAATAACTCGGGCCGTGAAAGCCTAAGTCAATATATTATAGTGATTACTCAATTCTAAGGAACATAAGCTTCAAGTTCTGCTATAGAAATTTGGTACTTACATATTTTAATGCTATACAGTCATTCAATGAAGATGAGTGTCTTCTGGTTATTATGATTCACTCCATACTTGCTCAAAAATTGGCAGTTTTTCAAAAGTTTTTGCCAATTTTTGAAAATTTTGATCAAATTTTTATCAACAAGTGACAACAACAAAGTATTTAAGTAGTAGGAAATATTTGTAATTTTAAGATATGTGATATCCTCTAAGTTATTTGCATTTTCTTTGATTTTACTCTTGCACAGTAATTAGCCTGGCGTAGATCCCTGGAGGGAACTATTAACATTTTTCCACTTAATTTTCTAGTTACAATAAATTCTGATGAATATGCTATTTGTAGCAGAAATGTGAATGCTATTTTTCAATTACTGCTACTATTTCTGTAGGTGGCACCATTATTTTATCTTCTAGTTGAGCTATTTCGTTGAACATAACATAGAGAGCAGACATTTAATTATTGCTATTTTTAAATATAGTTATTGCTTCTTTTTCTGTGGACCTTAGATCTGAACACTCCTATCAGCTATTGACTGGAGTCCCCAATTCTGAATACAAATTCAAACATTATCAAATCTTAAAAGCATTAGCATTTACTGAAATTATGTACATTTTGCTGTATTTATTTATGAATAATATTTAAAACTGAAGGGAAAAAAAAAGTATTCAACTTAACTGATGTAAGCCTAAGTTTCAACATATATTATTACATATTGAATTTGAGAACAAAAACATGGACATCCCATATGAAAAAAAATTCATTGGAAAAAATGTGATACTGACAATGAAATCTTGTATGACTATATTATATTTCAGGAACTATATGAAATACCATTAAAATTATTTAATTCTCTTCTTCTTCTTCTTCTTGTAAGGATTAAACCTTTTTTGGTTCATTCTGGCTCCAAGTATTATAGCTGCTGTGTCCAAATTATTTAATTGATAATTAAAATTTGCTGCCATCTCTAAATTCTGGGGACACAATGTTAGGCCAAAGGCTCTACACAGGACCGTCACTTTTAACATTTATATTTAAAATGAATAAATTATATTATTTTAAAACATGTGAGAGATTAATTTTTTGACTAAAAAAATAAATCATTTCTTGATTACTGATTTAAGACAAGTATTATACATCATAAGACTTTATATTATCAAAAAAGTGTTGTAGAAAATGTCAGTCTAACTGCAACACACAGCAGCGAAAGGTACAATTTTATAAGAGTAGCTATTTCAATTCAGGTTTACAATAATATATGACAACCATGAGAATGTGAAGGGTATTATTTGACCCCTAGCATATGGATAAATATAAAATAAATAAATAGTAACTCATGCATTATTTATGGATAATTAGTAGATGTGACACTGAGGTAATAATTGATAAAACTGAACCAGAAATATATCTCCTGATAAGAATTTTCTCATCTGGACACGTTTCAGAGACCACAGACCTTATTCTCAACTAAGTACCAACTATTTACTGTCAGCTGGTTTCTATATTAAGTTCAAGATCAAACGGTTTATTTTAGGAAGTAACATTTTGAGGTTCTTTTAATCAAGTTTTTGTGAGAATGGGAAACATCTTACCTCAAATTAATGTTGGTTCAGTTTGGACATGTTTTGATATAATCTTCTATATCAACAGTCTGGGCAAACTGATGATGATATAGAAGATTATATTGAAACATGTTCAAACTGAATCAACATTAATTTAAGGTCAGATGTTTGGCATTCTCACAAAAACTTGATTCAAGATCAAATTTTGTTATTCTTCTAGATCTAGATGGTGATATGTAGATGAATTTTGGAGTTCATAACTCTGTTTTTGAGCTTCTGGATGTAGATTTTTTCCATGCTGTGAGTTCTGCTGATTTTTCAAATTACCTGCATATTATATTTGAAGAGAAAAATTTTCGCCTACCTGCATATTATTAATTTTATGATTGTGAAGTTATATGTAAATTTATAAACTCATACTAAACAAAAGCATTCTTGAAAAAGAATGCTGCCTGGTAGCATTACAGATGACAGTTCACTGCTGTGGGCATGCAGGATTATATAAGAGAGACATTGCACAGTTGGTTCGTGCACTAGTATGCAGAACTAGACATCTTGAGTTTAAATCCCAGTTCAAGAAAACATTTTTCTCTTCAAAAATCTTCTTCTTCACTTCCTGGTTTAGGCAAGAGTTGCCTGTTCCATCTTCACTAATAGATCTAAGACCATCTCTTCCGAGGACGTCCGACATCTCTTTCTTCCTCTTGGAAAATAATGGAAGATTTTATTTGGTAATCTCCTTTCTTCCATTCTTTCTACATGTTCTTTCCACTGTATCTTGTTGTTAAATATCTTTTCTTTTATGGAGTAGATCTGCAGTTCTTCACGGATATCCTCGTTTCTTATCTGGTTCATTCTAGTGCAGCCTTTTACTCTTCTTAAAAATTTCATCTCGGCTGCTTGGATTTTACTTTCTTGTTTGGTAGTGGTAATCCAAGATTCACTCCCATACAAAAGGACAGGGACAGCCATTGTTTTATAAAATTTTAATTTTGTTTGTTTATGGGCTTTATTATTCAATGTTCTATTTATTGTACCACAAATAGCTTGAAACTGATGTGTTTTGTGTTCAATATCTTCAAAAATTAATTTTATAATTTTCTGTCTAAAAAAATTTGTAGCTATTGCAAACTTTCCTATTTCTGTAATAGCTGAACATTTTTACAGTACATTTTTGGACACTCCACTTCATATCACACAGAGCCAAAAGGCCCTTGGCCTAGCTGGTACTCGCCTCACATCCAAATGTCATTTACAAAGGTGGACAAACATCCAGGAATGACATGAGGTCAATATGTTGAGTCCCCCAACTGTTATAGCTTGTTTTCTCAACCTGTACATTTTTGGGCAGATAAACTGGCAAGAATATAATTGGTAAAATAATTATAAAAATGAACACAAATAAAAGTATGGGGGGAAAAAATGTACATCTAGAAAACAATAGCAGAATAATGAACTTTCAAGTTCCAACAAGCAGGATTTGATCTTGAAGTTCATATATCTATCATCTGAGGGATGGAAAAGAGTTGACATTAAAAATTCAACACAAACAGTTGCAACATAAGAAACTAAATCAGTTTTTTTTTACACCTCACCTCATAATACCGTTCTCATTTGGACCAGTTTTGAAAGTTTTCCCTTCAAGCATCAGCCAAAAATTGGCTCTTGAGATGTCCATGAAAGCTTAAGAGTCAATATTTGGTTGATGATGAAGGGGGAATTTTCAAAACTGGTCTAATATGAGGTGAGGTGTAATGAACCAATTCAATTTCTTTGATAAAATATCTCATATTGTGTCTTCCTATCGATTTTGCTTTTAAAAAGTTGTAATCTAGTTGAGAATGGAGATGATTGTCTCCAAAACACATCCAAAGGAGTACATTTATGTTATGAGGTACAGTGTATAATTCTGATTTAGTTTCATTTATACCTGATACAGCGTACCTACTGCTAAGCATTTTAACAAAACGAGGTTAGGATTTTGTTGACTAGCTTTTTATTTTATGCTCATATGCCGGAATCATATGTTCTATAACCGATATTAATTTCTGAGTCTGTCAATACTTTTGATCAAACAATTCTCGCAACATTCTTTTCTCATCATTGGCATACAATATTAACCTTATATTAATATTGAGTGGAGATCATATTTTTAATAACTCACCTCATACAATTTCAAATTTCTTTAATGTAAATACATTTAACCTTACATGTTGGAACTGATTCTCGGTCACACAAGGAATGATTAAATCTAGATGATATATTTGATAAAATCTCTACGCGAAACTAATTCTACAACATAAATTATTATCACATGCAGTGTTACCAGAGTAGAGAGGGACGTTGACACCACAATCACTGTTTTTCTGGTTTATCAGTAGCATCTCCTTCTTCTGACTTGTTCTCTGCTTTCTGCTGTTGCTGTTGCCACATAGCAGCATATACATTACCCAATGCAAGTAACTCTTCATGCCTACAAAACAAATAATAGCATAAGAAACCATTCGTTTTGATGAAAACTACACAGAAACTTACGAGTTGCATAAGCAGAGTAGCCAATTTCGACTCGATATTCCATTTAAAAATGAGTTGGATAAAATTTTTTACATCTCACCTTATAAAGTTCTGTATTTTCATGACACCGGTTTAAAAGGCCTTCGCCTTTACTTTCAGTCAAACTCAAACTGTTGAAATTTTGCCATTACCACCAACTTCCAAACTGCCATCTGGTGCCCAATTTTATGAACTTGGAGATTAAATTTTGCTTGCCAAGAACTTATTTCTTCTTCTGAATGTATATATTTTTTTCCAAACTGTTAATTCCAAAGGCTTCTCTAAACATTTTAAAAGTTTAGTTTCTCTTCCAATTTTGTGATTCTTTAGCAAACTATGAGATGCAATTGTGATTTTTCAATTTCACCATTTTTAATATTTCTAAAGTGTTCTTTTGTACAAATTTTTTAATCCCTTTTAGTTTCCCTTATACAAATATTCTTGCAGTCATTGCAACTAATTTGATAAATTCCAGATTTCTTATTATCTGGGACATTAACCTTTTTTTTTTAAATTATTAGTAGATTACTTAGGCTAAATTTGTTAATTGGTGCGAATGTAATACCAAATTTGTTTACATACTTATTGAAATTTCCAGTGTATTCCAGGATGGTAAACAATTTTCTTGAATTGTTTCCCTTCTTTGGAATCAGATTGTAGGGTGGTGTATTCTTTAAGTTTTTTTTTGTTTGGATTTTTTTAACTTATTTATTATTTATAAGCATCTTTCCAAAACCATTTAATGTAGCTATGTTTAAAATGTGATTGTATTCATTCTTAAAATTTTCTTCATTTAATGGAATGTTTGTTAATCAGTATACCAAGTGTTTCTAAATGAATATTGGGGTTTTAAGGTTTTGTAGCATTTAGTACATTGAACTTATAATTATAAATAATACATCAAATGAAAAAGCAACTCAAACAGTTTTGTATACAGGGCTTGCGTATGAGTGTTTCCTCTGTTAGAAAGCGCTAGTAGCAAAGATGGCAACTAGTGAGCAGAAAACTTTTTGTGTTTTACATTTTGCAAAGACTGAATCTGTAGTTAGAGTGCAACGAGCTTTCTGTATTAATCATATTTGAAGAGAAAAATATTACACTCAGACCCAGGACCTTTGGTTTTCTAGACCAAGTGCTTTACTGACTGAGCTACCAGAGCAAGTACTGATCTAAATGCAAATTTTCCTCTATATACATTGTAATTCCTGCGCACCAAATGCTATGAAACCTTTGCTTCTATCTTTGCAAATTTGGTGCATTGGTACATAGAGGAAAATTTGCAGTTAGATTGGTACTTGCTCCAGTAGCTCAGTCGGTAGAGCACTTGGTCTAGAAAACCAAAGGTCCCGGGTTCAATCCCCAGTCTGAGCATAATATTTTTCTCTTCAAATATGATTTATCCATCATTGAGGTGTATGAAATGAATAATAAAAACATTTCTGTATTAAGTTCAATTGCAATCCACCAAGTGATAATAACATCTGTAGATGGCATCATCAGTTTGAAAAGCAGGCTGTCTGTGCAAATGGAAGAGTACGGAATGATCAAGAGTCACTGAAGAATGTGTTGAACGAGTGAGAAAGTCTTTCACGGTTAGTCCCAAGAAATTAGTTCGGAAGGCTGGAATTAGCAATTTCAGCAACATATGTGTGGAAAATTTTAAGGAGATGCTTATAACTATGCCCTTATCATTTGCAGTTGCTACAAGCTCTAAAGCCTACAGACTACGGTGTGCCAACTTTGCAAATGCATGAAGATGAAGATTTTCTGGATCTTGTCACTTTCAATGATGAATCGACATTTCACCTAAGTGGCCATGTGAACATGCATAATGTTCACATCTGTGGGGTCAGCAAATTCCCACGAGATGGTACAGTTGCAATGAGACTCCCCTAAATTAAAATTTTTTTCATGCTATATCCCGACGAAACGTTTATGGGCCTTTCTTTTTTGGTGAAGCAACTGTAATTGGTATTTCTTATCTTGATGTGTTAGAACAATCAATGGCTCTTTCCTCAATTGGTAGTAGGTGAATCAGAGAACTTTATTTGGCAGCAAGATGGCACGCTGCCTCACTGATATCAGGATATATGCAATTGATTAAACGACGATGTACTTGACTGCTGGGTTGGCCGAATCGGACCAAATGACTGAGCTTGTTTCGCATGGCCTCCACGTTCACGAGATCTTATGCTATGCGATTTTTACATTTGGGGATTCTTAAAGGATCTTGTGTAATTGCCTCTGCTACCAGCTGATCTACCTGACTTAAGACAAAGGATTGAAGCAGTTGTTGCAACAATTACTTCAGACACATTGATCAAGGTTTGGGAAGAACTCGCTTATTGACTAGATGTGTGCTGTATGATGAATGGTGCTTACATTGAACACTTGTAGTAAAAGCTGTTTGAATTGCTCTTTCATTTGGTGTATTATTTGTAATTGTATGTTAAAAGTATTAAATGCTACAAAGCCTTAAAACCCCGATATTCATTTTAGAAACATCCAGTATTAAACTGTTGAGTATTGCATATTTATGTGCAATATGTTTAAAACCTAAAGATTTAATTTAATTAAATGTATGGGTATCTTTCCTGTAGATATTGAATTCAATTTTTTTTGCTGTTCATTCCTAATTATATTCAGGTCCAAAACGGGATTTGATTATTTTTCTCCAATTCAATAGTAAATAAATAAATTGGGTCTGCAATCATCTTACCTCATATTTCACTGTTTCTTGTAAGACATGTTTCAAAGCATCTTTGCTGTTCAGTCCATACCAACTGAAGATGAAGCAAAGATGCATTGAAACATGTCTTACAAGAAATATGAGGTAAGATGATGGCAGGCCCAACTTATTTATTAAGTAGAACCTCATAATATTACTACCTATTGTATTTTCATAATCAATAGAAAATTTCACAGATTCATCTTGAAGGTTAAGTAATTTCAATGCATCTTCTATATATTCGGAAATTATTACTGAGAAAATGTCATCAACATATATACTAACATTTAAATATCCACGAGTAGGCATTGGTGATGTGATATTCGAGATAACCCATAAACAAATTAGTAAAAATGGTGAAAGTGGATTGCCCATCGTCAAACCTAAAATTGGTTTATAAAATTTTCTGTTGAAAGTGAAAAAAGAATTGTCGATACAAAGTTTTGTTAGACTTCTGTTTTTAATTTAAGATAAATTAACAATTTTTTCAAAATGACAAAAAAAAAATTCCATTGGGATACTAGGAAACAACATTGAAAAAAACTAATCTAGGGCTCTAGTGAGATGTTACTCAATTCTTCCACTAATTTTAAAGAATTTTCAATGCCTTTGTTGTCAAATTGTGGAAAGTCATTAAATTTCTTTCTAAGCCATTTTGCTAAATAATATCATGGAGAACCAACATTTTTAATTGAAACCATCTCCTCCATTGTCCAGCTTTTGTAGAAGAGACCAGCCTTTCTGCCAAATATTGGAGTGCAAGAGAGCGAATGATTTCATTATCAAGTGCTCGACATTAGATACCAACCAACCACATTGTTAATTATGGGTTTCATCTTATTTCCATACTCATGTATTTTAGAAAGACCACATAATTTAGGATTTGATGGGCTTGTAACTTTTAGTTTGTACATGTCTCAAGATTTAAATTAAAATTCTTTACATCTCACCTCATATCCAGCCTTGTAACTAAACCAGTAATTTTACGACCGATGTTCTGTCATCCAGGAAAACTGTTTCTTACCCTATCTGTTGGTGAACCAATGAACCTCAGAATCAAATCAAATTCCCCGACTGTCAAACTTCTGCTGTCAACACAACTTTCCAACTGTAATCTGGTGCCAGTTTGAACTTTGAGATCAAATCTTGCTCATCGGGAACTTCAAAAATTCATGGGTCTATATTTGTTCTTCTGAAGCAAGATTTGATCTCAAATTAAATTTGTAGAGTAAAATATATGCCTAAATCAGGATTTTAACCCAATGTTTCTATTTCTGCACACCAGTGCTCTACCATCCGAGCTATTAGGCATCTGATTTATTCATAGGTTTTTCTCTATACATGACAGATATCAGTGAAATTTGTTTGATCTCAAGTTCATCAAAACAGCACCAGATGACAGACAGTTGGTGGGGATGGTGTAAGTTTGACAGTTGGAGTTTTGCTGAGGATGGAAGGGATGCTTTCAGAAACTGGTCCAGTGAAAATCATGGAGTTTTATGAGGTGAGATGTAAAAATAACATCCGATTCATTTATGTAAATTAAATTTCCAAGCCTGCTGAGAATTCAAGTCAGAATCACTAAACAGGAGGCAAGCACGCTAGCAATGGACTAGCCTCACATGAAATATTAGTTACACTATTATTAAAGTTACTATTAACAATATTATTATATACTATTTTTGTTTTGATAAAACAAAATTAGATTTTGCTTCACCTGGGCAAAATAAATTCAGCAACTATGAAGCCATGATTCTCATGTCAGAAATATTTGTTATCCCTTTCACAACCAACTTTACATTATAATGGTAATACTCTAAGGTGTTAAAACTACATATCATCAAACTCTTACTGATTTGATTTTAAATTCTTACAAGATTACGGCTTTATAAGGTTCTTGCAAGACCAGTATTAAGATATGGTAGTGAAGCATGGACAATACGAAGAAGAGATGAAAGCTGAATAACAGCAAGTGAGATGCGATTTATGTGCCTTACAGCAGGCTACACAAAGTGGGACTATAAAAGAAATGAGGAAATTATGGAAGAGTTGGATGTAGAACCCATTCTTCACCATATACAAAACTGCCAGAACTGGAAAGCCCATCTTCATAGAATTCCAAAAGCCATACTTCGCTACTGTCCCCAAGGCAGAAGATCGCTGGGACGTCCAAAAAAGCGCTGGATGGAAAATTCCTCTTTGAGACCGTAACAGGCTACACGGCCTAATACTTGCATGGATGATGATGATAAGATGGAAAAATAAAATAAAATAAATAAAATGTATCCGAACATACCTGCCCCTTTCAACAATCTCTCCTTCCCTCAACACAAGGATTTCATCAGCATGAATAATTGTAGATAGTCGATGTGCTACAATAATTGTGGTTCTGTTTGCACACACTCTTTGAAGAGCAGCTTGTATGTTTCTCTCTGTTTGAGTATCTAAAGCGCTTGTAGCTTCATCCAGTAATACAATATGTGGTGCTTTCAGCAAAGTTCTAGCAATTGCTACCCTCTGTTTCTCACCTCCACTCAGTTTCAGCCCTCTCTCTCCTACCTACAAACAGTACATTTATATTAGTAAAAGTTCCTCCTTATTTTTTCTTCATATAGGAATTATACATATTATAAACTTCACTAATATCTATTCAACTGATTCATGAACATTAAAAACGAAAATCTGTCATGCAGGAGCTGCATAAGTGAAGCAAATTCCTCAGCAAGTCGAATCTGTGTAGTTTACTACTAAATGCAAATTCATTTATACAATATACAAGTATTCCATAACTATGAAACTAATTTTTTTTAAATGTTTTTATCATTAATGATTGAAGCTGTGGCTTCATCTTTGCAAATGGTGGCTTCTTGATTAAGAAGACTTTATTGGGAATTTAAAAATAACTTAAATTTGAAGAGAAAAATTTTTCTCTTCAAATTTAATTTATCCTTCAATGAGATGTGTTAAATTAATAATAAAACTTTTGGCACGACAGGCCTACAAGGCCCTTAGCCTACCAGCCGGCCTCACATCCACGTGTCAATCACAGAGGTAGATGATAATCAGCCAGTGTAGGGGTGACATGTGGTCAGCATGTCGGGTCCCCCAGCAGTTATAGCTGGTTTTCTCAATCTGGAGCTGCTACTTATTGTAGCTACCCAAATGCATCACGATGCTGGGTGGGCACCGGTCCCATACTAGCCAAAATGCCATGAGAAAATTTCTTCCCCCATGGAGACTTGAACCAGCGCAAGTCCCATAGCTCTGTAGCTCTGCACCAAGACTTCCTGCCTTAACCACTCGGCTACGGCACGGGACAAATTAATAATAAAAACATCAATAAAAACCCTACTGGCTTTTAATAAAGTCTTCTTAATCAAGAAGCTGCCATTTGCAAAGATGAAGCCACAGCTTCAAGCATTCGATGCATGGGAATTACAATGTATATAAGAGAAAAATTTTATTTATATTATTTTTAGTCTGGACATCTTACCTCAATATTAATGTTGATTTGTTCTTGGACATGTTTCAAAACAACATTAATATTGAGGTAAGATGTCCAGACTAAAAATAATATAATTAAAATAACTTCAAAATATAACTTCCTAAAATTAAAAATTTTATGTCTAGATTGGAACTCGCCCAGTAGCTCAGTTGGTAAGAGCATTGGTACGGTAAACCAAAGGTCCTGGGTTCGGGTCCCGGTCTGGGCAAAAATGTTTCTCTTCAAATTTAATTGTTTTTTTATTTCATTATTACATCTTAAACACTCAATTTAAAAAAAAAGCTGCTAGAGGATTTTTTAACGATGCCATTAAATTAAAAATTTTAATTTCAAAACTGTAAATCAACTTTTTGTGCCATAAAACTAATTCTATAGACTTTTTAATCTATAATTACTTACCATATGATCTTCCCTTTCTTAATTAATTGGTATGAAATAAAGGTCATTGTGAGGAAAAGGAATTCAGCTGCTAGAGCAATTTTTTAATTTTTGCCTTACAGACAACCCCATTCTCAATGGTCCAATTTTGCTAGTTTATGGAATATATCTTTCTTTTGAAAATTAAATTGCACATACCAAGGAATTGGGGATGAAAGTAAACAACAATGAAACTAAATATATGGTAACACACAAAAATCCATTTTATAATAGAAACAGACAGTTAATGACAAATGAGGGAGATTTTGAAGAAGTGGCTGAATTCAAGTACCTAGGTATTATCGCCTCACTATGATGGCTGTCCAACGGCTCACTTTGTTTTCCCACAGCTGTTATATATAATTAAATACAAAGATGCCGACTACTGCCACTATAATAATTCTGCATGTTAATCATTGTCAAGCATTGTCGCGCAGCACCTACTTTTATATAAATGGACAACCATCATAGTGAGGCGATAATACAATAATTACAAACATGAATGAGGTACAGTACGAGATTAAACATAGGCTCAATTCTGAAATGAATGCTATTACACATTACAAGGACTTCTGTCATATACCAACTTTTCTAAAAAAAAGTTAAAACTAAAAATATATAAAACCGTTATTCTCCCGGTTATATTATATGGATGGAAAACGTGGGACTCTTACTTTAAGGGAGGAGAAAAGATTATGAATATTTGAGAATAAAGTTCTTAGGAACATTTTTAGACCAAAGAGAAACAAAGAAACAGGTGAATGTAGAAGACTACATAACAGTAAGCTACATGATCTTTATGGGAAGCCAGATGTAATAAGAACAATTAAGTCTCATACACTGTAGGTAGGACATGTGGCACAAATGGGGAATGAATGAGAGGCAAGGAAAATCCTTGTACGAAAACCAGAGGGAAGCACTCAGTAGGAAGCCAAGAATGAGGTGGGAGAATAACATTAACCTTGATTTGAGGGAAGTCAATTATAATTAAATAATTGGAAAATATTGTTCAGGATAGGGATGTATGGAGAACTCATGTCTGTGCAATCATGGACCTATGGATTGATGTGCCAGTCAGTTATACCAAGTTTTGTAGGCAATCAAACAAAAATTGTGGTTGTTATAGCATTGAAAATCCGTCTCCATTGTAATTCTGCCTGAAGGCAGGTCCTTCACTGCAATCATAGCATTTTCATGCTATGCTTGCAGCTTTACTAGGGAATTGTAGGTGTGGTAGCTTCCTGTAGCTTTCCGCACCAGTGAAGGATGATGATGATAAGGGTGATGATGGCCATATGATTTCGGGGACCATTTGGGCCTTAAAGTTTTCCTGACATTTGTCTTACAGGTGAGGAAAAGCCCCAATAAAAACCTCACCCAGAAAAACTGCCCTGACTGGGGATCGAACCCAGGCCCACTGCGTGACAAGGCAGCACGCTACCTCGAGACCACAGCGGTGGAAGCATTGAAAATGTTTCCCCTAAAATTTTAGCTTTCAGGTCAATCACCACACCTAATTATCTAATTTTGCTCATTAATAATATATAATAATATAAAGCGAAAGTATAATAAATTCCAATCTTAATAATGTAGACAATAAATGTTTTCGATTTGAAGAAAAAACCCAAATTCCATCTAGTTTTATGGGAAAAAAATTCAATTTAAAACTTTTCTTTAATTTTTTAATTATTAATTAATTTTTTAGTTTAGTTTAAAATAGATAGGGCTAAAGTCAATTTTTTACCTCAATATTAATGTTGATTTGTTCTTGCAAGAACAAATCAACATTAATATTGAGGTAAGATGTTCAGACTAAAAATAATATAATTAAAATAACCTCAAAAATATAACTTCCTAAAATTAAATATTAAGTCAATTTTACTTGTTTATTGAAATATTACATGTCTATTTTGTTAGAATTCTTGTGACATTGAGAATTAAAGCATTCTGCCAAGAATTCTAAAAAGATATGAAGTAAGACTTACTGAAATTTATTAAAATGAACCTCATAATGTTATTTGTATTGAAATATTAATACAAAATATATATATAATCTCATAAGCTGGTATAAGGATAATTAAATAAAATTCAGAAATCGGTAAAGTTTTAGAAGAAGAAAATTTATTAGTCATCATCATCAACTGGTATTATGGCAGCTGCCGCCATCTTCCGGAAACCAAATGCCATTCCTCTCTGTCCATCCATTGATCTTCCTCCAATCCTCTGATATGTCCATAGCCACTTGCATCCCTTTAATTTATTAGTCAATACTTAAGAACAATGAGTGATCATTTAGATAGGATAAAAAAAATTAAATATCTCTCTTTTAATGATATGCATTGGAAAAAAGAAAAGAACAAGAAAAGACTTCTCTTAGATTGTGAACAAACTTGAATTTTCTAACTTTTCTGGAATTGGAGTATCTATAATGACTTACTTTTGTTTCGTAAGATTCAGGAAAAAGACAGAATTCTATCGTGTATATCAGCATTTCTTGCAGCAGCTATTATGTCACCATCTGGTGCAGAGATTCTTCCATATTGTATATTATACCTAAAATGAATCATAGACTTATTATTACATGCACACCAAAACATATTTTAATACTACAAGCACTCAGTATTTTCTTTCTTATTGCTGAATGCTTTTGTCATAAGTAATGTCACGAGTGAATTTATCTAGAGGATTTGAAAATCAAGAGTGGCATTTGTTAGGACTATTCAACTAATAAAATTAAGCTGTTTACTAAAAAAAATCATTATTTAAATATAATTACCGGTTAAGATAAAATCAAATGTTTCATACCTCTCCTCATAATCAATCTTCTAAGTAGATCATGATTTCAAGACCATTGCGGTCCCATCCTCTGAAGAAGTGGTTCTTCCAATCAATATAACATCAGTCGTCAAGATGGTACTGAGGATGGGACCGCAATGGTCTTGAAATCGCGATCTACTTAGAAGATTGATTATGAGGAGAGGTATGAAACATTTGATTTTATCTTAAATTAAACCTCATAGTGATTTATTCCTATAAAACTTCAATAGTTACTGGTATTTTAAAATATTCATATATTTTATGTAAACGGTGATGTTTGAAAACAAATTGGAAATGTATGGTTATGTTTCATTGTTCATTCACTGCAACTTGATCATATTATTATTGCCAAATAGGATCACAATATTTTAAGAATGCACCCTAGTGGAGAAAAAATAAAATACATCAAACTGTATATTATAACCAACATTCCATCCATCCATAGTAATTCTGCCCAAAGGCAGGTCTTTCACTGCAATCATAGCATTTTTATGCTATGCTTTACAACTTTGCAACCAACATTATAGGTTATTAATTTATTTTTTAGTAAACAACTCACTAAAATCATTATTTAAAAACACAATATTATTGAACACACAAGTAGTTTGAAGGAATCTGTTTATTATTTGCTATATTGTATATATTTGTCGGAGAATCAGTCACTGCAAAATAATGTTCTGACCTGTTCACAAAAGCCAGCTGATAAAGAGAAATCAATAAAGAGCAAGGTAACATGACTGTCATTGGTTGTAAAACAAAATTCATTGAAACGTGATTGGTCATTGACTCCCATTTGGGCACGAGTTAAGTAGTCTTTATAAAGACATCTTCAGAACTTCATTTTTATTGTGAACGTTCTGATGTCAGAAGTGGAACTGGTCAACAATAAGAAAAAATCATAAAGCTTATAAAATAAATGCAGAAAATTTATGGCATTCTGGAAAACGAATAGCAAATCAACTTGCTAAAAGAGGAGGTAATATAAAAAAATTGGAAAATAAGAACATGAGAAATCATTATGAAAATATATAGGAAGTAACATTATGAGGTTCTACTTAACAAGTTTGGTCTGTCTTCATCTTACCTCATAATTCGTTGTTTCTTGTAAGACATGTTTCAAAGCTTCTTAGCTTCATCTTCGGTTGGTACAGACTGATCTTCTTATTTAAGGTAGAATTTTTTATCACTCACCTCATATTGTTCTTCTTATTTGACTATAAACTAGTTTCGGAACATAGTTTCTGTTCCATCCTCAGTATCGTCACGACTGTTGTTCTGTCATCTTGAAGAGCTGTCCTTCGCTCCTTCCATTGCCTGACTGAAAAACTTCGAAACCAGGTCATTCTCACCGGGAATTTCAAAGTTCATCAATGAAATTCCCGGTGAGAATGACCTGGTTTCGAGGTTTTTCAGTCAGCCAATGGAAGGAGCGAAGGGCAGCTCTTCAAGACAACAGAACAATGGTTGTGACTATACTGAGGATGGAACAGAAACTATGTTCCAAAACTAGTTTATAGTCAAATAAGAAGAACAATATGAGGTGAGTGATAAAAAATTCTACCTTAATGAATATAGCTCATAGTGAGAATTCCTAAAATAAGTGACCTCCTTCTATTTTTACGTCAAAATCAAATTTTGTATTTATAATCTTCCTTAAGACTTAAGTGTCTAATTTATTATGAAAATACAATAAGAAGTAAACTTAAGTTATGTAGGTAGGAAATAACACTATGAGGTTTCTTTAATTTATGTTGAATTGTTTTTGACTCACCTCATAAGTATGAAGCGAGTCAAAAACAACTCAACATAAAGAAGTAAACTAAGAGTCGTATGCAAATACATTAGTCTCTACTCAAATTACTTCCAATCACTGGTGAGCTGAGATCGAATTAACGGCCGCCTTACCGGTCATGCATGAATGTTGACATTTTCGTAATATTGGCAACGAATTACCCAGAATTCTCAGCGATAAAACCACTTCCGTTATTTTCGTCTGCTATAGAGGAATGCATTTATGCTTGCATCCCGCAAATAATACCGTATACAAACACGTCTGCGACGCGCAATATTACGCCGATTCTCCTGTTCTTCCAGTTGAATTCTTTGGTAGACTCTATCAAATTCCTCTTCTCCGCGTATACCGAAAACATGATCGAAGTCTTCAAGGTCCGACATCTTGGATAAGTTTCAAACTACATCGGTTACCATCGGTTCCCTTCGGGATTTTCACATAAGTTTATATCTTGAGCTACGATCTTAAGGTACCTTGTCAGGTAGCTTACAATTATTACCACGTGAATAGATTTCTGAGTAAGAAAAATGTGTTTGGATAAAACTTTATCAGCAGAGAACGCCTTTTACTGTCTAATGCGTTCAAACATTCGACCCTTAGAGTTAAGAATTAAATTAATATTTTTATTACCTCACCTCATATCCTTTTTCTTCTCCGTAGACTGCAGTTTCGGAGCTATATCTCGATCATCAGTAGCCTCTTGTCGACCGGTGTTATGTCGTTTCTTGGCAGTTTTCTGCTTGAAAACCGCCAAGAAACGACATAATACCAGTCAACAAGAGGCTACTGATGATGGAGATACAGCTCCGAAACTGCAGTCTAGAAGAAAAAGGTTATGAGGTGAGGTAATAAAAATATTAAATTTAATTCTTAAATTGAACCTCAGTGTTTTTCCCTGTGAAAGTTAAATAACTAAACTTACTTATTAAGTAGAACCTCATAATGTTACTTCCTACTGTATTTTCGCAATAAATTAAACACTTAAGTCTTAAGGAAGATTATAAATACAGATTATTATGATTTTAGACTCACCTCATATTTTTTTTTTTTTGCAGACTTGTGTGACATTGTCAATGCCTCCCAAAAGAAACCTCATAGTATTAACTTCCTTCAAATATTAAATTAACAATGTATAAGGAAAAAATTCGTGTTTAGATTAGAGTGCCCAGAGAGAGAGAGAGAGAGAGAGAGAGAGAGAGAGAGAGAGAGAGAAGAAAATCGCACTGTCTAATTCTCTTATTCAAGATCCTACATACCTCAATTCCCAATTATTTATCATCTCGTTTCCAGTATCTATCCTCAAACCATAACTTAAACACAAGATCACAACATAGCCTCTTACTTAATATACCGCAACATAGGACATCACATCACTCCATGTCATATACTATTTTCACATCTCGCAACTGCAATTCCCTACCACAAGAACTAAGGGGCTGCCGGACATTGGCATCTTTTAAAAGAAATCTAAATTTATATTTGCTCTAACGTCGCTTTCATTATTACCCAGTGTAAGGTACATACATTAATTGGTGTTTCTCGTATAATTTATCATAACACTGATATCTTAAAAGAATTGAAGACTATGCCAATTTTGGAATATATTAAACAGTACCAACTAAATTGGAAACACCATCTTGAAAGAATGAGTTCAAATCGGATCCCCAAAGCTGTTTATAATTATATACCAAGAGGACGAAGATCACTGGGCCGTCCTATGAAATGCTGGAGGGAAAATTTTCTATAGGATCGTAACAGGCCTTGGCCTAATACTTGGAAGGAAGAAGAAGAAGAAGATTATTATTATATTATATTATTATTATTATTATTATTGTAAGTATTATTATTGTTATTATTATATAAAATTTTGGTTTGTACATGAAATATACATTGCTACATTTAATGTGTCTTTTAACTGTTTATAATTAGTATAGTGTATATCTATATTTGTCAAATATTTATTTGTATTTGTGCTGGTTGAGTGGAAGAGAAGGCCTTATGGCCTTAACTCTGCCAGAATAAATAAAACATTCATAATGTTAAAAATTCCCAAATTTAATATATAAATAAAACATTATTATTATTATTATCATAGATCGGTGGTAGAGTATTGGTCTAGAAAGCCAAAGGTCCTGGGTTCAAACCACAGACTAACATATCATTTTTCTCTTGAAATATAATTTGTCCTTCAGTGGGAAGTGTTAAATTAATAATAAAAAACACTGAACTGTCACCATGTATGGGATGAAAACATGACAAAACTGTCTTGCTATACCATCTACACAAAAAAAACTCTACCTTCAAACAAGTGCAAGATTTGTGAAGACCAAGAAGCAATATTAAATGCAGATCACTTGTAATTATTATTAATTAACAGTATAGAATGTGAAAAAATTCACTTATTTGTTTGAGAATCACAATATCCACGAAATCTAGTTTCAGTGAATTAAGTAGAATATTTTTTTTTAAAGAAACATTATTGCTTGAATTGGGAATCGAACCCTAGACTTCTGACTCTACACGTCAATGTGCTGTCTGTTACACCATTGAAGACCCAATACAATCATGATGGTTTGATTCCTGGATCAAGCATTAATTTTTCTTTTCAAAAAGTAAATTTTCTCCAGGACCAGAATATATTAAACTAAATATAACATCAAAATAAATAAAATAAGCTTATCACTCACTAATTAAAACACTTACTTTATGGTGTTATTGAAGAGGACGGTGTCTTGAGGAACTACACCAATTGCTCGCCGCAACGATGCTTGTTGTACTGTTTTAATGTTTTGTCCATCAATGACTATGCTGCCAGATTCAACATCATAAAATCTAAATAATAAACGAATAATTGTGCTTTTGCCACTCCCTGACGGACCAACCTGCACATCATTGTAAATAAAATATTATAATTTCCATCATTTTCATCTCCTTTCCTCCTTTGCTTTGTGTTTATTCACCAATGGAATGTAATCATTCTATTAAATTCAAACAATAAAACATGAATAAATCATATTTGAAGAGAAAAATTTTCGCCTAGACCGGGACTCGAACCCGGGACCCTTGGCTTTCCGGGCCAAGTGCTCTACCAACTGAGCTACCGAGGCGAGTTACGATCTAGACGCAAATTTTTCTCTTATGTACGTAATTGTAATTCCCTCGCGCCAAATGCTTGAAACCATAGCTTCTATCTTTGCAAATGGCGGCTTCTTAGTTAAGAAGACATTTATTGGGAATTTAACACTACTTTATAGCCAGTAGGGCTTCTATTGACGATTTTATTATTAATTTAACACTTCTCATAGAAGGATAAATTATATTTGAAGAGAAAAATTTTCGCCTAGACCGGGACTCGAACCCGGGACCCTTGGCTTTCCGGGCCAAGTGCTCTACCAACTGAGCTACCGAGGCGAGTTACGATCTAGACGCAAATTTTTCTCTTATGTACGTAATTGTAATTCCCTCGCGCCAAATGCTTGAAACCATAGCTTCTATCTTTGCAAATGGCGGCTTCTTAGTTAAGAAGACATTTATTGGGAATTTAACACTACTTTATAGCCAGTAGGGCTTCTATTGACGATTTTATTATTAATTTAACACTTCTCATAGAAGGATAAATTATATTTGAAGAGAAAAATTTTCGCCTAGACCGGGACTCGAACCCGGGACCCTTGGCTTTCCGGGCCAAGTGCTCTACCAACTGAGCTACCGAGGCGAGTTACGATCTAGACGCAAATTTTTCTCTTATGTACGTAATTGTAATTCCCTCGCGCCAAATGCTTGAAACCATAGCTTCTATCTTTGCAAATGGCGGCTTCTTAGTTAAGAAGACATTTATTGGGAATTTAACACTACTTTATAGCCAGTAGGGCTTCTATTGACGATTTTATTATTAATTTAACACTTCTCATAGAAGGATAAATTATATTTGAAGAGAAAAATTTTCGCCTAGACCGGGACTCGAACCCGGGACCCTTGGCTTTCCGGGCCAAGTGCTCTACCAACTGAGCTACCGAGGCGAGTTACGATCTAGACGCAAATTTTTCTCTTATGTACGTAATTGTAATTCCCTCGCGCCAAATGCTTGAAACCATAGCTTCTATCTTTGCAAATGGCGGCTTCTTAGTTAAGAAGACATTTATTGGGAATTTAACACTACTTTATAGCCAGTAGGGCTTCTATTGACGATTTTATTATTAATTTAACACTTCTCATAGAAGGATAAATTATATTTGAAGAGAAAAATTTTCGCCTAGACCGGGACTCGAACCCGGGACCCTTGGCTTTCCGGGCCAAGTGCTCTACCAACTGAGCTACCGAGGCGAGTTACGATCTAGACGCAAATTTTTCTCTTATGTACGTAATTGTAATTCCCTCGCGCCAAATGCTTGAAACCATAGCTTCTATCTTTGCAAATGGCGGCTTCTTAGTTAAGAAGACATTTATTGGGAATTTAACACTACTTTATAGCCAGTAGGGCTTCTATTGACGATTTTATTATTAATTTAACACTTCTCATAGAAGGATAAATTATATTTGAAGAGAAAAATTTTCGCCTAGACCGGGACTCGAACCCGGGACCCTTAATAATAAAATAAGATCGTAACTCGCCTCGGTAGCTCAGTTGGTAGAGCACTTGGCCCGGAAAGCCAAGGGTCCCGGGTTCGAGTCCCGGTCTAGGCGAAAATTTTTCTCTTCAAATATAATTTATCCTTCTATGAGAAGTGTTAAATTAATAATAAAATCGTCAATAGAAGCCCTACTGGCTATAAAGTAGTGTTAAATTCCCAATAAATGTCTTCTTAACTAAGAAGCCGCCATTTGCAAAGATAGAAGCTATGGTTTCAAGCATTTGGCGCGAGGGAATTACAATTACGTACATAAGAGAAAAATTTGCGTCTAGATCGTAACTCGCCTCGGTAGCTCAGTTGGTAGAGCACTTGGCCCGGAAAGCCAAGGGTCCCGGGTTCGAGTCCCGGTCTAGGCGAAAATTTTTCTCTTCAAATATAATTTATCCTTCTATGAGAAGTGTTAAATTAATAATAAAATCGTCAATAGAAGCCCTACTGGCTATAAAGTAGTGTTAAATTCCCAATAAATGTCTTCTTAACTAAGAAGCCGCCATTTGCAAAGATAGAAGCTATGGTTTCAAGCATTTGGCGCGAGGGAATTACAATTACGTACATAAGAGAAAATTTGCGTCTAGATCGTAACTCGCCTCGGTAGCTCAGTTGGTAGAGCACTTGGCCCGGAAAGCCAAGGGTCCCGGGTTCGAGTCCCGGTCTAGGCGAAAATTTTTCTCTTCAAATATAATTTATCCTTCTATGAGAAGTGTTAAATTAATAATAAAATCGTCAATAGAAGCCCTACTGGCTATAAAGTAGTGTTAAATTCCCAATAAATGTCTTCTTAACTAAGAAGCCGCCATTTGCAAAGATAGAAGCTATGGTTTCAAGCATTTGGCGCGAGGGAATTACAATTACGTACATAAGAGAAAAATTTGCGTCTAGATCGTAACTCGCCTCGGTAGCTCAGTTGGTAGAGCACTTGGCCCGGAAAGCCAAGGGTCCCGGGTTCGAGTCCCGGTCTAGGCGAAAATTTTCTCTTCAAATATAATTTATCCTTCTATGAGAAGTGTTAAATTAATAATAAAATCGTCAATAGAAGCCCTACTGGCTATAAAGTAGTGTTAAATTCCCAATAAATGTCTTCTTAACTAAGAAGCCGCCATTTGCAAAGATAGAAGCTATGGTTTCAAGCATTTGGCGCGAGGGAATTACAATTACGTACATAAGAGAAAAATTTGCGTCTAGATCGTAACTCGCCTCGGTAGCTCAGTTGGTAGAGCACTTGGCCCGGAAAGCCAGGGTCCCGGGTTCGAGTCCCGGTCTAGGCGAAAATTTTTCTCTTCAAATATAATTTATCCTTCTATGAGAAGTGTTAAATTAATAATAAAATCGTCAATAGAAGCCCTACTGGCTATAAAGTAGTGTTAAATTCCCATAAATGTCTTCTTAACTAAGAAGCCGCCATTTGCAAAGATAGAAGCTATGGTTTCAAGCATTTGGCGCGAGGGAATTACAATTACGTACATAAGAGAAAAATTTGCGTCTAGATCGTAACTCGCCTCGGTAGCTCAGTTGGTAGAGCACTTGGCCCGGAAAGCCAAGGGTCCCGGGTTCGAGTCCCGGTCTAGGCGAAAATTTTTCTCTTCAAATATAATTTATCCTTCTATGAGAAGTGTTAAATTAATAATAAAATCGTCAATAGAAGCCCTACTGGCTATAAAGTAGTGTTAAATTCCCAATAAATGTCTTCTTAACTAAGAAGCCGCCATTTGCAAAGATAGAAGCTATGGTTTCAAGCATTTGGCGCAAGGGAATTACAATTACGTACATAAGAGAAAAATTTGCGTCTAGATCGTAACTCGCCTCGGTAGCTCAGTTGGTAGAGCACTTGGCCCGGAAAGCCAAGGGTCCCGGGTTCGAGTCCCGGTCTAGGCGAAAATTTTTCTCTTCAAATATAATTTATCCTTCTATGAGAAGTGTTAAATTAATAATAAAATCGTCAATGAATAAATCATATTTGAAGAGAAAAATTATACGCTCAGACCGGGACTTGAACCCAGGACCTTTGGTTATTTAGACCAAGTGTTCTACCACCTGAGCTACCTGAGCAAGTACTGATCTAAACGCAAATTTTTCTCTATATACATTGTAATTCCCGCCCACCAAATGCTATGATCGGTACTTGCTCAGGTAGCTCAGGTGACAGAGCACTTGGTCTAGATAACCAAGGGTCCCGGGTTCAAGTCCCGGCCTGAGCGTATAATTTTTCTCTTCAAATATGATTTATCCATCATTGAGATGTATGAAATCTTATATATAAAAATTAATGTTTGTTCATACTTTATGCGCAGCCATACCGTTGATTCGATTGTGATGGGGTTTTTTGCAAAATGTTCAGGAGATTCCCGGGATGAACATAGGCTATAAGAGAGTTGTGATACTCAACTCCTACACCCTTAAAAATCGCCCTTTGTAGTGCAAAACGTGAAAAAAGTAGCTCTTTGGACTCTTAATGGCTTATGCTGCCTAAACCATAAGAAATACACAAAATTAATATACACAGAATTGAATATCTCAAAAAGCTCTACAAAAAGTCCGCGACAGCACATGTTTATCTCTTACAGATAACTCACAATAACCATTTTTGACTTTCATTGATACCAAGAGAATAATACCCATTCGGGTGAATCTTTCATCTTAATTATTGATACCAAGAGTCTCGCGCCGTAGCCGAGTGATTAAGCAAGAAGTCTTGGCGCAGAACTATGGGATTTATGCTGGTTCGAGTCTCCACGAGGGAACATTTTTTCTCATGGAATCTCGGCCAGTATGGGACCGGTGCACAGTGGGCCAGAAATGAAATCCAGCTGGAAAATATTATTTTCACTCCCCTCATCAATTTATATTTTTTTTTTCACTCTAATATAATTGTTATATGACGGTTCTTACTTATCTGCAGAGGAGGGTACAATTCTAAAAAAGTAGCTCTTTGGACGTTTAAATGGCTTACGCTGCCTAAAACCATAACAAATACACAAATTAATGTACACAGAATTGAACATCTAAAAAAAACTGTACCCATAAAAGAATAGTATAACAGCGCACGGCTGGTGGTAAAAACATATTAACATTTATTTAGGAGTAGCAGCGCACGCCGGGTATTAGCTAGTTAATAATAAAAACATCAATAAAACATGAAGTTTGAGGTAAGAATAACACGACTCATTTTATTAATTGAAGAACTCAATGTTCAATGTTTTTATTATTCATTTCATACATCTCAATGATGAAATATTTGAAGAGAAAAATTATACGGTCAAACTGGACTCGAACCCAGGACCTTTGGTTTTCTAGGCCAGTGCTCTATCGACAGAGCCATCTGGGCAGGTGCCAATCTAAACGCAAATTTTCTCTTATATATGTCGTTAATTCCCATGCACCGTATGCTATGAAACCTTTGCTTCTATCTTTGCAAATGGCGGCTTCTTTATTAAGAAGACATTTATTTGGGAATTTTACATTACATTATAAAGCCAGTGTGGCTTCTTTCGATTTTTCTCTTCAAATATGAACCTCAATGGACAACAATAGGATTACAAAAAGAATTTACAATGAACAACCACTACTGGCCAGAAAAGATGGAAAACCTAAATTAAGATGGGAGGATGGTATAATTCAAGACATTAAGATTTTAAAAATAAAAAACTGGAAGAATGAAGCGCAGAACAGGGAAGTCTGGCATAAGCTTCTGAAGGCGCCAACACCCACATGGGGCTGTCGAGCCAATTATGATGATGATGATGATGAAATATGAACCTCAATGTTATTTCCCATAATTAATTTATGAACAGATGATATAAACTTATTTATGTCCTTTCTATTAATTACACTTGTTTATTATAAGTTTGACATGCATTATTCATATGTTTATTGAACATTGTATCTATTTTTATGAACATTATCTATCTATCTATAATGGCATAGCCCATTGTTGAACGATAGCCTCTCCTTTATAAGGAGTTACTATATCAAGTTAATTTTTTAGTTATCTTATTTGCTCATAGTTGTCATGGACGGCATGCGGTCATCACACCGACCCAATGAGACATCTAACAGGAACTAAGGTATTACTAGGATGTTGATGGCAGTAAATTTTGCTTAGTGGCTTCTTTATTCAGGTTTAAGGATGTTTTACAAGCCTGAAAATCATCAGACTCAGGACCCATGGCTTGAAGTCTCTCCCAATGGACTTGCTCCTTGGATCTTTCCGTCCTAAAAAAATCCATCGACCCTGGCAAGGTTATGAACATTATAGTACATGGTATTGTAATGTTTCATTTTGTGGCCATTTTTTTAATAACTATAAAGTACTGATATAAGATATAATATGAAATACACTGCTCAAAACAATTAGAGGAACACTATGAAATATGCAAATATTTTTTCATTGGATAAAGGTACAAACATGAAATTAATAAATTACATTATTTGTGGTTATTTATTTATTTATTGCTCATGTCAGTAAAAACAAATTAATAACGCTGACAATTAACTTTTCAAATAATTCCGCTATGTAAGCAATTGAATCTTGTGCTTATTTTTCAAAGTTAAACACCCGTTATATAGAGTTAGTATCGTGTATGGCCTCAACGACATTCAATGACAGTTTGGCACCATTGTGGCATGCTCCCAATAAGATTCTGGATTTCCTCTTGCGGGATATTCTCCCATTCCTCCTTCAGAGCATCTCCAAGTTGTTGCAGAGTTTGTGGAGCTTGATGTCGGTTCCTGTCTAGAAGATCCCACAAGTGTTCAATAGGGTTGAGGTCTGGGCTGATCGCTGGCCACTCCATTACCTCAATTTCATTCCTCCTCAGGAAATCCCTGGTGACAGCCGCAGAATGTGCCCTGGCATTATCCTGCATAAACAGAAATCCAGGGCCTACTCCATTGGCAGCAGGTACTAAATGCTCTTCCTGAACGTGCTCGATATACTGGACAGCATTCAGTCGCTGGGGAACAAGTACAAGGTCTATACGATTGTTGTACATAACTACGGCCCACCCATTATGGAATCTCCTCCGAATCTATCAATTTCCTGTACAGCCTCTGCAGAAAATCTTTCTCCTCGCTGTCCCCACACCCTCAATCGACCATCACAATGTGTAAGACGATACCTGGATTCATCCGAGAAGAGCACAGACTCCCACTGGTTCAGGTTCCAATCACCATGGTTTTCAGCATACGTACGTCTTGCTGCCTTATGCCCATTTGTTAAGCGTGGTTTTTTAACGGGCCTTTTTGGACGAATATTCTCTTTCCTTAATCTCTTCCTTATGGTTTGGTCTGAAACCCGGATTCCGGAAGCCATATGAAGGTCATTCTGCAGGTCTTTTGCAGTTTTTGTACGCTGTCGAAGAGCAGAAAGAACAACGTATCTGTCATCCTGGGGGCTTGTTTTAAATTTACGGCCCTGGCCACGTCTTCTACAATACTGACCTGTCTCTCTGTGCCTGTTGCGTAACCTGGACACCACGCAAGGAGAAACCCCAAGCTCTCTAGCCACTTGTCGCAGAGATTGACCTTGTCGTAAAAGATGTAGAGCATGATACATTTCAAACTCATTTAAATGCCTCATTTTGTCAGAGACTTCAATAAACAAGGCAATAATCAACATTCGTCACTATAGCAACATCAGGAAGCTTACCAATTAGAACTGGCCAGTGCCTTCCAAAATAAAAAATTTCTCTATATTTGTTATTTGAGGTAATTTCTCTGTATTTAGGCCATGGATCTTTAAAATTTGTATCCAATGATAAAATTAATAATTCAATTTACATATTGTCCAACTTTCAGCATCACAGCTTTAAAAAACAATTACTTATTCAATTTATTACAAGTGTTCCTCTAATTGTTTTGAGCAGTGTAGAAGTACCTATAAAATAGAGATTAAACTAAAGTAAAGGTAGGAGAGAGAGAGAGAACTTATATAGGTTGAACATACTTACCAAAGCCATAGTCTTCCCTGATGGAACTGTGAAGCTTATATTGCGAAGAACAAGCCTCTCAGGTACATATCCAAAACTCACATTGTGAAAATCTACAGTTCCTCTCTTTACAGAGAGAGGTCCAGCTGCAGGAGCATCAACCACCTCTTGTTCTTCACGCATCAAGTCAAACATGTTCTCCATGTCTACAAAATTCTTCTGAATTGCTCTATAAGAAAAGAAAAAGTTCATGACTACTGAATCAAAATTATGCAGAATTATTCAGAAAATAAATCTCAGAATAATTTATACTTCTCTTTTTAGTAACTGTTCAGTGTCAGTTATCAGAAGGTCCCACACTATGGATGAATAGTCTAAGGCACCCAACCTGGGCACAAAGCATTGAATGCCCACTAGTTTGAGTCCAATGGCAGAACAAATTTTCTCAAGGAAGTTCAAAAGAATTCCTTAGAAAATCAATCTCATCTTCATTTATACTTCTCTTATTATAATTATACAATGACAGTTGTCAAAAGGTTCCACACCATGGCTGAGTGGTCTAAGGCTATCCACCTCATACACACTAGTGAGTCCGTATGGGGGAAGAAATTTTTTTCATGGAATTTTCAAACAATTAAAAAAAAATCTCAGAAGGCACATATTTGTATTTCTCTTTTTAGTAATTATCCAGTATCAGTTATCAAAAGGTCTCACACCATTGCATCTTACCTTGGTGTGGAACCATAAAATGCACAGTTAAGTCCCCATAGGGAACAAAATTTTCTCATGAAAGTTTGGGCAGTATCTGTCATGGGGAATTCAGATAGTTATAGGATATAGTGGCTCTAGATAGAGAAAACCAGCTGTAATGCTGACTAAATGTCATCCACTTACTGTCTACATGATATATAACTCAGTAATTTATACATGTGGATGTGAGGTTAGCAGCCAGGAGGTATCCCAAAAGCCTTCTAGGCCTATAGTTTCATTGACCTTTTCAGTCATCAAAAAAAGAAGCATTTTTATTTATTATTTCTGTCAATTCTATGTAAAAGTAAAAAGGTAAAGTGATCCCACTACAGGCCTCAGGCCCTTCGGGTAGTAGAAAGTTAAGGCTCCCGCTTTTTCTGGACAATCGGCACTTGATGTCAGCAGGGTTGTCAGCCATCTGTGATGGCCGCCTCTACACCCAGAACAAGCACCTGGTACTCGTTTCCGTTGGAGGCTGAGTCAACCCCAGGGTCATAGTGCCACCAGAAAGTTTGGGTCAGTTTAAAAATTCTGACCCCACCAGGATTTGAACCCTCAACCTTCCAGCTTGTAGCATATTGCCTTAACTACTACGCTACGGCGTGCCCCATGGATTCTATGTAGTCTATTAAAAAGGTAATACTGTCATCCTAATTGGATGATTCTTATCTCCACTTCCATTTTTAATATAATTTGATTTTAAGTTTATTTTTTTATGATTTGAACATGGTTGTGCAACATATACATTATATTAACTTAATATACATTATATAATGCACTCTTGCATGGAAATTTTCATAGAAGGGACTAGAATGCATTTCTGACAATACTGACAGGTCATCAGTTCGATAAAATCGATAACTCTATGTCAGTACTACACAGAGTGTATAACAACAACAGAATCAGCATCCTTGAAGATACAGAGATTCTAAAAGGAGCAAAGACCTACTCAATAAAAACATACCCGCAAATATAAACCCATTGTACAACCTGTACAACAACATCAGTACCAATTAAAATGCAGAAGATGAAACATTGATTTTGAAAGGCCTCCATTTTGAAATTTCTGAATTATTAAGTTAATAATTTAATTGAGGACAACTGACTTACCAGGTACCAATTTTATATTTAACATCTTCCACTAATAATTAGGATATTTGATCTGTGTATTCTTACCTCTTATGGTTGTTTTTGTTGAACATATGTTTCATGGTTTGAGAGCCCCATCTTCAACTTTTGTAGACTGTCTGTAAAAGCTGAAGATGGGGCTCACAAGCCTTGAAACATACGTTCAACAAAAACAACCATAAGAGGTAAGAATAAACAGACCAAATATCTTAATTATTAAATAAACCTCTTAATGTACACTTCCTAATGTATTAAAAAAGAGAGAGAGAGAGAGGCATCCTGTTTAAAATTATAACAGTGAGGAAAAAAAAAACTGCAATAAAGTATACACAGGAAAAATAAAAAAGGAATTGGACACTCACACAAAGGAACACTTTAGAAATATTAAAAATGGTGAAAACTATTGCAGCACATAGTTTTTTGGAGAGTCATAAAATTGAAAAAGAGGTTAAACTTTAAAACATTTGGAAAAACCTTTAGAATTGATGGTTTGGAAGAAGATATACATTCAGAAGACCAAAATTAGATCCATGAATTTTGAAATTCCCGATGAATAGGACCTGATCTCAAAGTATATCAAATCAACACCATATGGCAATGTTATATGAGGTAAAAGATATATTTCTGGTTAATTGTTTTTATAATATTACCTCATAGCAATACTTCCTATCAATATTATTGATTAACCTCTAGGCATGACTAAATTAGTAGAATAATATGAATATGACAAGGAAGAACAATTCACTATATTTCATACAAAACATTACAATTGGATATTAAAAAGCTTTTATTTTTATATAAATTTAATAATATAAACCTCAAAGTGTTATTAAGTTATGTAGATAGGAAATAACACTATGAGGTTCTTTAATATTGTTTATACAAAGTGTTATATTTGAAGAGAAAAATTATACGCTCAGACCGGGACTTGAACCTGGGATCCTTGGTTCTCTAGACCAAGTGCTCCACCACCTGAACTACCTGAGCATGTACTGATCTAAATGCAAATTTTTCTCTATTTACATTGTAATTCCCGCCCACCAAATGCTATGAAGCCTTTGCTTCTATCTTATGGCAGCTCCTATATTAAGAAGACATATTTGGGAATTATACATTACATTATAGATGCCAGTACAGCTTTTTTCGATGTTTTTATTATTCTCATTTATCCATCATTGAGATGTATGAAATTAATAATAAAAACATCTCAAAGCGTTACTTCCTAAGTTAAACATTACAGTTATCTAAACCATGTTATTATACAAATAAGGTTAAATATAAAACACCAATGTACATAATCGGAGGTCGTGGTTTGATTCTCAGTTCAAACATTAATTTCCCTTTTCAAAAAATAAAATAGGTTAATTAGAAATTAATTTTGAAATTACTTTTAAACTTATTAGAAGAATTTTTTTAGTCAACAGATTGTCTTATGACATTTCTGGCATTCTCATCCTGGCATTGGCAAATTATAACCTAATTCTGAGGTTTGACCATCTGGAAAATGGAGTTACGTTACCCCTGATGCTGATGATATGATGGGTGTTAAATAATAAAGTAGCTCCAGGAGAGTCCTTAAACTTAACTTAATCTAAATTCCAGATTATGGGCGACCACAGGTATAATCCCCTTAAAGAAAAAGTTCTTGTGGTCTGAATGAGAATTGAACCCAGGACTCTATTAATGTAGTCAGAAGCTGTGACAATAATGCCATGAGACTGGTCTATTAAAATAAATATGGGTGATCTTAACATAGTAAAAAATTCAATTTACCTGTAGTATGTTCCAAACCAGTTGAGCGGCACATATAATTGTGTGATATATGATGCAAATAGTACATAATCACCAACTGTAAGACCCTCATTATTCACAACCATGTGTACACACAACAAAGATCCAGTAAGTAAACCTCCACAAACTATTACATTCTGCATCGTATTGAGGATGTTCAGCGTTATCATAGATCTCCATTCTTCTGCAAATTAAAAAAAAATGTTATGAAAGATACATTGAAAATGTCACAAAGGCAGTGAAGAAACTTAAGTATGCATAAAAATCAAGAAATATGAGGCGAGTCAAAATACAACTCAAATTAATTAATCTCTATTTAAATTGATATTCCGAAGTAGCTCAGTGGTTTAGAGCACTGGTACATAGAACCAGAGACCTTGCGTTCAAATTACAGTTTAGGCATAATTTTTTTTTCTTTAAATGTTAATTTGTCCTTCAATTTAAGTGACAAATTTTAAATAAAAAAGATTGAAAATAAAATATAAAGAAGATTTTTTGTTCTAAGTGTGTAATTTTAAACAGAACATGCTGCAACCTCACATGGTTTGGGTGGGGATGAAGATTTGTTGACCCCACTGACTCATTTGTTAGTTCTGCTCAAGATGTCTGAACAAAAGGTACATGCTTCCACTGCACAATAACTCCTGGTGTGACAGGCCTACAAGGCCCTTAGCCTACCAGCCGACTGCTGGCATCACATCCACATGTGTCAATCACAGAGGTAGATGATAATCAGCCAGTGTAGGGGTGACATGTGGTCAGCATGTCGAGTCCCCCAGCCGTTATAGCTGGTTTTCTCAACCTGGAGCCGCTACTTATTGTAGCTACCCAAATGCCTCACGATGCTGGGTGGGCACCGGTCCCATACTGGCCGAAATACCATGAGAAAATTTCTCCCCCATGGAGACTCGAACCAGCGCAAGTCCCGTAGCTCTGCGCCAAGGCTTCCTGCCTTAACCACTCGGCTACGGCGCGGGACTCCACTGCACAATGCATCATGAAATTCTTTCCTCATGAAGGCGTGAAACCAGCAGAAATTTTGTGGAGACTGGTATCACAGTTCAGTGATCAGACACTTTCAAGGGCTTGTGTGTTAGCTTGGCATAAGAATTTCAAGGAATGGCATGAACAAGTCAAAAACAAGAGGCATGATCATCACCCAAGGACAAGCAGTGTGGAGGAGAACATTCAAGCCATTCGCGATCTTCCTGAAGATGAGTAACGCTTGACTATTTAAAAAATTTCTTGTCAGGTTGGATTAAGTTATGAGAGCTGTCAAATCATCATAACAAACAACTTAGATTTTCATAAAGTGTGCACCCATTGGATCCCTCGCCCAGCACCATATTGCAAGCGCTCACTTGCCATAAATTGAGATAAATGAAATGGACACCAATCGAAAAAACCCTCTCTACAGTCCAGACTTACTGCCCCTATGATTTTCATCTCTTTGGGCCACTGAAGAAGGCAAATGATTTGAGGACGATGCAGGTGTGGAAGGCTTCGTGTGCAACTTGCTGATGACGAGACCCTGCTCGTTTTATGATAAGGGCATCAAGAAGCTGCCAATATACTGGGTCAAGTGCATTTCCAAAGCACGAAATTATGTAGAAAATAGTTCATAAAATCGATACCAGATGGCAGTTCAGAAGATGGTTTTAACGGCGAAATTTCGACAGTCGGAATTTGACTGAAGATGGAAGTAAAATTATACTTTTGAAACCAGTATCGTGAAAAAATGCAACTTTATGAGGTGAGAAATTAAAAACATTTTCTCCAACTTATTCATAAAAGGATGGAAATTGTCACACATAACCTGAACTAAGCACATATTTGTGTATATTAAATTAATGTGTCCACCTCTGTGGTCTCGGGGTAGCGTGCTGCCTGGTCACACAGCAGGCCCGGGTTCGATCCCCGGTCAGGACAAATTTCCTAGGTGAGGTTTTTTTTTGCGGTTTTTCCTCACCTGTAAGATGAATGTCAGGAAACTAAGGCCCAAATGGTGCCTGAACATCATCTGGTCATCATTATCATCAATATCATATTTGCTTAATTAGTTTAAGTTTAATTTAAGGCCTCTCCTGGTGCATCATTACCACCATCATCAACTCACATATCATCCGGGCAATGTAACCCCGCCTTCCAGGCGCCCCAACCTCAGAAGTGGGTTACAAGTAAGCCATGCCAGGAGAGAACACCAGGAATGTCGAAATGACAACCTGGAGCATTTACAAAAAAAATATAATAAAATAAAATAAAAATGTTGGGAAGTAAACATTATGAGGTATAATCATTGAAATTCGTCAGAAAACATTTTTTGAAAACTCATAAAATTGGAAGAGAAACAAAAAAACTGGATAAATCTTTAGAATTGACAGTTTGGAAAAAGATATGCATTCAGAAAAATAAATATAGATCAATGAATTTTGATATTCCTAACTAACAAAATTTGATTTTGAAGTTCATAAATTCAACCATAGATGGCAGCAGAATTGTGGCTGAAGATGGATATGATTACGTTTGAAACACAAAATTTATGAGGTGAGTTTTCAAAAAAATGTTCTCCGACGAATTTCAACATATTTGTGTAACTTCAATCTATATTTTAAGTCACTATCATTATGCATCATCATAATATCAAGCCAATACTGATAAAATTGTGTTCATCCAATGTTCTTTGGCTATTGATGATGGAGATAAGCTCCGAAATTGTAGCCTAGAAAAAAAGGATATGAAGTGAGGTAATAAAAACATTAATTTAATTCTTAAACCTCATAGTGTTATTTCCTACCTACATAACTTAATAAGTTTTTAACTGGTTGAAATTGTCCACATTTTAGATCACAAAAAAAGGGTAAAAATGTGTGAAATATTTAAATAAATATGGTATATAAAGCAGTGAAATAATATGTTTATCTATATCTAGTTCAGTTTATTATTAATATTAAATTAATGTATTTATTGATTACAACATTACCTGAAAATTAAGGATAGCTTCACGATAACACTCTACTTCATAATCTTCTGCACCATAATACTTTACAGTTTCAAAATTTAGCAGAGAATCAACTGATCTCGCTCTAGTTTCATTATCTGCCAAATTCATACGACGTTGAAATTTAGTTCGCCATTCAGTAACAAAGATTGTAGCAGCTGCAATAAAACAAGATTACATGAGTTCAAAACAATATGTTTTAAGAAATATAAAAGTAGGAGTAAGCATTTAGTCCAGTTCTGGTAACTGTAACCATCTTCGTGAATCCAGGATGTAACATTACCGCGCGTAGGGGAGGAACTAGTAACCATGCAAAAAAAACATTTTCTTATTAACCCATTCGCCTCAAAAGACGAGGTAGACTCGCCGGCTGTTAA
Organism: Diploptera punctata; assembly: GCA_030220185.1. Taxonomy (NCBI): domain Eukaryota; kingdom Metazoa; phylum Arthropoda; class Insecta; order Blattodea; family Blaberidae; genus Diploptera; species Diploptera punctata. The sequence goes on from JASPKZ010001621.1 coordinate 841,463, forward strand.
ATGGATTTCAACTCGAGGTACAGTCATTTAGCTCTGCTGTTATATATTTTGCAATATTTTGTACATCCCTTCGAATAGTAATCTTTTGTTAACATTTATGAATAGTAGAGGAATGTGTTTTGGCCTTCAACCTTATTGTGATATCAAGTACCGTTATATTTTGTTTGTTTTGAATTTCTGAAAATATATAATATAATTTACGCTAACTTGAATCTGGTTCCTGGGGAAATGCATTGAGAATTTAAACCTGAAGCGAATGAGTTAATGATAATAATAAAATAAATTGTTATAAAAACAACACTATTTTAATAATGAACACTCCAAACTTATGAGAAAATGTAAGTATTCACTAACACAGAACTAGTAGATAAAACAATTCAATGTGTGTAACTATTATGTTTTCAAAACTGAGGGTAGTTGCTGGCAGTACCTGCAACTCGCCCTCCAGTGCACCATACACCATAGACCCCTCAAATGCAGTTACAGAAGCCAGAACTACACAGTACATCATTATCAGATCCTAAAGATCAATCGGAAAAAAGTACAATTTTTGTAATATCAAAGCATTCTCAACCAACAATACATAAAGAACTTGTGTGATTTTATTCCAACGACTAGTCCAGATATTAACAAATAAAGAAATCACGAAGAGCCATAAAAATGTTGAATGGAGTACTGTGGAGTAGGACCATGTCAAACCACACGAAGAAGAGGATTTTGAAGTCTGTTGTGGAAAGCATAATGACTTATGGTGCTGAGGGATGGACTTTGGTAGAGGGACAAAAAACTAAGATCTTGGCAGTGGAGATGGATGGAATAAGACGCAGTGCCAGGGTGTCCAGGTTGGAGAGAAGAAGAAATGAAGAAGTGAGGCAGATGATGGATATGGAGGAGACAGTGGTGGAAAGGATCGAAAGACGAGCTCTTCAGTGGTATGGCCATGTCAGGAGAATGAAGGATGATAGGTGGCCCAAAACTCTTTTGGAATGGTCACCTTCTGGTAGAAGGAAACGGGGCAGGCCAATAACAACTTGGAGAGGAGAGATCCATAGATTGATGAACGACCGAGGTCTGGAGGAGGATGAATGGTGTGATCGGCAAGAATGGCGAATGGGAATACAGGGTAACCGCTGAAAAGTGGAGAGACCCTCAAAAGTAAAAGTAAGTAAGAAATATTTCATCTTACCACTGCTTGGGATTGAACTTTAACTACTCAGTCCATAATCACATATTTGTTACCGAAGCGCTCTACTGATAGTACTATACAGGGTGCTCCAAAACTCTTTTTCAAATTAACACAGGAGGTAGAGAACATCAGAACAAATATATTTCGATAAGAGACATATGATCTCAGAAGTCAACTTGTAATGTCAGGGGGATTACACAGAAGGTAGTTTAACATGCTAATTACAGCAGTGGCATTCATAGGAATTGCTCGAATGGACAATAATTGGTATGTATGCATACAGTACATCATCTGACCATTTATTGTCTTGTTCGCTCTAAGATCCCTGGTATGTCTGCAATGGTCCCAGCTGCAACGGTAATTCTAGCGATGAGGTTTCCTTCTGTTTCCACAACAGTTTCATACATAAGCTGCTTCATATGCCCCCAGAGGAAGAAATCAGACACGTGAGGTAAGATGATCTGGGTGGCCTAACACAACAGCCTATGTCAGCACCATTAACAAAATGTTCTATTTTTTATTATATACAACTTTCCTCATTAGAGGATTGCCTCAAGCACAAAGTGATTCAGACAATTAATTTTCGAAATTGATGAAATACATTTTGTACAAGTTGACTTCTGAGACCATATGTTCCTTATTAAAATATATTTGTTTTGATGTTCTCTACTTCCTGTATTAATTTGAACGAAGAGTTTCGGAGCACTCTGTATAATAACAAGAATAATGCTTTATTTATACCATATTATAAAACCAAGTAAAAATAAATAAGTTGGATCTGTCGTCTTCGTAACTCATTGTTGCATAAGCACGACCACAATGTTGACCGAATTAACAAACCCGCAACACAACTAAATTCAGATTCAATGGTCGAAAAGTCCTCTGGTAGGTCGCTGGGATTTTTATGTCCAGAAAGAATTTGTAGAACACCTTGGTAACTATTGTAACCTTTATTACGAGTAATAACTAAACAGAAATGACATTAGAAATAACTTTACGTATATTAATATGAATGTTCACAATTTTCAACTAGGGACCACAAGGCATTCCAAACCTAGGCCTACAAGCACTACTGTCGTCTTAGACGGATGAGCAACAAGCCAGGTATTCAACCTCCAACAAATAAGACCGTCGCCCTAGACGGCCAGGCACACAAAAAATGAGTTGTTCCTAAACCTCTTACCTAAAACAGGACCATCGTCCTCGACAGCCTGGCACAAACTGAGAGCGAGTCACATGTGGACACGCTAGACCTGGACACAACACCGACGATGTTGGTAGCCATGGCAAAGGCTGCAGCAAAACAGTAAGATCAACATAAAAGTCTAGTGCTGTACTCAGATGCCTGCAAGTGGAGAGCAAGTAAACTACATCGGTAGTCGATGCAGATCACGCCAGATACGACTGAGCCAACCGCACTGGCTACTTGTTGTGATACATCTTGCAACACTCATATTTACAAAATATGAGGTAAGATGACGACAGACCCAACTTATTAATAAAGTAGAACCTCATAATGTTACTTCCTATTGTATTTTAATTTTCATAAGTAAAATATGTTTTACAGATGCTCAAAAAAATCTGTGAAAGAGTAGCTGACAAAACAAGTCAAATTTCATACATAGTTTCTTTTTTTTTTTACTTACAGAGGGTAGACAAAATAACAGAAACACCTTCCAAATATTCATTAATATGGTATAGGACCATCAATAGTCTTTAAAATAGCTACAATTCTTCTTGGAATTGATTCATACAACTTATGAATGTATTCTATGGGCATCTTGTACCATTCTTCAAGGAGAATTTCTTCTAGCCCATTAAGAGAGAAAGGAGGTGAAAATCTAGTCTATACTCTAGTTTCCAATCATACCACAATAATTCAGTAATATTCAGATCTGGAGTTTGAGCTGATCACGTTAAACTTCCAACTTCTGCTTCATACTCCTCAAATAGGTTTTTAACACGACCAGCAGTGAGTAGGAGGACAGTCATCTGAGGAGAACAATGTTTGTACCATTATGGTCCCCTAGAACACCCTCATAAACTTTAGCAGTCTTTTTGATTTTCGCTGTAACAATAGGACCTGAATTCGTTTTTTGGTGCCAATCATATGTTGACATTTTAAAAAATGTTTTGAAACTTATGGTGCTTCAATGGATGATATGTGAATTTCTTGAATTTGATGTTTTTCTTTTTCTTTTAGAAGCGTACTTTGATTAATAAGTTTTTGTCTTTTGAACTTGTTTATTTTCTTGTGTATCATGTTTTCTTCAAATCCATTATGATAACAACAACAACAATAGTAATAATAAAATATCAGATAATCCACTTACCTATGTAAAGAGACATTGTTATAAAAACAATGAGGCCAAACCAGCCATTAAAAGCAGAAATGAAATATACAACTGCTACTAGAATATCAATAATTGTTGGAACAATTGAGAAGAGAATGTAATTTAGCAGATTATTAATGCTGTCAGTTCCTCGGTCCATCACACGTAATACTTCTCCTGTCTTACGACTTAGATGCCACCGCAAACTTAGTCCATGAAGATGTTTGAACAAGTTTACCTGTGAAATATAATTAAATTGCCTTTATTTAAGATTTAATTTAATTTAATCTTAAATTAAACCTCAGAGTGTTTTTTCCTATAAAAGTTCAATGCCTTCATTTCCTCTAATTTAAACAATATACTAAATATAACGATGAATTTTCAACAGTTGGAATTTGACTGAAGATGGAAGTAATACTATACTTTTGAAACCGGTATCATGAAGACATGCAACTTTGTGAGGTGAGATATTAAAACATTTTCTCCAACTCATTTTTAAATATACTAAATAGATTGAACTCATAAAATATGAAATCAATATGAGATATTCCCAGCCATTGTGGCATATTTGGTAATGAAATGGCAGACAAAATTATTTCCACAACCTAGAAAACTGATATCCCTAAATAAAGCAATAGCATCTATAAATACACACTTCATAAAATATTGGACAAGCAAGTGGTTAATATCTGAAAATGGAAAAACACTGAAAAAAATTATGAAGAAACCATGTGAATATGTTCAAGCTTGTTAGCCTCATCTTCAGTAGTTACAGACAAATAAAATAAATAAATAAATAAAAAAATAAACAACTTGAGAAAAACCAGTCTGTAAATACTGAAGATGAGGCTAACAAGCTTCAAAACAAATGTCTAACAGAAACAATGATATTAGGTAAGAATAATACAGATAACACTTTTTATTAAGGCCATATGTGCTTATATTTGTTTGGGATGATGATAAAATTTAGAGAGTATCCGAGATAATTCTCCCCTCCTCCCTCAAGGGCATCAACTACATAATATATATCGACAAATCACAGACTCAAAAAATGAAATTAGACAAAATTCTATGTTATATGATCAGGTACTGGCTACTGATTCTGAAAAAGTAATAAATATTGTTACATAACTTAAATAAAATTTCTATGAAATATTACATGTCTTATTGTCCCAATTCCTTTCAAAAAATGTTAAACTGAAAATATATAAAACTGTTATTCTACCAATTATATTATATGGATGTGAAATATGGACTCTTACTTTAAGGATAGAAAGGAGATTATGAATATTTGAGAATAAAGTTCTTAGAAAAATTTCTGGACCAAAGAGAGATGAACAGACGTGAATGGAGATATAATAAGAACAGTTAAGTCTCTTAGACTGTAATGGACAGGACATGTGGCACGAATGAGGAATGAAAGATGTGTATGGAAATTTCTTGTAGGAAAACCAAATGGAAAACGCCCAGTTGGTAGACCAAGAATGAGGTGCGAGAATAACATTAACCAAGATTTGAGGGAAGTAGATTATACAGGAAATGATTGAATAACTTTAGCTCAGGATAGGGATGTATGAAGAGCTTATGTCCATGCGGCCATGAACTACGGGTTTGATAGTGCTAGTCAATTAGTTAGTTATGAAATACTACATGGAAACATTAACAGAAAATAATTAAAATAGCAATAAAAAATGAAAAGAATGATAATTAAATAAATCTGATTTTACATTTCACCTCATATTTTGTATCTTTTCCATGATTAGTTTCACGGAACTTTTTTTCCACGTTGTCAATCGGCATCTAACAATTGAAACCACATGCACTAATGCCTGCTCCTTATATTGTGTGCTTACAGGAAACGTATTAAGTCCAAAAATCACAATTTTGTGTAAATAAAATGTAAACTTCCATTAATATATTTAAAGGAAGTGACACTATGAGCTTTATTTTAATTAATGATTGAGTTATAATTTAACACCTCACTTCATAATTGTAGATAACCGAAGATGACATACAGAAGTATTGAAACATGTTTAATATTTGTAGGAAATAACACAATCAGGTTTCTTTTAATTATTATGAGTTATGTATTTTGACTCACCTCAATTTTTTATTTTTTTCCTGCATTTATGTGACATTGTTGATGCATCATAACTGTTGTATTTTCAGTTGTCGATCCTGTAGGTTGATTTCTGTTCCCTCTGTTGGCTGGAACTTAAACTTCAAAATCAATTTTTTTTCTTTCTCCACGGGAATTTCAAAATTCATAGTTTTCTCCTTATTCTTGTGGATGTAAATTTTCTCCCAAATTGTGGGTTCCTTTGATTTATCTAACTGTTTCAGTAATTTGACCTTAGTTTTGATTCTGTGTTTTTCTGACCATGCATGTGCAGCTATTGCAGACTTTTCTATTTAAAAATATTAAATATGGAGAAATAGAAGACTTTTCTATTTAAAAATATTAAATATCGAGAAATAGAAAAGTCTGCAATAGCTGCATATGCATGGTCAGAAAAACGCAGAATTGAAACTAAGGCCAAATTACTGAAACAGTTAGATAAATCTAAGGAACCCACAATTTGGGAGAAAATTTACATCCACAAGAATAAGGAGAAAACTATGAATTTTGAAATTCCCGGGGAAAAAAAAAGATTTGGAAGTTCATCGGTCAGCCAATAGAGGGAGCAGAAATCAACCTATAGGATCGACAACAAAAAATACAACAGTTATGATAAATCAACAATGTTTCATAAATGCAACAAAACTATAAGTCCACAAAAAATTTTAAAAAATATGAGGTGAGTCAAAATTCATAACTTATAATAATTGAAACAAGTCTTCGAGAAATCTACAATTATGAGGTGTGGTATTAAATTCTAACTCAATAATTAATTAAACTGTAAACTTTATTAATAATGAATGGAGAACATATTTTAATCGACTCACCTCATACATTTTCAAACTTCTTTGATACCGACGGTTTCAGACAATATCATGTCCTTCATCAGTCATGGCGTCCATTCATATTCATTAAATATAAACTGTAAACGTTTATGAAAAATCAGGATTAATAATTTGAAAAGGTCTCATTGTAAGGAACTATTAACAGGTAGAACATAGTTCCTTCTCCTGGAGATAGAGAATATTGAGTTATACTTATAACCATTGAAACTCATTTTTGGACTTTTCCTTGTAAGCCCACAATGACTGATGATGCTAAAGAACATTTAATTAATATTAAACACCCATGGATTAAAAGAAAATAATGTTATAAATAATTGTAGTACTCACTTCAACTTCCCTTGTAGTATACTGCTGTATCTTGATCCACAGAAAAGTACGCAGGTTATTGAGCAATCCCATGCCACCTGTACCACCTCCTTGAAGGAACTTAAATGCCACGTATATTAGCACCCAATCCCAGCGAAATGCTGGATGCTTAACTGTCATACTATCCACTGAAAGTAATTAAACATTTTCCTTCAATAAACCTCTTCACTATTCATCAGAACTTACACCACCGTGTCCGGGACAAAAATTGACAATAGGAAAGTTTAATAACTCACATAATAATGCAGGTACGAAAATGTAATTTATAGCAAATGAAAGAGGGACAATTTTAGGTTTTATGTATGATGTTGGCAACATTTAGTCATTGTTGTTGACATAGCCATGGCATTCACAGAGCAACAAAAAGTTAAATGCTGTTATTGGCTTGCCAAATTCAAGTTTCTAAGAATAGTGCAGAAAAGATTTAGACAACAGGGCTTCAGAAGCAACCACACGATAACAGCTTGGCATAAAAAGCTTCTTGAGACAGTTTTAGAGCAATTATGCTAATTAAACTTGCCTTCCTTTGGCCAGCAACCAATCGAAGGGACTATTATTATGCTTTCAAGTCTTATACGAGAATTTCCCATAAGGGAAAATTTTCTATAGGATCGTAACAGGCCTTGGCCTATTACTTGGAAGGAAGAAGAAGAAATAATTTGGGCTCAACTATAGAATAATTTCCACTTGATTTTTCATACTATATTCTTGTAATTCTCTTACTCTACATACTTCTTCTGTCTTTACTAACATTTTGTACTGTTTTAAACGATACTAATAACTTTTTTATAATTATTAAATATTTATATTTGATGAGAAAAATTATACACTCAGACTGAGGGCATCATTGAGATGTATGAAATGAATAATAAAAACATATTAAATATTTATTTATCTACATTAATGATCTACCTAAGCATATAGAAAAGCTCGAAACAAAAACCCTACTTTTTGCTGATGATGTTGTAATATGGGTCTCCAAACCGAAAAACCAAAGTCAACAATTAATAACCATAGCCCAACAATCACTAATACAGTTAGAGAATTGGACATCCCAGAACTTAATGAAGATAAATATACAGAAAACAAATTATCAACTATTTACATTAAGAAAGAAACCACTACCCATCACTCTGAAATTGGAGGGTGAATTATTAACTCAAACACATGAAGCAAAATATTTAGGAATAACTCTGGACACAAAATTAATCATGGAAGAAACACATGGATAATATATGTACACAGATAGGAACCAGGTTACCCATTATTTAAAACTACGATTAGCAGGGAAAAAGTGGGGTTGCAACACACAACCCCTAACACCTTCTAACCAGATGGACCTAACAGAAACCTACCTCATATTGTGAAGAAATCCTAGTAACTACTAAAGTGGAAAAACTTAATAAATTGCAGAACCAAATCCTCCGTCTGATAACAGGAGCCGTTAAAACAACACCAATCACTGCCATGCAAATCTTAACAAATAACCCAAACATAGCATCTGAAATTGAGAAAACAGCAGTCACACAGTATGAAAAATTTTTAAGGCTACCCCATAATAACTGGACCCAAAGAAAACCACAAGTATGTTTAAAATCTCAGCAAAGCTTCCTAAGCATAGTACAAGAAATCAAACAGAAATTGCAACTTCCACATTCAAAAGAAAATATGCAGATGAGAAACAACCCTCTAGAATTTTTGGAAATCGAATATAACCTTCATTTAACAGAAGACATCAAGAAATCTGAAACTCCTCCATATATTTTAAAAAACAAATGTCACTGGAAATGATAAATCTAAGATACCCAGCTCCTGAATGGATACATATTTTTACAGATGGCTCCAGCCTACCAAATGATGGTGGCACTGGGCTGGTGCAGTATGTCCACTTTTTTCCTTTTATCGTAAACTAAACACAAATTCAACAAACTTTGATGGCGAAATTCTAGCAATTTTCTTAAGTTTACAAAATCTTTTATATCACATCCAAATATTTACAAAAGTTGTAATTCTATGTGACTCCAAAGCAGCCATTCTTGCTATAACACGAGACACAACACCCAAAAGCATCAAAATTATCGAATGTCACAAAAATGATAAAACATTTATCCCGTCTACATAAAAAAGTTGTACTTCAATGGATTCCGGCCCATTGTGGAGTGACAGGCAATGAAATAGCCGATTTTCTAGCCAAGAAGGGTAGCAAAATTGTTTCAAACCCAACTTCTGCTCCAGTTTCCTTTCACTCTATCAAAAGAATTATCTCAAATAAATACATCAATAAACTTAGAGAAGAATACACCACCAAAACATCTGGAAAGGAATGGGAAAATCTACAAGCTTATGACATTACTACATTACAAAGAAAATCTGCAGTAGCAACATTCAGACTGCTAACGGGACATGACTGCTTGAATAAACACCTACACAGAATTGGCATAACAGATTCACCTAAATGCCCTTTTTGCAATTTAAATGAAGATATGGAAAGAAACCATCTCCTCCGTTGTCCAGCTTTTGTAGAAGAGACCAGCCTTTCTGCTAAATATTGGAGTGCAAGAGAGCGAATGATTTCATTATCAAGTGCTCGACATTAGATACCAACCAACCATATTTATTTACGTACATTTCAATAAATTAACTTCATTTTGTTAGGTTAGTGTTAGTGTACACTTCAGTAAATAATATACATATAATTTATTTTCTTAGCTTGGAAGGGAGAAGTTAATGTACAACCATTTCTAATAAACATTTGGGAATTTATATTAAATTAATGTTGGGAAGTAAACATTATGAGGTATAATCATTAAAATTCATCGGAGAACATTTTGTTTAAACAACTCATCTCATAGGATTCATGCTTCCATGATAACACGATTTCAAACACAGTCGTGTTATGGCTGAAGATGAACACGACTGTGTTTGAAATTGCGATATCATGGAAGCATGAATCCTATGAGGTGAGTTGTTTAAACAAAATATTCTCCGATGAATTTTAATTGGGAAATTTATTGAACAGGTTGATCATATCAATTGTACAGTGGTATCACATGTTAAATAAGAGATGTATAAGCCTACTTAAGTTTATAGAGTTATCGCTAGATGGAACCACAAGTATAAATACTGAGATAGAACTGCACTTGTGCTGGTTCTCAAAGTTGAAGCTACTGAAGAAGCCTTCCATAGTGGAGTGATAAATGTCTGGCAGAAACACTAGTTATAGCCTGGAATCTTTTAATACAATAACCTTTGGCTGTGAAAGCCTGCATTCTACACTTAAGAATTAAATTTATTAACAATAAAAATATGCGAAACATGGACTCTTACTTTAAGGGAGGAAAGGAGATTACAAGTATTTGAGAATAAAGTACTTAGGAAAATTTTAGGACCAAAGAGAGATGAACAGACAGGTGAATGGAGAAGACTACTTAACAATGAACTACATGGTCTTTATAGGAAGCCAGATATAATAAGAACAGTTAAGTCTCATAGATTGCGATAGGCAGGACATGTTGCACGTATGGGGAATGAAAGACTTCCATGGAAGCTTCTTGTAGGAAAGCCAGAGGGAAAACACCCAGTTGGTAGATCAAGAATGAGGTGGGAGAATAACATTAACTATGATTTGAGGGAAGTAGATTATACAGGGAATGATTGGAAAGCATTAGCTCAGGATAGGGATGTATGGAGAGCGTATGTCCGCGCGGTCATGAACCTACGGGTTCGATAGTGCCAGTGAGTAAGTAACAATAAAAATATAAAATGAAAGGTAGATTTGTAAACAAGTTAATACATTAAGGTAGAATATTTTTTATCACTCACCTCATATTGTTCTTCTTATTTGATTATAAACTAGTTTCGGAACATAGTTTCTGTTCCATCCTCAGTATCGTCACGACCGTTGTTCTGTCGTCTTGAAGAGCTGTCCTTCTCTCCTTCCATTGGCTGACTGAAAAACCTCGAAACTAGGCCATTCTCACCGGGAAATTCAAAGTTCATTAATTTCTTCTTTTCGCTCTTTTGAATGTAGATCTTTTCCCAAACAGTAAGTTCTTTTGGTTTTTCTATTTGTTTTAATAATTTAGCTTCTTTCTCGATAAGATGTTTTCCAGACCATGCATGGGCAGCCACTGCAGATTTTTCTACTTCCCCTTTTTTGACATTCCTGAGATGTTCTTTCACTCTAGTTTTCAAATTTCTCTTAGTTTTTCCTATGTAGAATTTCTCACATTCTTCACATTTAATTTGATAAATCTCTGATTTGTTTTCTTCTTTAATTTTCTCATTCTTATTAGGTCTAATCAGTCTACTGATGCTGTAGTCATTTTTGGGTGCTAACCTAATGTTGAAATCTTTAAAAATTTTTTGAAACTTGTGGTGCTTTAATGGATGATATGTGAATTTTATAAATTTTACATTATCTTCTTTAACTTTTAGAAGAGTGCTTTGATTAATAAATTTTTGTCTTTTGAACTTGTTTATTTTATTTTATTTTTTTTAACAATATTCTACCTTAATGAATATACCTCATAGTGAGAATTCCTAAAATATGTAAGTTAATACATATTTCTTTCTTGAGCATAGGTAATTTCCCTTTGTGAATTCTAATAAGCATTCTAGAGTTTATGGCTTGATTTAATAATGATTCAAAATAAAGTTAATAAGAGCTTAACTAGTATGAGCCTTTTTATAAGTGATACCAACTCTGAAGATGATACAACAATAGAACTTTTTCTATCAAATAATGCCAGTAAATAATTAATGCTGGATACACATTTCTGGTACTCTCCTTATCAGTATCAGAGCACATTGTTTGCTGAATGTTATAATATTTAATTCACGAGATTTAACATAATACAGTCCACTGCTGTGGTCTCGAGGTAGCATGCTGCCTTGTCACGTAGCGGGCCCGGGTTTGATCCCCGGTCGGGGCAGTTTTTCTGGGTGAGGTTTTTATTGGGGTTTTTCCTCACCTGTAAGACAAATGTCAGGAAAACTTTAAGGCCCAAACGGTCCGCGAAATCATATGGCCATCATCATCATCATCATCATCACCCTTCACCGGTGTGGAAAGCAACGGGAAGCTACCACACCTACAATTCTCTAGTAAAGCATGAAAATGCTATGACTGCAGTGAAGGACCTGCATTTGGGCAGAATTATTATGGATGGATAACATAATACAACAACATAGAGTCACTTCAAAGAAATTTATTGTGCTTTATTGGAGGAAAAACAATTTCTTTTCATTGAACTTTTTTAGGAATAAATCACTATGAAGTTTAATTTATGATTAAATTAAAATGTTTCATACCTTCCATATCTGGTCTTCTAAGTAGATCACGATTTCAAAGCCTTCACGGCTTCAATTTCAGTACTGTCAGTCAACAAGAGAGCACTGAAGATGAAGCCGCGAAGGCTTTGAAATCGTGATCTACTTAGAAGACTGGATATGAGGAGAGGTATGAAGCATTTTAATTTAATCATAATTTTTTTTCAAACTTTTTTCCACTACCTGATTATCAAATATGGAGCCTACTATCTAAATATCAATAACATCAAATGAAGAAAAATTGATCATCAAATTTGAACTTGGATTTAGTTATATGAGCTAGTTATTTTAACTCACCTCATATTTTTTTCAATATATTATAAAAATATGATGTGAGTCAAAATAACTCGTAACAATTAAAAGGAACCTCAGTGTTATTTCCTACAAATACGAAATAAAAATATATTGGATGTAGTTATTTTTTTAACTTAGTTTTGTTTATAACAATACACAAAGATGATTCAGTTGATTGGCAGTTATTTTTAACTTGTGACCTCTGTTCAAATCATTCTACATAACCGGTCTTAAGAATACCAGAAATGTTATCTTTTTATAGATATATATTTAAGTGCAATATTTATCTAACATGTTATGATAATAGAAAGGTTTCTTGCCTTCTACATTAAGTTAAGTGATTGTTCATTAGAGGTAATGAATTTATTCACACTATTTTATATTTTACTTTTAATTCATTTTCAAAAAAATACAAAATTAATTAGTATTGTGACAACTTACCTATCATTTTACTGAAGATAGGAACATACAGGTTAATGGCTCGACCACCTGCCAGTAGGATAAAACAAAATATTACTCGGAACTGAAGAAGTATGTCCTTAGATGGCCACAAGAAAGGAGCCAGAGTTTTAATCTTCTTCCATGCATTTCGAAATGTGGATCCTCGATTGATTGGATCATTTTCCTGGTGTAAATAATAAAGATGCTTTATTCTATCAGAATGTAACTGTTTCAATCTCAATTTTTCAGCCATTATTTTACATAAAATATATGATTTGTGACTATAGAAACAAACTAATTTTTGCAATAACAATATATTATAAATTTTACCTCATTACACACATACAAAATATCTAATTCTGTGTAATGTGGACAGTTAGGCATACATTATTACATTTTTATTGTTAATTACATATGGATCAATTAATATTCTTGTTAATAATACTGTATTTTGATTACATAGTATAAAGTAAACTTCTTTGCTACATGTTCCAAAATTTTATATAACTTCTGGATCTAACCATAGTAGATATCTAGGACCCAAATTATATAATGAATTAATTAGATCCAATCCAGAACAAGTAAACTGAATACAGCTAGTTTTAAAAAAGCAATTAAATTAATAATTTTTAATTAATTAAGTGAATAAAATTAATCATTTGAATATTTTAAAATAATAAATATAAAGCATCTATTTTTGCTTATATTATTATAAATCAATATATAACTAATTACTTTCTTCTGTATTATTGGTTATAATCCATTACATTATATGATTTATATTATTTTATGTATATCATTCTCCATTCCATTAATTCTTTTGTTAGAATAAGTCTTATTCCCAATACATTATTATTTTTTATTTGTATGTGCCATAATTTATGTAAAAATGAAACTGGCCCCAACTTTAAATGTATATATTCTATTTGTATTATTCATGTAACTGAACTGCACCCGAGCACGAGTACTTGCTCATTCGGGTGTCAATACTGTGTATAACATTTATTTGTAAATAAAATTTATTCTTATCATTAGCAGGCTATGAAGGTCCATATGGGTGCAAATGGAAGGATCTAAGCTTCTATACCAATACAGGATGGCTAAGCCTGTGCTTTGGTAACTTTATCTCTCAGAAAAGTTCTTAGTGCTCATTTTACAGGGAAATGAGTGAGGTTCAGGAGTCTGGACACAAATTAGCAAAAAAAAAAAAATGTTTAACTCTCCGACTCCAAGGATTGAACATGGGCCATCCTGCACAGTCATAAAATGTATTTCCTGAGTTCTCATCCTAAATTCTATAAATATATTAACAAAATATGGTCACACATAAAAATATGTTAAATAGAAATCGATGGCTAATGATAAATGAGGGAAATTTTGAAGAAGTGGCTGAATTCAAATACCTAGGAACAATAATCACAAATAGGAATGAGGTGCACAAAAAAATTAAACATAAGCTCAATTCTGGAAATGCATGCTATTATACATTAGAGGGACTTTTGTTGTCCCAAAGTCCTTTAAAAAAACGTTAAATTGAAAATATATAAAACTGCTATTCTACCAGTTATATTATATGGAGCGAAACATGGGCTCTTACTTTAAGGGAGGAAAGGAGATTACGAGTATTTGAGAATAAAGTTCTTAGGAAAATTTTTGGACCAAAGAGAGATGAACAGACAAGCAAATGGTTAGACACAGTTGAGTTGTGTCTTTGCATAGAATGCTAGAAACAAGTAACAAGTTTTGTTATCAATATGAGAAATTTAAGTGGGAAACATGTTTTCTACTTCATTAAAACATGTCTACAAAGGTAAAACAGTGTTCATGGATGTGTCAGTAAATTTACCCTCTACAGATTGACCATCCATTTTTGTTGAGCGGGCACAGTTAGTGTGAGATCTCCTTTTTGTGGACCATGGACAGCTGTCCAAGAATTTTTCTTAGAAATTGGAATTAGTCATCAAATTAGTATTTAATGAAGAATATTCTCAACTTGAGGTTGTCACATTGGGTTCCCCATCACTTCACAGATGTAGAGAGTTGACGATGGTATACTATAGTTGAAACATCTCATGAGATATTGTAAAGAAGCAGATACATTTCTGCAACATATTGTGGCCATTGTCAAAACTTGGACAAGGGCACATGAGCCCAAAATAAAAGTGGCAATTAAACGAATGGCACAACTCAGGAATGCTGTGTTCAGAAGAACAACAGGAACTCAAAAGAGTGATGGTTATGGCAAAAGTGACATATGGTGCTAAATGTTTCAACATCTGTTTTGCTGTGCCCCAAGGTACAACAGTAAATGCAGCTACTATCATGTTACCTTGAACATCACTTAAATTTGGCTTTATGGCAAAACATCCATGTATCTTTTGCAGTGATCCATCTTGGATGATAATTCACATAGCCATATAGCAGAAATAGTGACTAACTTGCTGCAGTTGTTATTGGGAACATCCTCCATATTCTTCTGGCGTAAGTCCCTTTAGTTTTGATTTATTTCTACAATTAAAAGACCCTCTCATAGGTATTAAGTTTCCCAATATTCCATCTTTTCTTCGAACAATAAGGTACTCCATCACCAAAATCAACAGAGACAACTTTGTTGATGGTATCATATGGCTGCCACACATTTGGCAGTAGGTCCAGAACTTCTGCTGGTGATTATATTGAAGGAGTATAATAGAATATTTCTAATGGTTTTAATAAGATTCTTGCCAAAACTTTGTTGTTGCCACTTAATATATAACCCACCTATGTTAACCTGTTACTTTGTTCAAATAAGGCCAACTTAAGTAAAACTGTTTTTCCTCTGTTATAAAAAAACTGTTTAAACAAATATCATTAACAGTAAACGTGATTTATATTGCTATATATTAATAATTAATATAAATGACACTATGATATAATTAATAAAATTAAATTGGGAATTTACACCTCATCTCATAAGAAAAATATGTCTAAGTGAAAAAAAAAAATTCATCTCAAGATGAGGCATGTATTTCCAATTCAGTTTTATTTATGACTTACATCTACTTGGATGTTGGTTGCAGATCCTGAATGACTCAAATTGAAATAATCCCTTGTTGTCATAATCCCTGGTGCACGTAATCCAAGGACAAATATAAGGATACATGATATAAACCGAGTCACAAATATTCCCATTTCAAGTTGATCAGTAAGTCTAAAAATACAAGACATATTACAATAAAATAATTTGAAATACATACACACAGTACGAAGGAAAATGATGCAAATCACATAATGTCCAGTGCCATTGGACATATTTAGTACATCTGATTCATGTGGTCATGAAAGTTACTCGAGTGCTCCCTCTAAGTGAGTCAGCTCACTCTTGCAAGTTAACTGTTAAAATTTAGGTATATGTTACATTATACTGGTTTTGGTACTTACCTTGCTCACAAAAGATGCTGTATGTGCTGTCCATTTTCTCTTAAGCATGTTCCACACACTCTTAAGACATTTTTAGTCAAGCATACTACTTCATGTACCAAAACGGATCTAATTATTTTTGTATATTTTCTTTTAGTTCAACAGTTTATGGGGATTAGTTTTACAAGCTTTATTTTTCAGCATTCCACACGAATAAAAATCACAAGTTATGAAATCTGGTAGGCCATAAATTCCTTCTTATAATAATTATATTTATTCTGTCCCCAAATATCCAGCACATCACCCCAACCTCATAAGTGGGTTAGAATTCTTCCAGTGCCAGGTGAAAATATCAGAAGTGTCGTAAGACAACCTGGTGGCACGGGGGGGGGGAGTAACACACTGCCTGTTGATCTGCAGATCTGAGTTTAAAACCTCATGGGATAGCATTTTTTTTTGAGCTATTAAAATAGCATATAAGAAGTGTAATAATTAAATTAATGTTTTTATTACCTCACCTCATATCCTTTTTCTTCTATACTGCAGTTTCGGAGCTTATCTCCATCGTCAGTAGCCTCTGGTCGACCGGTGTTATGTCGTTTCTTGGCGGTTTCCTTCTTACTTCTGTCGGTGGACCGATGAACCTCTGGATTAGGTCAAAATTTGCGGGAGTTTCAAAATTCATGAGTTTTTCTTTTTTGTTTTTTTGGATGTGGATTTTTTCCCAGACTGTGAGTTCCTTTAGTTTATCTGTTTGTTTGATTAGGCTAGTTTCTGTATCTATTAAATGTTTTTCAGACCAAGCATGGGCTGCTACTGCTGACTTGTCCACTTCCCCCTTTTTTACATTTCTAAGGTGTTCCTTCAATCTAGTTTTTAAATTTCTTTTTGTTTTTCCTATATAGATTTTGTCGCAATCTTGACATTTGATCTGATATATTCCTGATTTATATTCTTGTCCAATTTTTTCATTTTTGTTGGTTTTAATTATCTTGTTTAGGCTGTATTCATTCTTTGGGGCCAATCGAATGTTAAACTTATTGAAAATTTTCTGGAACTTGTGGTGTTTTACAGGATGGTAAGTGAATTTTTTGAATCTTATGTTCTCTTCTGTTTGTTTTTTAAGTGTGCTTTCATTAATTAGTTTTTGCCTTTTGAACTTATTTATTTTCTTGTGTACCATGTTCTCTTCATAACCATTTTCTATTGCTACTTGCTACTTTAATTATGTATTCTTTTTCTTTTTCATATTTTTCACGGTTCAGGGGTACATTCACCAATCTGTGTGTTAGGCTATTGAATACAGCTTCTTTGTGAGCGAAATGGTTGAATCCTGATGCCTTAATGTAGTTATCTTTATGTGTGTTCTTTCTGTATATTCCAAATTCTATTTTGTTTTTTTCATTTCTAGTTAGGGTTAGATCCAAAAATGAAATTTGTCTTTCAGTTTCAGTTTCCATTGTGAATTTTACAGTTTTGCTCTGAAGGTTCAGGAGTTTTAAGGCATCTTCTATTTGTTTATGGTTTATAATGGCTATTATATCGTCAACATATCTGCGCCAAAATTTGAAACTTAATCTCCAATTCCATAGCACGAGAGGTCTAGATGCACATCCACATGTGTAAATCACAGAGGTGGACAATCATCTAGCCAATATTAGGATGAGATGTAGTGAGCATATCAGATCCCCAGTCATTATAGCTGGTTTTCTCAACCTGGAACTGCTACTTACTGTAGCTACCCAAATTCCAATAATATTGGGTGGGCACTGGTCCCATATTGGCCAAAGATAATTGAAAAAAAAATTTCTGCTCTCATGGGGATTTGAACATGCACCAATTCATCGTGTGTTAAACTGCTTGGCTATATGCAGAACTACCCACTTAATCTTGTCAATACACTTCTTATATATTTAACTTTCACAGGGAAACAAAAGAAGTTTTACCTAAAGGTTCCCAACCCTAAAATGCACGGCCTCCCGAAAACACATAAGGCGGGAAACAAAATGAGACCCATTATCAACTGTATAGGGTCCCCTACATACCAAATAGCTAGATGGTTATGTAGCGAATACAAGAATATGGGAGGGTTTGAGAACCTTTCAATCGACAATTCATTGGAATTGATAGAGGATTTCAAGCACAGAGAATTAGAACCAACTGACAGGTTAGTTTCTTTTGATGTAGTTTCATTGTTTCCCAGTATCCCAAGAGAAACCACCATTGATATTCTGGAAAAATGGTTAACGAACAATAATTTGGAAAAGAAAAAGATAGAAGAATACATCATTTTGACAAAATTGTGCATCGAACAAATGTTCTTTACATACAATGGGAAATACTACAAACAAAATTTTGGACTTTCCATGGGAAACCCACTATCTCCCTTTCTGGCCAATTTATTCATGGGTAGTTTCGAACAGAAAATCACAAGGGGACACACACTTAACTTTCAAATTTTGGCACAGATATGTTGACGATATAATAGCCATTATAAACCATAAACAAATAGAAGATGCCTTAAAACTCCTGAACCTTCAGAGCAAAACTGTAAAATTCACAATGGAAACTGAAACTGAAAGACAAATTTCATTTTTGGATCTAACCCTAACTAGAAACGAAAAAAACAAAATAGAATTTGGAATATACAGAAAGAACACACATAAAGATAACTACATTAAGGCATCAGGATTCAACCATTTCGCTCACAAAGAAGCTGTATTCAATAGCCTAACACACAGATTGGTGAATGTACCCCTGAACCGTGAAAAATATGAAAAAGAAAAAGAATACATAATTAAAGTAGCAATAGAAAATGGTTTAAATTATTTCCGTTAATTATATAATAAGAACAGTTAAGTCTCGTAGACTGCGATGGGCAGGACATGTTGCACGTATGGGGAATGAAAGACGTGCATGGAAACTTCTTGTAGGAAAGCCAGAGGGAAAACGCCCAGTTGGTAGACCAAGAATGAGGTGGGAGAACAACATTAACTATGATTTGAGGGAAGTAGATTATACAGGGAATGATTGGAAAGCATTAGCTCAGGATAGGGATGTATGGAGAGCTTATGTCCGCGTGGCCATGAACCTTCGGGTTCGATAGTGCCAGTGAGTTAGTTAGTTAGTTAGTTATAGAAAATGGTTATGAAGAGAACATGGTACACAAGAAAATAAATAAGTTCAAAAGGCAAAAACTAATTAATGAAAGCACACTTAAAAAACAAACAGAAGAGAACATAAGATTCAAAAAATTCACTTACCATCCTGTAAAACACCACAAGTTCCAGAAAATTTTCAATAAGTTTAACATTCGATTGGCCCCAAAGAATGAATACAGCCTAAACAAGATAATTAAAACCAACAAAAATGAAAAAATTGGACAAGAATATAAATCAGGAATATATCAGATCAAATGTCAAGATTGCGACAAAATCTATATAGGAAAAACAAAAAGAAATTTAAAAACTAGATTGAAGGAACACCTTAGAAATGTAAAAAAGGGGGAAGTGGACAAGTCAGCAGTAGACAGCCCATGCTTGGTCTGAAAAACATTTAATAGATACAGAAGCTAGCCTAATCAAACAAACAGATAAACTAAAGGAACTCACAGTCTGGGAAAAAATCCACATCCAAAAAAACAAAAAAGAAAAACTCATGAATTTTGAAACTCCCGCAAATTTTGACCTAATCCAGAGGTTCATCGGTCCACCGACAGAAGTAAGAAGGAAACCGCCAAGAAACGACATAACACCGGTCGACCAGAGGCTACTGACGATGGAGATAAGCTCCGAAACTGCAGTATAGAAGAAAAAGGATATGAGGTGAGGTAATAAAAACATTAATTTAATTATTAAATTAAACCTCATAGTGTTCTTTCCCTGTGAAAGTTAAATATATAAGAAGTGTATTGACAAGATTAAGTGGGTAGTTCTGCATATAGCCAAGCAGTTTAACACACGATGCATTGGTGCATGTTCAAATCCCCATGAGAGCAGAAATTTTTTTTTCAATTATCTTTGGCCAATATGGGACCAGTGCCCACCCAATATTGTTGGAATTTGGGTAGCTACAGTAAGTAGCAGTTCCAGGTTGAGAAAACCAGCTATAATGACTGGGGATCTGATATGCTCACTACATCTCATCCTAATATTGGCTAGATGATTGTCCACCTCTGTGATTTACACATGTGGATGTGCATCTAGACCTCTCGTGCTATGGAATTGGAGATTAAGTAGATACCAAATATCTGGATTAATTGTATGAGCAAATATACTATACTGTTGTTTGATAGGGATATTAACCCAGTGTTACATAAATGCAACATTTTCAAAGATGTTTATGTCTGCTGAAAAAATCATACAGAGTTTATCTACTAACTTATGTAAATTAAAAAAAAGATATATATCTTATTGCAATATTTGACAGAGTTATAATGCAATGGATAAAAATTTAGGCTCTCTATGATAACAAATATTAGATACAAGATAGATTTTTTAGTAATGTTGTGATTATTTTATACTGGGATATAATGCAATACTCCTATCAATCATTAACCCATGAATGACGATTCTTTATCAAAATTAATTGCCATAGATCATTTTGCGAAATGTACACATATACATATTATGAAAGCCTCTAAAAAATTTAAAAATAGGCATAAACTAATTTCTCATAAAATTTCTTAAATATGTTAAATTATCATCACAGAGTACCATCCTCATTATAAATAAATTTTATCATGATGACTGATGAGCAAAATTGTTAGTTTAGACTACAGTTTGATACCTATTTATTTTAATAAAAAAAGATATTAAATATTTGTATATCACTCATTAAAACTAAGTAAAAATGCTTTTATGTACTTCATGTTTAATTATTTGACAAACAAAAGTGCCATTACGGCCTAAACTCATGTGTAACTTACTATAATAACATACGAAATAATAGAAAAATCATTATTTTAGACTTCTGCTTATACCAATTTTTTTAAAAATAAATTATTTATTCTTTGATATTTGTATTATCACCCCATTAAAAACTAAGTAAAAATGCTGTTAAGTAATTCATTATTATTTATTTAACAAACAAAAGTGCTAATAAGGCTTAAACTCATGTATAACTAACTATAATTACATACAAAGTAATAGAAAAATCATTCATTCATTTAATTATTAAAGATTATTTTTTAACCAAGTTTTGTATGTATTATTAAGCCTAACCTAAAAATGTTTATGACATATTTCAAGAAACATACCGAATAGGTAGGTTTTTGGGTGAAATTTAAATTTTAATTTATTTCTAAGTATTTTTGATGAGGCTATGAAATCTAATTAATAGACTAGGATTAGATACCTTATTATTTATGAATTAAAAGTTTATACTGGAGTATTAACAAATATTTATTTAAAATAAGACACATGCAAGTCGTAACAGGCAATGACATAAATATTTTACGAAATGAAGAAAAAAAAATATTGAAGCAGTCATAATTTCAAGCTTGAACGCGCAAAGCCAGGTGTCCAGGTAGCTTACTGCATTTCCACTTGAACTGGCAATTATTATTGCATGAACAGATTCTTGAGCATGGAAAACATCTTTACAAGTCACTCACTCATTTACTTATGCCTCAGTACACATTTTACACATCAGTGCGTTCATAGATACGAGTCTAAATAAACTAATAAAAACCAACAAAAATTGAAAGATTTATGATGGCAAAAAGTCAGGAATATACTGTGATAAGATTTACATACGGAAAACAAAGAGAAATTTAACCATTAGAACTAAAGACCACAAAAAAATATTTAAAAAAAGCAGTAGCTTCTAATTTTTGGTCAGAAAAGCATAAAATAGGTGTAAACACCAAATTATTAAAACAGAAAAAACAAATGAACTCACTATATGGGGAAAAATCTATATACAGAAGAACAAGGAGAGAATAATGAATTTTGAAATTCCCGGGGAGAGAAATTTAATATGCAAGTTCTTTGGACCACAAAAGGAGGGAGCAAGAGTTAACATCCACAGAGAAGATGGAACAAATAATGCCTTGAAACATGTCTTACAAGAAAGAACCAAATATGAGGTAAGATGATGACAGACCAAACTTATTTTAATTATAAAACTTTTTATACCTTTTTTTTTACACTAGTTGAGGATGGTGTAAAAAGGTACAAAAAAGTTTTATAATTAAAATAATTGTAACCTCAACGGTGTGAACATAAAAAAATATTATTAAAAGTATAGACCAAAATTATTTATTATACCTATATTTATTGTTTCTTGTTAGAAAAGACCAATGACTTGATCAGTCCACATATTCTATATCCATTTATGGCATACCACATTCTTACTTTTTTCCCCAACAAGACAGCCCATACTGGACATGAATCCATGACCAAGTGCGCCAGATATTTGGGGACAGAATTACAATCAGGAATTTATGGCCCACCAAATTCCCACATCTCACACCTTGTGATTTTTATTAGTAATAATAATGATTGGTGGTGGTGGTGGCAATGATGGCGATGATGATGATGATGATGATGATGATAATGATAATAATAATAATAATAATAATAATAATAATAATAATAATAATAATGTCCACCGCTGTGGTCTCGGGGTAGCGTGCTGCCTTGTCATGCAGCGGGCCCGGGCTCGATCCCCGGTCGGGACAGTTTTTCTGGGTGAGGTTTTTATCGGGGTTTTTCCTCACCTGTAAGACAAATGTCCAGGAAAACTTTAAGGCCCAAACGGTCCCCAAAATCATATTGCCATCGCAATCATCATCATTCATATTCATCTTAGGTTAAGTTTAGGATTAGGGACTCTCCTGGCGCACCACTATCATCATCATCGCCCATCATATCATCGGGGCAACGTAACCCTGCCTTCCAGGCGCCCCAACCTCAGAGGTGGGTTACAATTACGCCATGCCAGGAGAGAAACCAGGAATGTCGAAAGACAAACCTGGGACATTTGGAAAAAAAAAAAACATATATATATATATAATTCCACCGCTGTGGTCTCGAGGTAGCATACTGCCTTTTTCGGGGTATTTCTTCACCTGTAAGACAAATGTCAGGATACTTTAAGGCCCAAATGGTCTCCAAACATCATCTGGCCATCATTATCATCAATATCATATTCACCTCATTAGATTAAGTTTAGGTTTAAGACCTCTCCTGGCGCATCATTACCCATCGTCATCACCCATCATTGGGGCAGCGTAACCCCGCCTTCCAGGCACCCCAACCTCAAAAGTGGGTTACAATATGCCAATGCCAGGAGAGAATACCTGAAATGTCTAATGACAAATAGGTGGCATTGAACAAAAAAAAAACAATAATAACTTTATTTAAACTGGCAGAGTTAAGCCAAAAGGCCTTATCTTGCAATCAACCAGTATAATAGTGTGTTTCTACACTGTAATTATCTCTAATGCTAATATTAAATATTACTAACATAAAAAAACACTTAAAAATAAATATGATAATTTTAGATACTACAATAGACATAAATACATGTTAATGAATTGTAATTTATCAAAATTACTCATGGCATTTAAGAAATATAAAAAAAAGAGAAAGGAACACTAATATACAGCTTTTAGAAATATTGTCAAAAAATGTAAAACATGCATAAAAGAAAATGGACAGCACATACAGCACTTTCTGCAACAAGGATATCAAAATGTTTAAAATGTAATATATATATATATATATATTGTTTATTTTTTATTATTTCACTCACCTCATACTTCATAATTCATAGCAGACCCTGGATTTCTTCACATGTGAAGAAACCCAGGGTCTGCTATGAATTATGAAGTATGAGGTGAGTGAAATAATAAAAATAAACAATATTAAAAAACCTCATAGTGTTATTTCCTATCTACATAACTTAATATATATATATATATATATATATATATATATTTAACTTTTATAGGATTTATTCACTATGAGGTTTAATTTACGGTGAAATTAAATGTTTCTTACCTCTCCTCATATATATTTTCTAAGTTGATCGCGATTTCGAGACTATAACTGTCTCATCATCAGAACTTTGTTGGCGACTGGTGTTATGTCGATCGGAAGAAACTCTTCTTCTTCCGATCAACATAGTGGGAAGAGTTGGTCCACCAACAGAGGGAAGAAGAAGAGTTTCTTCCGATCAACATAACACCAGTCGCCAACAAAGTTCTGATGATGAGACAGTTATAGTCTCGAAATCGCGATCAACTTAGAAAATATATATGAGGAGAGGTAAGAAACATTTAATTTCACCATATATATATATATATATATGTGTGTGTTATATTTTAGGACGTAATACCAGTGTTTTTTGTTTTGGTACATTTGTGAATAATGAAGCAACATCAAAGGAAACTAATCTATCTGTAGGTTCAATTTCCACTTTTTCTAATTTAACTAATTCTAGTGAATTTTCAATCTGTAGACTTTCAAAATTATTAATTCTTTTAAATTCATTATTCAGCCATTTTGAAATTTTGTAGTTTGGTGATCCAATATTGTTAATTATTGGCCTAATTTTGTTTCCAGGTTTGTGAATTTTGGGAAGTCCATGAATATTACGGTTTTTTGGGTTGCTCACTTTTAATCAAAAATTTTCTTTTTCGGTTAAAATTTTAACATTTTTAAGATAGTTTTCCACTTTTTTGATGGTTTTAGGTAGGGGATCAGTCTTAAGTTTTTCATACTCTTCTTCTTTCAAAAGTTCTTTCATTCTGTTTTGATAATCTTCTTTATCTAGAATTATGATTGTTACCCTTATCTGATTTGGTATATACAATATTTTTGTTATTTATTCCTTTGAGCACTTTTAAATTTTTCTTGCAAATTGGGTTTTTATTTGTGTTTTTCTAATGTAATATATATACCTATGTTTTAACAATCAAGTTGTAAAACACACAAACTCACTTAAAAGGAGATGCATGGGTTCCCACCCACAAGCAATCTTCATGATCACATGAATTACACTACAGACACTGTATCTCCGGCTCTGAATTTTAGGTTATACAAGGGGTAAAGGAAGAAACTCGCCCTCTACTGCCAATAAAGAAATGGTTGATGTAGGAGTATACATCAGCCATAACCAATCACTACTCTTGACGCTGCTATAGCGCGCTAGTATGGTTTGAAATTGCTGAGATGTTGTCAGCTGTATGTCTGCTAACCGCATACAAAAAGCGGCCCCTCCTACTGAATATCCATATCGGCAACACTGTCATGAAAACTTCGGGGCCAGAGAATCAGTGGCTAGGGTATAGATGCATTGTATATATCACCATCCTTCCATATATTAGTCTTAGAAGAACTTTTAATGCCTGAATAAACTTCTGGTGTTTTCAAACAGATGACCCAATGATTTCTTGTTATGTGTGTGTATTGTATATAAAAGAATATAGTAATTTCAATTAATAATATTATCACTCAGATGAGCCGTAGAAAGTTGTGTGTAGACTGAAATGGAACAGGAAAGAAGATAGTTTTAGTTGTGTGAGTGAGTGGATAGCTTTCTTTTGTTCTGTTCCGGCAACAATAATAACAAAGATGGCAACTCCTCAACAGAAAGTGTTTTGCGTTTTGCAGTTTGAGAGCTTTAAATCAGTTGTTTTGACAGTCCAATGTGCGTTTCATAGGCAGTTTAATCGTGATCACCCCCCCCCCATTACAAACATCATCCATCGATGGCATAATCAGTTCGCAACAACTGGTTGTCTGTGTAAAGGCAAAAGTGTGGGATGACCAAGAGTGTCTGTGGAGAATGTTGCTGCTGCAACATTTCAAGCGCAAAGTCAGCATAATCAGTAGGCTTTAGAGCCTGTAATGATTGTAAATGGTAGAGATGTATATGTAAAGGCATTTTCGTAAGACCTTCCACACTGTCATTACTGGATTTGTCGTCATGGTCCAGATGACATTGTCTTATCTCCATTGGTGTCCTAGATCACCAGATCTCACCCCATGCATTTTTTTATTCCTTTGGGATTTTGTAAAGGACAGAGTCTATGTGCTCTCCATTACCTGCTAACCTGCCCGAGTTGAGAGACAGGATTCGAGATGCTGTTGCTGCCATCAATCCAGACATGCTTATTAATGTATGGGAAGAATTAGCCTACAGGTTGGATGTGTGTCATGTAACAAACGGGGCTCACATTGAACACCTATGAACTTATAATGTTAACTGGATATGTTACTCTTTCATTTAACATGAGTTTTGTTTTTGTCATAGTTAAATTATAATTCAACACCTTTTTAAAATTGCTATATTCTTTTATGTACAACCGGTATGTATATATTTATATATTGGAATTTTCATAATAGCTCAAGATTTCATTACTTTAATAAATTATGAATTCATTATTAATAACGAAATAGATAATAAAAATAAAAATTCAATCTAAAATTTGTATTGATAACTGATTTTAAAATCTAGATAAGGAGAAACTGATATTATTATAGAGTTTTTCTATCTATCTATCTTCAGGTTTTTACAGTTGCTGCCGTCTTCCTGTGCCATACCTCCAAAGCCTACGATCTTGAGCATCTTCAATGCTTAGCTCTCTTGCTTGCATTAATGTCTTCATGTTTTCCTTCCATGTTAACTTTGGTCTCCCTCTTTTCTTCTTTCTGGTCAGATGCCATTGATATAGTTGCTTTGGCCATCACTCATCTTCCATTCTTAAAACATGTCCTAACCACTTTAATTCCTTCTCCTCAATTCTTTCAACCATGCTTTTCTCTGCTTCCTTTATGTTTCTTTCCGATTGAGGGTCTTTCCACTTTTCAGCGGTTGCCCTTTTACCAGCCGGCTGCTGGCCCTTCACATCTACATGTGTCAATCACAGAGGTAGATGATCAACAGCCAGTGTAGGGGTGACATGTGGTTAGCATGTCGAGTCCCCCAGCCATTATATCTGGTTCCTCAACCTGGAGCCGCTACTTATTGTAGCTACCCAATTGCCTCACGATGCTGGGTGGGCACCGGTCCCATACTGGCTGAAATACCATGAGAAAATTTCTTCCCCCATGGAGACTCGAACCAGCGCAAGTCCCGTAGCTCTGCGCCAAGGCTTCCTACCTTAACCGCTCGGCTACGGCGCGGGAACTCCTTTATGTTTCTAATTTCCTTATTTGTAACATGTTCTAATTTTAACTTTCTGGCACTTCTGCATAAATAATCCATTTCTAGAGCTATTAGTCTATTCTTGTAGTACTTATTGATTGTCCATGCCTCACTTCCATACAGTGCAACAGATTCCACCAATGTTTTACCAATATATTTTTTTTTGTGTCTTTCCAAATATGATTATCCCACTATATGGAATTTAATGATGATATTATTTTGCTACTCGATTCAATTCTACGTTTTATATTCTCTTTGTCTATATCTTCAATGTTATCCATAATTATTCCCAAATATTTAGTATGTTTCATTTGCTTTATTATAGAGTTTTTCATGTTTTAAAAAAAAAGAATTGCTCTTATGGGAATGCTGTTGCCACTTGACACCATAGACTGAATGACAGAGATGGAAATATAATTATC
The DNA here is from genome assembly GCA_030220185.1 of Diploptera punctata. Classification (NCBI taxonomy): domain Eukaryota; kingdom Metazoa; phylum Arthropoda; class Insecta; order Blattodea; family Blaberidae; genus Diploptera; species Diploptera punctata. The sequence goes on from JASPKZ010001621.1 coordinate 869,356, forward strand.
TCCAAGTTTCGTTGAAAGAAGATAGTTCAATGACATCTCTGCTAGCTGCTTGTCCAGTAATTGTGTTCACCCCTAACTGTATTAAAATGTGGGTGATAATTATATATTCCACAATTGTATTTTTTCCATAAATCAGGCACCCACCTTCTTGGCAAAGTTATAGGTGAAACTATTAAACAAAATTATTTATTTAAATCAACCTCACATAAAACAACACATTTACTAGCAAGAATTGCTCCATACGAGCAATACTATTTTCTAGATGTGAAAAACCCTACAGAATGGAAAGAATCCAAGACTGTTCCTATCTATAGATGGAGCTTGCATTCTAAGGCTATTATTCAAGAACCAAGCTCTCTAGACCAAGCCATCTCAGTCATCCGTAAGCCGAGGCTCTCATCTTTCAATGTTTCTGATTTTTTAAATAAATATCTTGTTAGTACATGATGTTGAATAGAGTGAGCCAGTTAGAGTAGGTTCTGCATGACCCACATAGTTAACCATGGAGAGACGGGCTGAGAGTTGTTCTTTGCGGAAAGTTTCGTTCTTGAATGCCGGCCTTAAACTCTTAATGGACAGATAGAAAAAGAATATCAAGGAACTAGGTATAGCTCAATGGGTGAAAAATCTTGTCATCAATCTGAATGAAAAATATCCTTTGAGGCGGCATGAGGTCCATTAAAAATTCTCTGGTCTTTGAGAGTATCTTCTTGTAAGCCCATGTTTCCCTTAACAGTGATTTAGGTGCTATCCCCCTACAGGGAAGAATTTGAACCATACTAATTTAGTTACACTTGTTTTCGTATACATGTCATTTGAGTGGTCCGTGGTCAGCGTTCTGCCTCATACTGACATCTAGGAAACCAAGGTAGTACTAGGACGGGAAAATTCGGTCAATTTTGCTTAGAGGCCCTTTTCATTCAGGCTTAAGGATCTTTTACGAGTCTGAAAATCTTCAGACTCGGGACCCACGGCTTAAAGTCCCTCCCAGACAACTTGCTCCTTGGATTTTTTCCATCCTAAAAAATCCATCGACCCCAACCGGGTTTGAACCCGCGACCCTTAGGACCAGAGGCAAGGAGCATAACCACTAGCCCACTGCGGTCGATCTTTGAGAGTAAGCTAACTTATTTATGAGGTTCAATCAAAATGCAGTTTCCTTATGAGTGAGGCAAATGTCCCTTTGCTATCTTGATTCAATAAAGGGCCAATAAAGTTTTTCATTTGAAGAAAACACTTAAACATTTTAACCAGACTGGCAAGCTGGTTTTGACCATTCAACATTCTGTTCACACTATATATGACTGATTTATTTTATAAAATTTTCATGCTACTTCAATTAGAAGAAATGATTTTTGATGCTTCATCTAATGCTACTTACGTTGTAAGATGAAACCACCAATCTTCTCTACGGAGATTAAGGAATGACAAACTTTCAGATATCAAGACAAGTGTCCAGAAAAACAAGAGAACTAAGCCATGTCCTCTTGTTGGTACTGATGGCAAAAGATAATTACGTTCCCAGTATATTAGAACAGCTGAGTAAGGGAACATGAATGTAGTCAAGACAACTGAAACAATCTGAAATCACATATGAATAAAAACATCTATTTATTTCTTTAACATTATAAGTAAATTTTAAAATACCTTTTTGGGATTTTTGACCGTGTCTTACAGTATTTTTTCTCGATGTTTCATCACCTACTGTGGGCGACATCTTCAGGAGATATTGCCAAAAATCCCAAAACAGTATTGTAAAATTCATAACAATAGCTGTGAAAGTCTTAATCAGTATATTATAAGTAACTCTTATTAAAAAAAAAGTTATCATAAAATGGGGTGAATAGGTTCAGAATGTGAGTGAATTGGAACAAAAATTGGAAAAAGTAATTAAATGAATACTCTCATTTGTGAACACAATTAAATTATTGCAAATCAATGGTAAAGAGAAAAATGTTTGCCTGAACCGGGAATCGAACCCTGAACCTTTAGCTTTCCGTGCTAATGCTCTGTCCACTGAGCTAATCCAGGCTTCATTCCCATTCAAGCAGAAATCCTTCCTTTACCTTACTCTACTGGTCCCACATTCAATTGCAATGAATCATCATTCACAAATACACAATGAAATACTCCATTCGGGGTTCGATTCCTGGTTCAGGCAAAAATTTTTCTCTTTACCATTGATTTGCAATAATTTAAGTGTGTTCATTAATTTACTTGTGTATTTCTTGTGTTTGACGGTATATTTATCAACGAACCCTCGAAAGGGGACCCTGAAACTCCGGACTCCATTGATGGAAAAATTATAGAACAAGTGTCAGATTTCTCTTACATAGGAAGTGTATTTGCAGAGTATAAGAGTGACATTGATTCAAAATTACAAAAATATAATAAAATGAATGGGGTAATACGAAGACATTTTGGTAAACAGATGAGGACAGAGACAAAACTAAGATTACATAACAACACATCAAAAGCTGCTCTAAAATACGGAAGTGAAATTTGGATTTTAAATAAAAGAAACTCTCATAAACTTCAAGTAAGCCAAATGCGCTTCTTACGATCATTGTTAGGAGTTGATAGACTGGATAACCAAAGGAACACTATTATCAGAGGAAAACTTGGAGTAACAAGTTTAAATGAAGATATACAAAGATACCAACAAGAATGGAAAAATCATCTGAGGAGAATGGTAAGAAATAGACTTCCAAAATTGGCATTCTAATATACCCCAACTGTACATAAGGACCAAGGAAGACCAAAACATCGGTGGAAAGATCAAGACCATCTTCGCTAGGTTTACCGTACAGGCCACATGGCCTAAAACAAATTTGTTCATGATGATGATGATTAATTTACTTATTTCTATCATAGTAATAGCTTTAGCTTCTCAATATTAATTTAACTCTCATTTGTGTTTGTGGCTATGGTGATGGACAAGTGTAGTTAAATTGATGATACTCTTACACCATATTTTGGCATCAAAATTATTTGATTACATTTCTTGGATTGACAGCACATTTAATTAACAGTTAATTTTCATAGAAATTTTGTACCTTCTAAAATGTTGTATGACACCAGCTTCTGGCCAGACTGATAGGTTGTTAAATTGATTTTCTCATTTCAGTGTATTATAGCAAGCACTGCTACATAATACTTTTTATTATCTCTATTCCAAAGCTACAATTTAATTGTTTAGTTGTAAGTACAATTTTTCATTAAATTGGGGTGAAATGGGGAAAGGGACATTCCATACGAAATCGACAAAAAAATTGTGAAAATTGAACTCACATCTTTAAAAGTTTACAATTTTTTTTATAGTGAAACTTTATGATCCTATGGCTATATAGTCTGTGAGGATTTAGTTGTCTGGTCATTTTAAGATAAGAGAGTAACAGTCTAGTCGGTTTAAGAAAGAGATAGTACTCACCTTTTCCTCCATCACCATTATATGCCTGAGGAAGGCCAAAAACAATTGAATGCTGTGTTTAATTAAATAACCACGCGTTAGAATATGTTAGGAGGGTGGAGGTGAAAACATTTTCAAGAATTTTGACAAAATAAGACCACTGACCATAAATGTTATTGTGAATATTGTTAGACAAGGACAGCACTCAAGGTTAGAAGAGGATAGTAGAAATAGTGATGACTAAGGGTCGTATGCAAATACATTAGTCTCTACTCAAATTACTTCCAATCACTAGTGAGCTGAGATCGAAATAACGGTTGCCTTAACCGGTCATGCATGAATGTTGACATTTTCATAATATTGGCAATGAATTACCCAGAATTCTCAGCGATAAAACTACTTCCGTTATTTTCGTCTGCTATAGAGGAATGCATTTATGCTTGCATCCCGCAAATAATACCATATACAAACACGTCTGCGACATGCAATATTACGCCGATTCTCCTGTTCTTCCAGTTGAATTCTTTGGTAGACTCTATCAAATTCCTCTTCTCCGCGTATACCGAAAACATGATCGAAGTCTTCAAGGTCCGACATCTTGGATAAGTTTCAAACTACATCGGTTACCATCAGTTCCCTTCGGGATTTTCACATAAGTTTATATCTTGAGCTACGATCTTAAGGTACCTTGTCAGGTAGCTTACAATTAGTACCGCGTGAATAGATTTCTGAGTAAGAAAAATGTGTTTGGATAATACTTTATCAGCAGAGAACGTCTTTTACTGTCTAATGCGTTCAAACATTCGACCCTAAATCCTCACAGAGCATAGTGTGATCATGTAAAATAATTTGAAATTAAGTTATTTTTAGTCTCCAGTTGACTTTACATCTAATAAAGTTACCAGCGAATGTAATTAGCTGCCTTAATGCCACAGTTAAAAAATTAATAATAGTTTAAAAAAACTAAAACAACATGCTTTTATTAGAAAATCAAACTAAAAAATGAAAAATAATTTTAATTTCCAAAGCGCTTGGAATAAAATTAAAGTGGTCAACAAAAAAAATATCTCCAACACATCTAGAATAAAACTAGAGTTATCTACGAAAAAATGATAATTTTACCATGAAAAGCGTGGGGTGCTCTATATCAATTAATATATTTGATAATAAACAGATATTGGTAAAAGTAAAGTCTCTGAGAAGAAAATGTAAAAACCATAAAAAGCACCCCACACTTTTGATGGTAAAAATATTTTTTTAGTTTTATTCTAGATATGTTGGAGAAGATTTTTTTGTTGACCACTTTAATTTTATCCCAAGCGCGTTGGAAATTAAAATTATTTTTCATTTTTTAGTTCAGTTTTCTAATAAAGCGTGTTGTTTTAGTTTTTTAACTATTATTTATTTTTTAGTTTTTAGTTTACTTGATTATCATAAACCGGAATCCCATGAAAATTTAATTGCTTACAACATTTTTAGTGCCTAGGCAGGAATATAATTATATATTTTTAAAATTATTATTATCTAACATTATTATAATATTTTTGAATATTTTAATATAGATGAATAATTACAGTTAATCATATCCTTCTCATATTTTTTTGGATAAATTACAATGTGGTAAGTTTACAAAATTGTCATTAATATTTTACAGAATAAGATAAAAATGTAAATATCTTTAAATTCGATACTATTGTAATATGAGCTAAAAGTAATACTCTTCTAAAAAAAAACCTCCGGGCCGGATTTGACCCAGCTACCTATGGATTACTGAAATTATATACCACTGCAGTCCACCAGAGCTACCAGAGGATATAATATTAATTTCTTACAACGATGGACTAAAAATTTGATACGTCCGCAACCTATCATCATCGTCCTTTCAAGTATTAGGCCCAGTGGCCCGTTACGGTCTCCCGCATCTCCGAAAAGGTCGACCCACAGATCTTCTGCCTCGAGGAATGTAGTGAAGAATTTGTTTTGGTATTCTGTGACGATCCATGAGCTGAATATGGGCTAGCCAATTGTTTCTATATTCTTGGAGGTATTCAGATATAGGTACGATGTTTAACTCTCTGGCTATTGTTGAATTTCTTTGGTGATCTAGAAGGCTATAACCTGCAGTTCGTCGCAGAAATTTCATCTCCGTGGCTGTAATATGATGATTATCCTGAGTTCTGATGGTCCAAGCTTCACTGCCATAACAGATTATGGGTCTAGCGTCCGCAACCTATTATACCGGTATTTATTTTTTTGATGTCCTGATGATCCTGGCCAGGATCTTAGAAAAAAATTTATGAAATTATTGTATTGTCATTGGTCCTTTACAAGTATACAAAGTTTAAAGTTGATCCAACGTTTTTAAGTGGGTGAAAATCATGTTGAAAGATTCCGTTACATAGATACAGGTGAAGCTAATATAAAGCGTGTAAAAAAAGGATCAATTACTGTAATAGAATTTAATTAACCTGAGAAATATATACATATTGATGGTGGGCAATGAAAACCTCGTAACTCCATTTTGGTAAATTTTACAGGAGAAACAAATAACTGTTTCAAATAATTATGAAAATTGATAAGCAATAGTTCCCACATATTTTACTATAGAATACAAGTCAAGTTATTAATAAATTTGTTCTCAACATGTTATGCGTATCATATTTATGTGCTGGTTACTGGAGTTACGTGGTTTTCAATCACTGATGGAGTTACAAGGTTTTCATTGACTACTGTCAATATAGTTTATGATCAGAAGAAAGTAAGTATGAGAAAAAATAAAAAAATAGATAGAAATGGGGCTAAATATAGCCCAAGAACATGATACAAATTTTAATAACAAGGAAAATGGCAAATAATATACAAATGCTCTACCTGCTAATTGTTCTGACTAGTCATTATATTTTTAAAATCACTGGATTGGCATCAAAACTTAAGACAACTTTTGTAATATAACTTAATAGTTAACCTAATGACCTAAAATAACATAAGGCAACATAGATATGTTAACAATAAGTTTCTTAATGTTAATTAGTAAATCAACGTGTTCTAAAATCACGTACATAAAAAAGCCCATGTGTAACAAGCCTAGAAGGCCCTTGGCCTACCAGCCAGCTGGTGGCCTCACATCCACATATGTTAATCACAGAGGCAGACCATCTAGCCAGAGTAGGGGTGACATGTGGTCCCCTAGCCATTATAGCTGTCTTCTCAACCTATAGTCGCTTCTTATTGTAACTACCCAAATGCCTCACGATGTTGGGTGGGCACCATCCCATACTGGCTGAAATTCCAGTCCATGCACAAGTCTCTTAGTTCTGCGCCTAAGCTTCTTGCCTTAACCAATCAGCTATGGCACGAAATAAAATCATGTATATAGTACCATAATATGTCAACAGATGCTGCAGAATCAATTTTATAACTTGTGCCCTGTTGTAACATGCATATTTGCACTACAATATGCTAAATACCCAATATTAATTTTATAGGATGAGAAATACTCTGGATATGAACAAGCGAGGAAAAAATCTATCTCTCTGCTGATTAGGATCAAACACGAGTCATCAATCCTTATTCACAGACCTTGGTATCTGAGCTATCTGGACTATAAGTTGCACTCATACATATTGCATTATTTACAATATAAATTATTGGAGCATTTCCCATTACTTACCATGTATCCATATATTGCTCCTCCATTTAGAATTGTGGTCTGTAATACAAAGCGTGTTATTGCCAGCAAAGGCAATAGGAAGGTAAAAAATATTTGAACATGGTAAAGTTTCGAAACAGGTAATGATGACTGAACCACTTGAGTGCCATATTTTTTATACATCCATAACTGTGCAGAACCGAAGAGAAAAAGCAGTCCAGCTGTTACCGATACTGAGACAGTTTCCATGAAACATTGTGAAGTCCCATGATTTACCCATATTTCATCAAGTGTAATATTTGGTGGACAATACTTCATTCTGTTCTCTGCAAGAAAAACAAAGTAACAATAAGAGTAAAGGAAATTAAAATAGTATGAAACATAATTACAAATTGTCAAAAAGTGTTTAGTGCAACAGTGGCATAAGAATGCTGTATGGAAAATTGTGGCAAATAGGGAACCTCAGCTAAAGTAAAGAAGATTAGGTTAACGATAATGCAATCTAACCTAAAAAATCTTATGAAAGCCAAATGTTGTAAGGATATTGAACATAAAAATTAATATCAAATGTTAATAATGGTACCGGTAAATTATGCAAACGATATTATAACAATTTATTAATTATATCAATTTCATTTGTACAAGATAATTAATTAAAAATAATGTGGAATTCCCTCGTGTGCATTAATCATTTAAAATAATCATGGCACTATACTTCATAATGAATAATTATATTTTAGTGATTAATAAATAAATCACTTGAATATGTGCCAAGAGACGTAATAAGCCAACAAAGCTCAAATTACGACGAAATAATATCAAAATAAAGAGGTTAGGGACATTATGGTTTTGACTTCTTAATATACGTTATTACCTGAAACCTTTAAGTTTAATTTTTAATGGCACAAAATACTGATCATAGAGAACAACTGCCTTTCTTACACTACAATAACATTAATGAAAATTATTGTGTAGTCATCATTAGCATAGAGAACCGATTATTAGCACGTGGGTTCCCCCACTCATTCACAAAATGGTCACAAGTTTCAAGATCAAATCTTGTTTCATGAAAGAAGGACTCTTGTAATATTCTTCTCAATTATTCCTGGGATAGCATAGAATTGAACATAAACCGTTTTTAAACTAAAAATATTGGTAATTAAATACTACTTTAATCATAAATTACTCTAAATAACTATTTAAATATACAAAATATAAAGTTAAAGAAATTAAAAAAAATACTTCTTTTATATACATTCAGATAAATTACATTTTATTATTTTATTAAAAAATATAAACATAATAAAGAACTGAATATGATACTACTTTCCGCTAAAGTACCTGTACAAGAAGTAAATACCTGAAACACATAGCCATGTTGTTTCCAAATATTAAAAAAAAATCAAACGCATTTTTTAAATTGTAGGAAACTAAGTGAATTATTTATCACTAGCTTTTATCAAAAATAATATTAGTTCCTTTATGATTTTAAAATGTATGGTCTATTTTATAAATTTTGGAGGCAAAGGTTTTTGTCAGTCCTGATCTTTTTTTTTAAGTAGACATCATAGAGTAAATAAATATATATTACTTACTCCAGAGACTTAGATCTGCTGAAATGAGATATCTTCGGAGGACTGCAGGATACACACTACTAGATCACAAAAAAAAATGAAGACATCTTAGAAGAATTACACATGGAATCTTTAGAAAACAAAATTTCTGATTATAAGTCAAGATGGATACAACATGTTCATCGAATGGAAGATCACAGAATACCCAAACTAATGTTAAGATATCAACCTGCAGGAAGAAGAAGACCAGGACGTCCACTCAAAAGACTTCTGGATGGTGTTTCTCTTGAGGCCGAAACAGGTCAACAAATGGCCTAAATTCGTGAATGTACTATGATGATGATGATGATATTACTTACTCTATGTACAGGCTGTATTCCTGTCGGTCAGTGCTGACATCTGGAAGAGGCGCGAATACTACAAACTTGTGTGTACGGGAATTTTTAATTAGTGGCGAGTTTATCAATCTTAATCGGGCGATTTCATTTCAATATATTTTAATATTGTTTTCTCAATATATCATAATTTTGTGTTAACTTATATATTTTATATAAAAAATACGAAGAAAAGGAAAGGAAGTGAAGAAAAGAGGTAAGAGATAATATTTGAAAGTGCTATAAAAACCTAATAGTAATATAACTAGTGGCATAGAATCCATATAATCGCATTGTATTTTGTTTTATTTGATACATTGATCATTTACACTCATATTATTTTGTAAATGCAATTGTATTTAAGGTTTAATATGGTTTAGAGTATTGACCTCGGTTATTTAGGGATTACGTTTTTTGCCTCTGGCCTCGAAGGTCACGGGTTCAAACTCGGCCGGCGTCGATGGACTTTTTAAGGATGGAAAAATCTAAGTGACAAGTCCTTCGGGAGGGACTTTAAACCATGGGTTTCAGAGTTTGGAGATTTTCGGGCTCTTAAAATAACCTCAAGTTTAATTAGAATATCTTAGCAAAATGTAATCCCCATTTCTCATCCAAATAATACCTTAGTTGTCTACTAGGTGTATAGCCTATATATTTGAGAGGATGAACTAACCACATAATTATCACTCTGACATTTAAAAAAAAAAATACTAAGATAGCTTGGTTAAGTAACTCTAGGATCACCCTTGCTCCATGTGAGGGTATAAATGTACGGGTGTAAACAGAGAGATGGTTTAGTATTAATGACTTGAGGAAGAGTGGCATAAAACAACTGAATGTTAATAGTTGTAAAATAAAACAAGTATCAAAATCGTTAGGCTCATCCCTATATTCAATTTTCCGGCTTCAGATACATAGGCGTTGGTTTTTATGTTTCGCGTGTAGAACAATACTGTAGGCCCTAATTAAAATATTTTAACAAATAAAAAATGTCATATATGTGACCATGCTTCCATAATTAAATCCATGTGAGGCACGGGACTCCTATAGGCTAGTCGAAGTCTATAGTAAAAGATATAGGCCCTATTGCCATTTGGCTTGAGATTAAATTTGATTTACACTAGGACGAATTTATTTGATATGTAGGCCCAATTATAGCAGCCACCTATAACGTCTTATGATAATATTAATTAGGGAATAGGAAAGGTTCTGAATAATTGTATTCTTTACAACATATGACGCGAAAAATTTTTCTAAGATCCAATCATACGCCATGCGCATGCGTCAACAAACAGGAAGTGGTTTACACTTTAGAATCACGGAAAGCAATCCAACATATAGGCCTACATGATATTTAACGAACCTAAAAGCTAACCTGACGTAATTTAATTACTCTAACCTTTGAAATCTAAAAGCTAACCTAACGCAATTAAGCACTCTAATCTGTGAAAGAATGCAACGCCCAAAAATAAATAGTAGACCTAAGTTCTGAAATTTTGAAACATATGTGTACAGTTAATTAGTAAATACTCTATTTGGCTGCACTGGTGTTGTTGCTTAGAATAGTCATGCTAGGTATGCCTATGTAGTTAAACATCATAGAAAAATAGCCTATATTGAAATAATCGTTAGGAAAAATGTTAAAATCATTGTAAATGGTGAGAAATAATTTAAAACATGGAACCCCAAGAATAAAATTTGACAGGAGTTTATGAAGCAATTAAAAAAGTTCGCATCATATGTAAAGGATAGCCGAAATTGATTTCGGGGAATATAACTGGCATACAGGAAACATGATAAGAGATTAGGCCTAGTGAACAAACCAGGAAGATAATATCCATCTAAAATATATAGGCCTAATTGAAAAGTAGGCCTAATAGCATGGCATAGAAAGGAATAAGAATAAAATCATATTTGGACTATAGGCCAAGAATTAGACCTACTGCTGACAATGTCCACGAATTCAGGATTGATTGTAGAAATCTCAAAGAACAGTTTCGGGGGTTTGAGTCCCAGTGGGTCAGAAATTTTAAACTACTCTAAACCCTCAGGCGGCACTGTGATCCTGGGATTGACTCAGCCTTCGACAGAAATTAGTACTTATACACTTGTTCTGGGGGCAAAGGCGGACGTCACCCAGGGCTGACAATCTGGCTGACATCGCTTATCGTTTGCCTAGAAAGGTGGGAGCCTTTTCTCCTACTATGCCAAGGTCCTCCTAAAGCCTGTAGTAGAATCACTTTACCTTTTACCCAAATAACAGTAATAATAAGAATACAGTAGGTCTACTTCCTGAATTTAAAAGCTGTGGATTGTCATGCAGTAATTTTAATAGGCTATGTGAATAGAGTAGTTCTCAACCTTTTTCAATGGCTTTTAGGTTTACTAATCACTAGCTATTTAATATTAAAAATATATCCGTAGGCCCTATGTTTAACGGAATTCATAAGAAAACTTGATAGCCATTGCCAAAGTTGTAATTAACGTAGTGCCTATTTGTTATTTTTATTTTACACCACTTCTGACTTCTAGCGTCAGGGTAATTAATTAACTTTTTTATAATGGCAATGCATACCATTTATTTTAAGCATAATATGTTTGGTAATTTCTTAGAACCTGACGCTGAACTATTGCTATAGTATTCATTCACTTTGAATCATTCAATTCCATGAGCTAAATAATATTTTTAACTTATTTCATTGTTTTTCTACTATGTGTCTGTTCTAGTACCTTCCCCTACATTCCTTTATCTTTTTTATATAACTTATTGCTATCTGCAACACCTACTCCAATTTTACTTCTTCTTCTACTAGGCCTATCTAATTATATAGGCCTACATCTAAAATATTATGGGCCTAATACTCTTATAAGTTAAACTTTTACTTACTCTAGGTTTAGGCGAAATTCAAAACTTTTACCTTCTGATTTATAGGAACACGCATTACCAAGCGAGGCTATTAACCCACTTTATGAAAGCAACATTAAGCTATTTGCCTAGAGCCTAATTAAAAAATAATAATAAATACTTTTTTAACATTTGAAAATAATATAGGACTTATTATCAGTGGCGGCTATTGGATTGAAAATGTGGAGAAAGGGCTGTCAGTGACATAGGTTGAAGAAAAAAAAGGTATTTAATTAGGGGTAAATAAATGACGAAGATGAGGGATTTAACATATGACTTCCCGTAATGTGGGAATTTTAGGTTCGCGGTCTAGTCAGGTTGTTGGTTCGGTGAGCGATGAGGATCACTTATCACAGGGAATAACGAGGGAACTTTCTACGGGTAGCGATAGTTTTATCAATAATTGAAGTTCACAAGTCACTCGATTTATTTAGTATAGGAGTTGCTATACATATATTTAATATAATGAAAACACTTGATGATACGATGTGTATAGCGATCTGACTTCTCTACGGAATAATGAATTATTACTATTAATGTAGTAATATAAAAATTACTGATCAGTATCCTCATGTATCGATTTACTACGATATTCTGTTCAACTATTTTACTTATTAGAACACTTAACGTAATTAGTAAAGCTATTTGAACTTGCCGTAAGTTCGTCCTCCTCGATTAGGAGTTACTTTTCCGCAGTTAAAATGAAACTTAACCGATGTTCTCCCTTCGCTATCTGGGAGGATTATGTTGTACGCATCTCCGTTTTATATAAGTTATATTGAAAACTTCAGTATTCCTTCAATCGTTCAGATCACTATAGGAGAAGGTTACAATTTATTCCCATTGGTTTATACATATGTGAACATATATTTTATATATATATATATATAAAGAGTGTCCACCGCTATGGTCTCGAGGTAGCGTGCTGCCTTGTCACGCAGCGGGCCCGGGTTCGATCCCCGGTCGGGGCAGTTTTTCTGGGCGAGGTTTTTATCGGGGTTTTTCCTCACCTGTAAGACAAATGTCAGGAAAACTTTAAGGCCCAAGCGGTCCCCGAAATCATATGGCCATCATCATCATCATCATCCTTATCATTACCATTATCATCATCATCCGTCACAGGTGTGGAAAGCAACGGGAAGCTACCACACCTACACAATTCCCTAGTAAAGCTGCAAGCGTAGCATGAAAATGCTATGATTGCAGTGAAGGACCTGCCTTCGGGCAGAATTACTGTGGATGGAAAGAGTGTGCCTTTCCTTTGTTTCTGTTTGTGATGTAGCTAATAATAGGTGTGTCTATCTCGCGCTATTTAAGTATTGACAATGTTGCCAAGTTGTTCATAGTTAGACCTATTGGGTTTTCTATATAGGGCCTAGCAACTTATTTAAAAACCGTTAGTTTCAGTTAATTGTATTGTATTATACGTAGTTATCTTTTAACTGATATATGTGTCCAAATTTTAATTTGAAACTTCATAGTGAAACTCCAATTGTAAACGTTTTGTCATACTCGTCATTCATAAACATTATTCTGACTTGACATTCTAATCTGTTTTCAAATAGACGTTCTGATACATTTCTATTAACGAAGAGTTTGGTATCTATAGGTTCCCATTGTATTCAGGTACCTGGAATTCATGCATTCCTTTGTTATACCATACGTCTTCTAGACTTTCTGGCTCCGTCTATATTCGAATAACCGAAATTTAAAAAGGAGTTGTCTTAGTCATTTATATAAAAAAAAGGAAATCAACTTTTATATAATTAATAAAATTGATTCATTAATACGATCATTGGATTGCAAATACATTTCTGAGTAATTAAAGTCCAAACTCGATATGTTTTTATATAACTTATTACATCTTTATCTCGAATTATGGGTCTATATTAAATAATTTAGATTTAAGGAAATATTTATTTTATATTTGAAACTAAAACAATATGGAGGGAAATTCGGGTTACAAGGTTAATCAACATATAACACAATGCATTTTTGTTAATTATAACTTATAACTGAGGTAGGGCCTATGTGTCGCGCGCCATAGGTATGGTAACTTGGTGCAGAACTATAGGATTTTCACTGGTTTAAGTCCTCAAGGGGGAAGAAATTTTCTCATGGAATTTCGGCCAGTATGGGACCGATGCCAATCCAGCATCGTGAGGGATTTGGATAGTTACAATGAGTAGCAGCTCCAAGTTGAGAAAACCAGCTATAACGGCTGGGGAACCCGACATTCTGACAACATGACACCTCAATACTGGATAGATGATCGTCCATCTCTGTGATTAACACGTGTGGATGTGAGGCCAGCAGTCGGCCGGTACGCCTAGGGTCTTCTAGGCCTGTCGCATTGTGGAGTTTAATTAAAACATCTAGATGGCAAGTGTACTTTTAGTCAATGTATATAATTTCAAACTTAATGGCTCAGAGTGTAAAACAGTAGAAAAAATATTATCTTACCGATAATTTAATAATACAGAAACATCTAATTAATGGAATTATTTGTGGAAGCATAGAAAAATTAAATAATAGGCCTAATAGGACTATTAATTACTTTTCGTAGCCGAGTGGTTAAGACAGGAAGCCCTGGCGCAGAGCTACGGGACTTGCGCTGGTTCGAGTCTCCATGGGGGAAGAAGCTTTCTCATGGTATTTCGTCCAGTATGGGACCGGTGTCCACCCAGCTCATGATGCATTTGGGTAGCTACAGTAAGTAGCGGCTCCAGGTTGAGAAAACCAGCTATAATGGCTGGGGTACTCGACATGCTGACCACATGTCACCCCTACACTGGCTGATTATCATCTACCTCTGTGATTTACACATGTGGATGTGAGGCCAGCAGCCGGCTGATAGGCTAAGGGCCTTGTAGGCCTGTCGCGCCAGGAGTTTTTTATTAATTACTTTTCAACTAAATAACCCTGTTTGAAATAAGAAAAAGAGAACTCTCTACATTATAGGCCTACATAAAAATCTCTCTATCGGTTAAAAGTTCTCTACGCCGCGGGATAAATTCCTCAAACTAGCAACGCTGATTAACACTGGTCAACATGATTTTTGTCTCATGAGTACCAATAGTTGTATTTGATGCAGTTTTTATCGTGTTTTTCAAATATGTATTCGGAATTTCTCCAACACCCACAGTTTTTTTATTTCAATCTTAATTAATGGATTTAAATAATTATTTTTTAATAAACGTTTTTTCGTCCATTTGTCCATTGTAAAATAAAACCAAATGAGCTAACTCAGGAGATTTCAGCTATGGAAAACAGATATCAAGGCAAATGGAATCCCAATATGCTGGCCGATTACTGTTGGACCATCAAGAGGAATGCTCCACAGGCAAAATATAGAAGAAAATTGTCATTTCTTACTTTCTAGGTGAGTACGAATGTTCGAATATTGTGTAGTTACGAATGTAGAAAATATTAAAGTGTTTGAAATTATAAATGCCTGTCTCTGGAAAACCTTGAGTGATGGAGAAAAACCGATATCATATTTGAATTCAGGAGAAAAAATACTATCAGAATCACATTTTTTTTTCTGAGACAAAAAAAAAAGTTTCTTTTTTGTTGCACAGTTTAATCACAGAAGATAATAGGCTACATTTCTCAGCAAGTAGGTTGGCCAACTTGAACAAATAAAAATGCGGTAGGCCTACATGTCAATAAACAAGCTAGAAAGATGGGGCACAAAGTGACATAGCTTTGGACAAGGGCCTAAACATATGTTGAAATTTATAAATAGATTATAGGCCTACCCTTACAGTGAGAAAAATATAACTTTAAGGACTATAAAGCATAGACATAATTCATATCCATAAGTTGAATTAAATCATATAGCTGTATCAAATATGATCTAGGCCTATAGGCTAACTTATAACAATCCCTAAAATTAAAAATTGATATATTTATCTTGATTGATTTTTTTTTCTACTTGAAGGCCTATAGGTTTACTGCCGCATATGAAACACAATGAAAATTCAGCAACTTTTTGTTAAATGCAGGTATCATTTCACGTCCTTCTTTGGCTTTTTATTTTCATTAAATTCCATCGCGGCTATTATTATTATTGTTATATATTATTATTATTATTATTATTATTATTATTATTATTATTATTATTATTTAGCGTACAACGTATTTTCTAAATTTAACTGAAATTAAAAAAAAAATAGGCCTAGGCCTAATTGATAAAATATTGTTCGCGAACTGACAACTCCATCCATCCATAGTAATTCTGCCCGAAGGCAGGTCCTTCACTGCAATCATAGCATTTTCATGCTATGCTTGCAGCTTTACTAGGGAATTTTAGGTGTGGTAGCTTCCCGTTGCTTTCCACACCGGTGAAGGATGATGATGGTGATGATGATAATGATAAGGAGGATGATGATGATGATGATGGCCATATGATTTCGGGGACCGTTTGGGCCTTAAAGTTTTCCTGACATTTGTCTTACAGGTGAGGAAAAACCCCGATAAAACCCTCACCCAGAAAAACTGCCCCGACCGGGGATGGAACCCGGACCCGCTGCGTGACAAGGCAGCACGCTACCTCGAGACCACAGCGGTGTGTGAATAAATTAATTATTATCTATAGGCCTAAAATGAAACTGTTTAAAAGTCTCGCTTGAATATTGTAAGAATTACCAACAGACTATAGGCTACTACAAAACAACCTTCATGAAAATTTGTTGTCTGAGTGTAGCCTGTCCCAAATTACTAGCATGCGGGCACGCGTTACCATGGGCAACCGCGTGTACGCTTCACACTCTGTAGAAACTATAGCTAGACCGATTAAATAATAACCTTAAAGGCGTATGCTGTACTCGCTTTCTCCTCTCTTTACATTACGTCACTCACTCAATCCCTCTTCTGATTCGCTATCTTCACTCACAACCAGGGAATGCAAACAGCGGACGGTAATACATTACAACGACAGCAATCGGCTAATCACAGTGATGGCGGAGGATTCTCTTATTGCCATTGCCAAGAGTTCGAGCATCCCTATATAAGGTAGGTGCGAGTTCTCATACCCTATATAATAGGCCTCCTAGTCCACACATCTTTGAACGCCAAATTGGTTATATTTTACCTCAAATTAAAGTATTATGATATAGCATTAACAAATAAATCACGTCAATTTTAAGCAAACGACTGGAAATAAAAATTAAAAATACAGTTCTTAAAAAGTTAATTCAGTAAATATGAATGCTAGGGGCGGACGCCCTCCACTCCCCTCAGTAGCTGCTCCTGTTTCTTATATAACCGTGAAGTCATTCTCATTGTTTAAATCTCAATGTTTTATTTGTGAAGATAACTAAAACATATTGTCCGTTATTATATTTCAAAAAGAAGTCTTCTTCTTCTTCACTTCCTGGTTTAGGCAAGAGTTTCCTGTTCCGTCTTCACTAATAGATCTAAGACCATCTCTTCCGAGGACGTCCGACATCTCTTCTTCCTCTTGGAAAATAATGGAAGATTTTATTTGGTAATCTACTTTCTTCCATTCTTTCTACATGTTCTTTCCACTGTACCTTGTTGTTAAATATTTCAACAAGAAGTGAAATTTTAAATGAATTTATACGGAATGTAAGCAGTCCCTATTCTTTAGAACATTAAATTATAAGTTATTATTATTATTATTATTATTATTATTATTATTATTATTATTCATCATCACTCCAGGGATTAGGCAATTGCCCGTTCCGACTTCATATCAGCCCAACGTCTTCTAGGTCTTCCAACATCACGCCTTCCTCTTGCTTGATAATTTCTGGCTAACAATGGATTTCTCTCCTTACTCATTCCATCCATATGATCAATCCATTTCTGTCTGTAATTCGTGACTTTATCCAATAAAGGCTGTACTTTCAATTCTTCTCTTATATCATCATTTCTTATTCTATCAAGTCTTGTACATCCTTTTACTTGTCTTAGGAACCTCATCTCCGCCGTCTGTAGTATTCTATCCTTCTGTTTTTTCAGTGAAGCCCAAGTTTCACATCCATACAACATTGTGGGAAACCGCCATAACATTATACATTTTTATCTTGGTTTCTTTTCTAATTTTATTTTTGAATGTTCTCTGTATTGTTCCACACACCGTCTGAAATTTATTTATTTTGGAGTCAATATCTCTTTCCACATTGTAGCCAACATCACAGCCCAAATATTTGAAACTAGACACCTGTTCTATACTTTGATTTTCTAAAATAATTTTGGTTCTCACTGGATCTCTTCCTCTAAAAGCCATGGTCTTCGTTTTCCTTACAGAAATCTTTAGATCGTATAATTTACATATTATTATTATTATTATTATTATTATTATTATTATTATTATTATTATTATTATTATTATTATTATTATTACAGCCTAACTAAGAAATCTTAAAACTTAACTGTCCCAAATTCAACTTAATCAATAGACTCCATCCATCCATATTAATTTTGCCCGAATGCAGGTCCTTCACTGCAATCACAGCATTTTCATACTATGCTTGCAGCTTACAAGGGAATTGTAGGTGTGGAAGCTTCCCGTTGCTTTCCACACCGGTGAAGGATGATGTTGATGATAATGATAAGGATGATGATAATGGCCATATGATTTCGAGGACCATTTGGGCCTTAAAGTTTTCCTGACATTTGTCTTACAGGTGAGGAAAAACCCCGATAAAAACCTCACCCACCGGGGATTGAACCCGAGCCCGCTGCGTGACAAGGCAGCACGCTACCTCGAGACTACAGCGGTGGACTAGAATCAATAGACTAACCTATGAAAAAATAAATTTCGAAGTTTTTAAGCCTAACCAAATAGGCCTATGTGTATATGCGATGTAAAATTTAAATTGACAATAGTTGAATGACGGCCCTCTTGAAAATGGTAGGGTATATCCTTCAGTGACAAATATAGGGCTATAATCTATAATCCTCATGGTATCTTTACCTTGTCGTGGTGGAGTGGCTTGCGTGCTTAACTGATCCCGAGAACTATGCCGGCGGTAGCAATGCTGCCGATAGGGTTACCCATGCCGGACTGGTCGAAGGTAATAAGCCAGACGAAAAAAGTACCTTGGTCGAAAGAGTGACGATCTTTCACCGTAAAAATACAACGTCAAGAATTGCGGACATGGGTTCAACTGGGGTAAAATTTTCCGGAGGTCAAATAGTCCCCCATTCGGTTCTCCGGGCGGGGACTACTTCAGGGAACCCATCCAAAGGCTAAATCATAGGGACATGTTCCTAGGAATATGGAATGTTAGGACTTTATACAACAGCGGGGCGCTAGAGGTATTAACCCGTGAATTAGATAAATCACCCTTGGGTATAGTCGCTTTACAGGAAGTTAGATAGCCAGGAGAAGGTGTCAGGAATCAGGAAGCTTTGCATTATAGAGGGAAAGCGCCCAGTTGGTAGACCAAGAATGAGGTGGGAGAATAACATTAACTATGATTTGAGGGAAGTGGATTATACAGGGAATGATTGGAAAGCATTGACTCAGGATGGGGATGTGTGGAGGGCTTATGTCCGCGCGGCCATGAACCTACGAGTTTGATAGTTCCAGTGAGCTGAATCCTGTAGAACTACCTACAGTCCACAGACGAAGTGTATGAAAGCAGTAGGTATTTCATACTTAGCATATTATAAGTTATCATGAAGGATTGTGCTATAACTTACCTTCATTTAGACGCTGAGCGGGTTTGTTAGTTCCGAGTCTGGTGGACACACTTCAAAATTTTAATCATTGCCCTTATCTTACAGTGAACTATGAAACATTAAAATATAAAGTAACTAAACTGAATAAGAAGAGCAAATATAATTACCGTAAAACACAAAATATAGGCCCTACAGGGTATCCCGAAAAATACCTTCCAATATTTACAGAGGATATAGTATGCAACAAATGAAGAAACAATGGTCCAATAAACATAGGTCTTACACGTAATATTTGCGGAGTTACCCATGCCGGACTGGTTTTAGTATCTTGCACTCCGAGCACTTTGGTATGAACCTGATGACGTACTACTGTAGACGTTTGTTACCAAGCAGCATTATTATGAAGCACGAACCCAACACAAGCAGTACAGTAGGCCTATTCCACAGCGTACTACAGTAAGTTATTAGTCGTTCAAAATATCTCTGCAGGCGGAAGAATTGCGAAGCTTTCTTTGTTACTACACGTGACGTCATCTAAGGCAGTGTACACTGTCAGCGTCCCACGTCCCATATCCCCTCTGCGCTCGTAGATAGCAGCGTCACGTGTTCTATTCCTGCATAAACACGACTGCAGTGCCCTCCGTCAACAACTGCGCTTACTCCTTGAACGGGTAATATGTATTACACATCCAAGTTAACTGTTCACGGGCGGAGGGGAAGAGTTTTAGCGCTAATGTCGCCGATCTACTGAATCTGTGGAAGGGATGTAGGAGAAAACTGTACATCCGATCACGTATTGAAATTTTTCAACTTCAAATGTGGGGGAGAATCTCTAAACACGTGTGAAAGATCTTGACATGGTTGTCAAATTAGTCATTTAAGCACTGAACGCTCAAGCGGTCGGATCATTTAAAATCACAGTATTTGTCGTCTCTCCGTTACCAGTCTGACAATAAATCACAAGAGGCAACAAGTATGAGAAGGGCAAGGAAGGGACAGTTCATTCCTAGACGTAATCCCAAAAGTAACAGGGTTGTCAAGTTAGTCATTCTGCCACTGACCGTGCAGAACGACGGATCATTAAAATACATAGTATTTGTCAGCTCTCTACCTGCCAATCAAACAACATAATACATAGGACAGGAAGTGGCAACATAGTAAGGAATAGAAAGAGAAAGACAGTTTGTTAGTTAACATATTTTCCGCCTGCACGAAACACTTGGATGGGTAATACATTGTTCTATCAGTTCGGCATGTTATTTGCGTTCGGTGTAGGGCCTATATACCGTAGTGTGCAAATGGCTCATGGTTCATTTTATCCTTTGTAAATATTGGAAGGATGTTTAGTCCTCGGGGGCACGCCGTAGCGTAGTGGTTAAGGTACTGCGCTACAAGCCAGAAGGTCGAGGGTTCAAGTTCCCGTGGGGTCAGGATTTTTAAACTGACCCAAACCTTCTGGCGGCACTATGGCCCTGGGGTCGACTCAACCTCTAACGGAAATGAGTACCAGACGCTTGTTCTGGGGGTAAAGGCGGCCGTCACGCCGGGCTGACATCAAGTGCCGATTGTCCAGAATATGTGGGAGCCTTAACCTCCTACTACCCGAAGGGCCTACTGAGGCCTGTAGTGGGATTACAAAGAAAATAAAAGTGTTTAATCCTCAGGTTTTATGAATACTCTCTATGTTATAGAGAGGGAGAAATAGTCGCTCTTTGCGTAAAGATGGTTTCATAATTTCCGCCCTTAATGAAAAGAAAACAGTGGAGATGATGTTTAGAAGAGGAGACAGAATAATGGCATTTACTAAACATGTGAAGGAAAGAGCCAGCAGCGCCATAGTAGCTACAAACGACATAGCAGATCTAAGCAAACTAAGTTATCAGCATTAGGCCTATTTAGAACTTATGTTTGCGTATGTCTATAAATACCATATGTCTGAGAATTCAATATAGGCCTATATTTGACTACATTAAATAGATATAAAAATATCCTCAACTCGTGTCCAACTCAGGGTCGGGTCTAGGGATGAGATGAGATGAAGCCCCCGAATATTATTATTATTATTATTATTATTATTATTATTATTATTATTATTATTATTATTATTAATTTCACTCTCTTTAGAGTACGTACGTTGGCTCAATTATTTCTCTGTGTGTTGTTCCCCTTTCTTAGTGCCCAGCATTTCTTCTTACTTTCTGATCTTTTCCTCTCTTCTACCGAGATAATAGGTTGGATTTGTGTGTAGACCTATCCCTATTTATCTTGGAACCTTTGCACCACGTAGAATGCCCGTGGATAGATATTATACTTAAGTGATTCACAATAACAATCGCTATCTACAATCCTTTGCCCGGGCCCATGAGAGGCAAAGGTTGATTCATCTTTCCTGTGCTGTTTACGTGACATATACACTAGTTACCATGAAATAGTAAATACAGTAAAACGAGTTTAATCCGGAACGTGAATAATGCGGAAATCTGTCCAATGTGAACAAATTTATTGCTCCTGGCAAAATAATAGTACATTTACATATATTTATTTTGCATAAAACGGAATCTGTCCAACGCGGAAACGGAAGGATATTTCTACACAATTCATAACAAAAATTATAAAGCGTAAAGGCAGATAAATAAATTAGTTTCCACTTCATTGAATTCCCGTTAGGCAAAAAAAAAATGATTCCTGCCTCCCGGGTGAAGTAGAGATTCTAACTGTAGGCCCTACCTGAAATTTTATTTCGGCCTCACTGCACACCCGTTATGCGCAATACAGATACCTGTCTTACAAATAACCATTGCACTGTAAAATCTTAAATAAGTTTAATATTAGTTTAAATTCTGAGACCAATCTTTCACAGGTAGCGTTCTGAATTTACAGAATAAATATGGCTAAAACGTATGTATCATTGTCATTAAACGAAAAAATGGAAGTGATGGAAGATAAATCTTCAAATTTCCGGACCGATGCTCCAAAGTCAAGCTCTAGATGTTGCTAAATCCCTAGGGAATAATGATTTCACGGCAACTTTAGCTTGGCTGGACAGTTTTAAAAGACGGCACAATGTAGTGTGGAATGAAATTTGTGGGGTATCAAAGGATGTGGACGAAAGTGTAATTAGTGAGCAGAAACCGAAACTGCATACTTTAATTTCAGGATACGGACCTAAGATACACTTTTAAGGCTGACAAAACGGAACCGTTTTCTTGCGTGTTACCGTCAAAGTCGCTCATACATACTATACTTCACTTTTCAAAGGCAGCGGAACTATAATTAATCCAAAAGTACATAAACAGAAATATACGATACTCTATAGCCTAATCTAAGATTAATATTAATAAGTTTTAGTTTTTTATAATGCGGAATTTTGTCCAATGTGGAAAAAAATTGGTCCCATGCGATTCCGGTTTGAGCAAGTTTAACTGTATCTTTAAGTAATTTAGAAAGCTGTACCTAAATCCTAACGATATCGTAATCATGAGATCAAGAAAGGGAAGGGAGCTAACTTGACATGAGAAAGCTTGTAACATAGAAACTAGTAGGCCTACTAAGCAGCAGCAAGTTAAATAGCAAACGAACATCTTTTAAGTAAAAGATCTTTAATGTATAAATAGTGAGTCAAATATTAAATAAAAATGATAATTACAAATAAACTGGATATTAACATCTTCGACCAATAGCCTATAGGCCTATAAATTAAAGAAAGAATATAGGCCTAAACAATATTGACTATAGAAATCAACTAAATTGGTCGTCCATAATTCCGACACTCTGGAATTATAAATATAATAATAATAATAATAATAATAATAATAATAATAATAATAATAAACTATACGTACATTCGCACACAGTCCAACCGAGGGCTAGGATCCACACCTAGAATACCCTACCCCTGCTTTCAGGACCTGCAAACCAAAGTAGAAATGCTCTGCTCGAGCTCCAAACGATGACGACTCTTTCTCCGGCTTCGTGTAGCCCTATTAGAGCTCCGGGGAAGAGGGGAAGTTGCGCCACGCAATATCCACGGCGCAGAGGAGGGAGAAGCGAGGAGAGTGGAAAAAGATGATAGGAACCGCACTGTTCTGGAATATTGAAGTAAGACATGTACGAAAAATGTACTTGCGGTACACCTTAGGCCTATATTTACATCTTAAAAATTAATTCAGCTCTTCGATCGATTAGTGAATTTTCTGTAATCTTTAATTCTACTAGCCTAGGTCTTTTTCAGTTTCTTTAAACCAGTTGGGGTTTGTTTTGCGGTTATGGAAAAAATCAACGATTTGTTTGGTTAATCTGTTGGAGTTTATTCTGAGAAGATGATCGTAAACATTCTCCTTTTTCGCATAGTATCTGAAAGTTTTTCACTCTTTTTGTGGAGTTTCATTCTTGATGTATAACTTATTATCTCATTGTCTTGAAATTTTGGTCTTACAATTTTTCTTAAATATCATTATAATATTATTATATGATCCATTATTGGAACTGTGTTAAAATAACATTCTATTGGAAAATGTTAAATTGTTATGATGGTGATACCAACTTCAGTTTAAGCTATACGAGTATTGACGCTGATTGATGATAAAAGAGAGACAGAGAAGATCATGGTCTGCGTAATTGGAGATGTAGAACTAGATTCAACGCAATAATATAGGCCTATTAGCATTGCATTTTATTCGCTATCAAGTTATAGGGGCCTAGCTATGAAGTCACTTTGTCTAGAACGATGTAACTACGTAAGGCCTACGTAAGGTTAGGTCATCATCATCATCATCATCATCATCAACAACAACAAGGATTAAGCCCAATGGCCTGTTCCGATCTCATTAGGCTATAGGTCGAATTGGAACTTCCATCTATTCAATGGTCTTCCCAACATTCTTCTCCCTTTCGGTTTATAATTATACATTCTTCTTGGTATGCGCTGTTCATTCATTCGTAATACGTGCTCAAGATAAGCATTTTGATACTTCATTATTTCAGAGAGATTAAATAGGCCTATAACTATTAAGTTCTGTCCTTATATCTTCGTTTTTATTTTTATCGGTCCTTTGGTATCCTGCTATTGCTCTCAACATCTTCATTTCTGCAGCCTCTATTTGTTTACTATCTGCCTTTGTCAATGTCCAGGTTTCACATCCATAGATAAGGTATGGAACTGCCAATACTTTGTAAAACTTCAAAATAGTTTCTTTTCTAGTCTTAGGGCCGGTTTCACCAACAGAGGTAACTGTATTACGCCAGTTTCCCCGTGTATAATGCATAGCATAAACTGGCGTAATACAGTTACCTATGTTGGTGAAACCGACCCTTATTCAATAAACTGCGTTTAATTGTGCCACATAGATAATTGAATCGTATTTTAGTGTGTTTATCTAAATTTCTGTCATTGCCTAAATGACATCCCAAATAATTAAAATTCTGAACTTGGTCTATAATTACATTGTTTATCATTATTTTTGTTCTTATTGCAAGGTTAGGTAACTACGTAATTCAATTTGACGTTGGTAACAAATGTTGAAACATTCGTAGACTACTCGGAAGTGGCAGGGCAGTAAAGAAACAAGTTTTACTAGATTGAGTGAGCAAGCGTCACTTTGAACACAATGTAACGTAATCTTGTTGATCGTTAGTGCTCAACATTGCCTTTCCTATTCCGATATTTGCTGAGTAAATTGTCTAGATTTGTGACAAAAAAAACATAGTCTACAGTTAGGCCCCAGGTATTTTTTTATAGCGTGGGCTATCAATGAATTGGTAGAGCATTTGGTCTAACTCTACCGCTCGAGGTCATAGCCTATGTATACTGCTCATCCCCACAACTATTTGAAAGGGGTTCTTTCTTTTAATAGACGCTCCCTAAGGCAAGTGACGCCATGTGCTTCCTGTCACTGTTGCCGGTGGGATATGCATTTCAGTTTAAAATTTATTACAGTAACCTTATTAGCCCAGAGCTGGTTGACAGTCGAATGAAAGGCGACATCTTTCTAAATGCATATTTCTCTCTGTCGTTCAGTGCATGGCCTTGAGCAGTAATCTAAAACCAAATGCCCTATAGATCTAAATGTTGACTCTTGATAATTGTCAAGACCATCATCATCATCATCCGGTATTATGGCAGCTGCCTCCGTCTTCCGGAAACCAAACGCCATTCCTCTCTGTCCATCCATTGATCTTCCTCCAATCCTCTGATATTCATAGCCGATTGTACCCCTTCTATCCAAGTTTTCTTCGGTCTTCCTCTCTTCCTCTTTTTTCCATTAGGATCCATTCCATAACAATTTTAGGCAATCTTTGCTCTGGCATTCTTTTGACATGGCCATATCTAATAAAATAAGCAGTCCCACAATTAAAGCGAACCTCTCGCCTATTTCATCATCATCTTTCTCCCCTATTAGGTCTGGTGGCCTTTCTAACACCTAAATAGCTTAGGGCCTATCTTCCATTCTATTCCATAGTGTTCTGCCCGAGGACAGGTCTTTCACTGCAATCATAGAATTTTCATGCTATGCTTTGCATCTTTACTAGGTATGGTAGCTTCCCGTTGATTTCCACACCGGTGAAATATGTTGATGATAATGATAAGGATGATCATGATGGTCGGATGATTTTCGGGGACCGTTGGGCCCTAAGCTTCCTCACCCAGGAGCCTGTCCGGACCGGGAATCGAACACGAGCCCGTTACGTGACAAGGCAGCACGCTACCTCGAGACCACAGCAGTGGACTAGGGTCTATCTTAATACAAAATGCAGAAATATTAATAGGGTATTAGCCTATATGTCTACATTTTTATTAGGCTACGCCTAATACGTAGAATTATTCAACTAGTCTAAGGCTTAACCTATTATCCTTCTTAGAAGAACATACAATCCAATGTGGAACATTGTTTTCTCCTCCATCTAAGCCATTATCTCTGTTCTTGGACTTTGCATTTTACCTTATGAGTGTATATTTTTAACGCGCTCCCGGTTGACAGTGTTTACTACACTGGGCCTCTGGTGGGTTAATAAAATCCATTCAGGGTCGATGGATTTTTGAAGGGTCTAGAAATATTGAGAGTTGAAATAAAGCCATAAGAAAGCTTGCAGTGTAGTAGGTTTACGGCATGTAAAATAACCTAATGACTGATATAGCCTAAGTGCCTCTGTCGTGCTGTTAATGCTGAGATTTGATTGGTATGCTGATTAAAGAGCATTGTTAAAGAAAATACTTTAAGGGACGAGTTTGCGATAGACAATTCATATTCAAAAAACCTTGAATTGAAACCCGAAGCCTGACTGGTGATTTTTCCTTTCTTCACTCCTCAAAACATATTAGGTGGTAGTTTAGAATTTTGGTAAGCCTAATTATAAAGAAACGATGAGTGCCGAATTTTTAACAGTTATAAAACTAATCATAGCTATCCAAAACAAAAATGTAAATATTAGGTCTAAGTGTAGGCCTAAATTCAAGAACTATTAAAATATAGGGCCTAACCGTAATGTCACCTTTCGAATAATCTGTGCTTACTTACTTACTTACTCACTGGCACTGTCGAACCCGTATGTTCATGGTCGCGCGGACATAAGCTCTCCATACATCCCTATCCTGAGCCAAAGTTTTCCAATCATCCCCTGTATAATCTACTTCCCTCAAATCATAGTTAATGTTATTCTCCCACCTCATTCTTGGTCTACCAACTGGGCGTTTTCCCTCTGGTTTTCCTACAAGAAGCTTCCATGCACCTCTTTCATTCCCCATACGTGCCACATGTCCTGCCCATCGCAGTCTACGAGACTTAACTGTTCTTATTATATCTGGCTTCCTATAAAGACCATGTTGCTCATTGTTATGTAGTCGTCTCCATTCACCTGTCTGTTCATCTCTCTTTGGTCCAAAACTTGTCCTAAGTACTTTATTCTCAAATACGCCTAGGGTAAAGGAGGATAAGAGTACGCACTTAGTGGATTTTCAGTTATAACTTATTTGATAAAATAAATAAACTACAGAGTTCAATTTTTTAAAAAAATATTCTTTATTCAAATACACATAGTTTAAAAA
Organism: Diploptera punctata; assembly: GCA_030220185.1. Classification (NCBI taxonomy): domain Eukaryota; kingdom Metazoa; phylum Arthropoda; class Insecta; order Blattodea; family Blaberidae; genus Diploptera; species Diploptera punctata. Next base: position 896,964 of record JASPKZ010001621.1, read on the forward strand.
ATCATCAGTCAACTACATTTTAAAATACAGGCATGAATAATAAATTAGTAAAAAATGAAATTTGCGTACTATTGGCCTACCAGGAGGTTAAGAGTACGCGGGTAGGGTGGTTAAGAGTACTCACTAGGGCTTGCCTAACAATAGTCACAAACAAATGGACCACTGCCTTTTTAAGCACAACAGTCCTCTTGCCACCACTCTTTGAAAATTCCACACTGAATCCAAGTTTCAGGGTATGAACCCCGACATCCTGGACAGTCAGTTGAATCGTCATCTTTTTCTTCTTCTTCAATGAAGGCTTTTGACTCAGCTGAACTTGAAGATGGTTTAGAGTCATTATTAAACATCAATTCTCTTCTCGCATTTGATTTCCTGTTTGCTAGGCCCATTTATCTTACTTGTCTTTCCTATTTTTTAAAAACTTTTTTCTGATTTAGCCTGCTCTAATTCTTTTCTCTCTTTTTTTTTCTTCCAAATGGTTTTTGAAAGGTGATGATGTCATGATTTCTGATTTTTGTGCTGGTCTCTGCTTTCTTCGGTTCATAGGGTCTTGTTCTTTATGTTCTGGAAGCGGTAGAATTGGATGAATACTAACATTAATTTTTCATTCTTGTTCTGATAAACCTACTGTTTCATTTTCTCCAGCTCTTTGCTCTGCAAATAAAAATAAAAATGTTATTTGTATTTCTTTACGATTAAATACAAAACTATGATAAGTTATAACAACTTTGTATCAATATAATATAGCCTACATCTATAGGCTATATTAAGAGTAAAACACAGTTTTCCACTTAATAGCCATAAATGAAAATAAAACAATGTAGCAATGATAATCCCCAATGGAGGCTAAGATACGCAATGATCAGCTGCTGCGTATTCTTTGCCTCACTTGGCGTATTTCACAAAATCACCAATAGATTCCAGCACGTAACAGAGAGGTAAATGGTATCTTCACCATGTTGTAGGATATTAAATGTACATTAATATGATATCTCTTTACAAAATATTTTTTTACTCCTTAAGGTAAAAAACAGTTATGCTATATCACACAGAAATTACATAGAAAAGTAAGGAAAGTTAATTTTACCTGGTAGAACGAAGATAAATGAAGCAGGTCAATGATACTACGGCGTGATCTTCCATTGTAACAGCTAAACTGAAACGTAATAATCGGGATGTTCTGCAGTGCTGCCAATACCATAAAATTTCCCTGCGTACTCTTAACCGCCTGCGTACTCTTATCCTCCATTACCCTACCCGTAATCTCCTTTCCTCCCTTAAAGTAAGAGTCCATGTTTCGCATCCATATAGGCTAATATAACTGGTAGAATAATAGTTTTATATAGCCTATGTTCACTTTAACATTTTTTGAAAGGAGTTGGGAAGTCAAAAGTCTCTGTAATGCATAGACCTAATAGCACGCATTTCCAGAATTGAGCCTATGTTTAATTTCCTTGTGCATCTCATTCCTATTTGTGATTATTGTTCCTAGGTATTTGAATTCAGCCACTTCCTCAAAATTTCCCTCATTTGTCATTAGCTTTCCATTTCCATTATAGGCCTATAATGTATTTGTACGTGTGATCATATATTTTGTTTTAATGATATTTACTTCCAGTCCTAATTTCTTAGTGTTAAGTTACTCAATAGTGTGTGTGTTGTCCTTTAGTATCTCTTCGCTATCGGCCAATAGTAGGTACTACTACATCATCAGCATAATCTGTGCTAGAAAAAAAATAGTCCTAAGCTATAGCCTAAGGTTAAACTCCATGGGTTTGGAAGGCCGTTAGTATAGGGCCTACAGAACGTTGCTGGTCTCATATCTGCATGTAAGTTGTTAATCACAAAGGTGAAAGTTCATTCGCCAGTATAGGGAAAGTCAGCATGCCGGGTTATCCAGCAGTACAGTATATGAGTTCGTTTTCTCAACCTTTAGTCGCTGCTTATTGTAGCTACCCAAATTCCTCAAAATTCTGTGTGGGCGCGAATCCCATACAGGCCGAAATTTCAAGAGAAAATGTCTTCTCCCATTGGGAGTCGAACCAGCGCTAGTCCAGTAGCTGTGCGCCATTGCACTGTGACTTAAACCGCATTGCTAGGGCGCGGGACTAACTGTAAGGTTAGGGTCAGTTATTTTTTGTTATATTTTTAACTTTAAGATTGATAGACCGATGTCTATAAATAAATATCTGTTAAATTGTTAACAGTTAATTTATAGATGCTATAGGATTAAGTTCGCCATACATCCTTTCTTCCTAATTACAGAATTTTAATACCAGGAGTTATAGGCCCTAATCATAATCACCACGCCATATTCACAGTTAATTAATTTTTTTACCAATACCAGGTTGTCTTTATGACATTTCTGGTATTCGCTCCTTGCATGGAGAAATTGTCATTCACTTCATAACTGGAAGGCCGAGTTACGCTACTCATATGATGTAGGCCTAATGGTGAAGAATGATAATGAACTACCAGGGGAACCTTTAAACCTAAATTTAGGCCTTACCTAAATCAAGACAAGAAATATTTCATGTGTTCTGATCGGGAATCGAATCCGGGATCCCATGAACTGTACCAGAAGCACTGACCACTAGCCCATGAGTCTGGTCGATATTTAAAAAAAGAAAGTAATTCTACAGAAAACAGATCACAAACACGATAGAAACATAAGGCCTACTAGAAAAACGCAAAGATAATAAATATTGTTGGCTTTAGTTGTTAAAGTGTCTATAAATAAGAATTAAATAAAAACTGCTAGGCCTAATTTAATTACTCTACTTTAAGAGAGATGAACAGACAGGTGAATGGAGAAGACTACATAGGCCTAACAGTGAACTACATTGTCTTTATAGGAAGCCAGATATAGGCCTAATAAGAACAGTTAAGTCGCGTAGACTGCGATGGGCAGGAGACAAATGGGGAATGAAAAAGAAGTGCATGGAAGCTTCTTGTAGGAAAACCAGAGGGAAAACGCCTAGTTGGTAGACCCAGAATGAGATGAGAAAATTACATTAACTAGATTTACAAGGAATGATTGGAAAACATTAGCTCAGGATAGGGATGTATGGAGAGCTTATGTCCGCGCGGCCATGAACCTAATGGTTTGATAGTGCCAGTGAGTTAGTTAGATACTTGGTTATTATACCTTATTCATTCTACTTATACTATTATAATTATAAATCGCACGACAGCCCTTCGTGGGCCTTGGCCTTCTTAATTAGCTCTCGCCAAACCCTTCTACTTTCGCTTGCTGCTTCCACATTTTTATTCCCAGAGTCCTAATATTGATAATTATGTCATCCTCCCATTTTAACTTACGTCTTCCCAACTTAAATTGTTATACTGACCTAAAAAATAAATCCTTCAATCCGCGTTGCCCGCCATTAATTCTGCATGAGTTGTCTGGGCACGAACCATGCCTTCAGGATAGAAAATCAATAGCCTTGTTTCCACTTGCTCTTTGGAAAACCAAATATGCCATTATGCTAGAACGCATTTAAAATGAAGAATTGCAACAATATCCACAAAGTTTTTGTCTGCCTATTGTAGGAAGTGTTTATAGATTTTCCCTTTCTGTTTGTTGAAACATTAAGCTTACAAAATCGATAAGGGAGCGCGTCTTCTACGCATTCAAGTGCAGACGTGGTGAAGTGAGGAGCATGCGTGTTGCCGCCATGATATTGCGCAATGACTGGGGAGAGCAGGATGCGCGAGAACACATGGGCGGAGTCACTAGCTCCTCCTCTCATCACGTGAGGGGGAGAGCTGCAACCAGCTATTGACTATATTCCTGTCATTTATAATTCAAATGTTTTAAGACTTGGAATGTTATTTCTTTTTTCCACTGAATATATTACTGTAGGTCGATATATTCTCAAAATCCCATGCATTTCAAACGTAATTTTAACGAATTAAGAAGGAATGTAAGGTATTAAGATTGTTAGTATGAAAATGTTCTTGAAAAAATGTACAGATCTCATGGATTGTACTTGGTAGACTCTGAAAATGACCATAAAAAAATATATATATATATATTGTGTGTCAACTCACAATCAATTAAAAAAGTAAGGTTGAGTTCATAAACCAGCAAAATTGGACCTTAGGATTGGGGTTCACCTGAAGAGAAACTTTAAAAAATGTGCTAGTGGCTGCAGTTTTAGCTTTTTCGCAATGAAACACAGTAGACTATGTGCAATTGAAATAAATAGGACGAGTTATTAAAAAAAATCAAGAAATCGGACCATTTGAAGCGAGGGTTGACTTGAAAGCCTTTATTTAAAAAACTGCTCTAGCAGCCGTCATATTTGTTTTCTCGCAACGTAATTGGAAACAGCCATCCATAGTAATTCTGCCGGAGGGCAGTTGTTTCACTGCGATCATAGCATTTTCTTGTTATGCTTTGCAGCTTTACTAGGGAATTATAGGTGTGGTAGCTTCCCGTTGCTTTCCACACCGGTGAAGGAAAATGATAAGGATGATAATGATGGCCGGATGATTTTCGGGGACCGTTGGGCCTTAAGCTTTCTGACATTTGTCTTACAAGTGAGGAAAAACCCCGAAAAAACCTCACCCAGGAGCCTGTCCCGACCGGGAATCGAACTCGGGCCTGCTGCGTGACAAGGCAGCACGCTACCTCGAGACCACAGCGTTGGACTAATTGGATACATGGAATTTAATTAACAAAAAAGTTATATTCCATTAACTAGCAAAATCAGATTATAAATTTGACTTGATGTGGAATTTGCTTAATTTATGTAGCCTAGTTCTTACGTGATGAACGTTTCCTATTGTAGCTTTAATTTTATTTTATCTACAGGCCTACATATTTGTAGGTCTCCTTTATGCTTCTAGGTAACATGATATCTGATCCTTAATTAAGTGTCAGCATAATTTCAAATGGTTGTAAAGATAACGTCTTTACCCCAACAAAATGTAAAATAATGATTAAAATATTTACGGCCATCTTCCTAGGTCTATTCAGTTTCTAATTTTGACCAATCTAACTTTCATCTCAAGTAGGCCTATTCGTTTTGGCGTCTATAAAATTTATTGAATCCTTTCTCATGTTATTTAACGATCATCTACCCATGGTTTAGACCTAACATAGCGATATGTGATGCAAACACATTTCGAAATACGAATATCATGGTTTGAGAACAGACTTCTCAATTTTATTATGCCAATATAATATTATAAACTAACTCACTAGCACTATTGAACCCGGAGGTTCATGACCGCGTAGACATAAGCTCTCCATACATTCGTATCCTGAGCTAATAATTTCCAATCTTCCCTTGTATAATTTGCTTCCTCAAATTTTGGTTAATGTTATTTTCCCACCTCATTCTTGGCCTTTTGGGCGCTTTCTCTCTGGTTTTCCTATAGACTTTTCATGCCCATCTTTCATTCCTTATTCATACCACATATTCTATCAATCTACTAGACATAAATAATCTTATTACATCTGGTTTCCCAAAAATATCATGTAGCTCACCGTTATGTAGTCTTCTCTATTCGCCTGTTTGTTGATCTCTCTTTGGTCCAAAATTTTTCCTCAGACCTTTTGATTATGTTCTACGATAGTTTTTTTAATTATACCTTCACAATTTTAGGAAGCCTGTACGTCTAATTAAAATAATGCCGCTATAGCCTATAAAAATACTTGTAGGCTACATCCATGTTATTATAAAACTTTCGACAGGATTCATTGAAGGTGGATACCTCGTGCCGTGGTGTGACATTCTCCATGAAGTCACTTTGTTTAGGCCTATTTCGTGATATTATTTTGCCCTGCTAGGCTTCTTTTTCGTCATCCAATGCGGGAGCCTGTGAGCCTGTTCTATAATCTAATATAGTTTCAAGAGGCCTGTTTAAAATGTTACATAGGCCTATATATAGGCCTAATTATCAATATTGATAAATGTAGTATCCAGCAGCCTATAATTAAGTGCGCAAAAACATGTTTCTTTAATATGGTAGAATTACACAGACTTCTTAAAAATCATACAGTACAAAAAAAAAAAAGAAATAAAACTTGTACGCCCCTATAAGTTTATTTAAGAAAAAATCTGTAGGAGATTGTGCTTAGAAAATTCTTGTAAATCTTGAAAACTGGGTGAAATCTCCAACAGGATTAAACTAATTTTTTTTTTTTTTTTAGATTTACAGGTCTGAAAAAGTAATAATGTGTGTGTAAGACAATATTCTATAAATGTTTGTTCAAAACGTTCTATTTAAGACTAGTAGGCCTACTGCACTTTTTCTCTCCACACTGCAAAGTTGCATGCCTAAAGTAGGCTAACATTTTCGAGATATAGCATAGCCTAAGTTATAGTAGGCCTATAACAAGAAAGACAAAAATGCGTCTACAAAAGTATTGGGCTCAGAATTGTTTTGATACTTAGACTCATGTCGCTATCTTACTACTCTAATGGCCTACTTAGCCTATATAAAATTGTTAATATCTTATTACGGGCAAAATTATTAGGCCTACTCGCAAATTGTATTAGGGCTTACTCCACTGTTTAAAATTTTGATAATATGTGGGCACTGACAAAATTAGTTAGTTTTAAATGCAATCCTATTCTTTAATTCAAATCTACTTTCCACTCTGAGAATTCTCAATTGCACGTTTTTAGTTCACGCAGTCTGGATATGGTTAGTTAGCTAGGAGAGATTCCGCTTCATGCTGCCATCTGTTGTGAAAAATTCATCAAACAACAAAGTAAGGCACGCGTAATACCATTTCTCAAGTGAAGACTGCTTTCTTATTTATAATCACTGTGACTTAACTTCCAAAACAATTACTAGAGTCTACGCCGCAATTTTTACTAACTATAAACCTGATATTCAGAGGCAAATCATTGTTGTTTGGATTATAAGTTAAAAACTTTAAATCCACAATTCTAGGCTAGATTTACCTTCGAGTCCACTGGCAAACCTTATCAGTAAGTTACTCGTATTATTTAGTTTATTTTTATCTTTTTTATAATAATAATTTTCCCTTATTTAAGAGGACTACATTAGTTTGAATTAGGCCTATGATTTTGTTTTCCCCCCATGTATTAGTATTATGTTATAGTAGGCCTATAATATAATAGGCCTATGGAGATAAATTAATGCAGGTACCACTTATAAGATAAAGTAGAGAATAGTGTATGATAGTGGTTAAGGAAATTAACTGAATTCTTAAAATAAGATTTCAAACACAAGTTAATTTTATTCACGGCCAATAGTTTAAATAGGCCTATAAAAATGAAGAATAAGATTATGAGTTTACAAAATTATAATTTCATGGTCCTTAAACTTTAATCTGTACCTAATATGAAATGAAAGTCTTCAGCCTTATGCATGTCTGTTTTGTAGCATGAAGAATGATTTCAGTGCTTTCTTTGACTGAAATTTGAATCGGAGACAATTTAATTATTAGATTTGTGTTAGCGATAGCATTGAATATCTTATTATGTAATAATATTCATTATCATTCTATAACTTTTTAATCAAATATCACGAATAATAAGTTGGATTTCCTACCGCTTAAAACTTCGATAAAGAATGGTATTACTTTTTATAACTTGTTTATAATCAAATCTATATTAATTTTTGTTGGCCATACATGTTGGCGAAACTGTGACCAACATTACTAATGTAGTCATGTCTTTAATTTACTGTTTTTTCAGTAATTTTTGAATTATTGGAAATTTATTCTATTCACTTTATAAGTTTGGTTGGTGACCAGAATTAACTATAGTTTTCTTACTTATCCTTTAAATATTGTTGATTAATAATATGCCAAATTGTAAAGCAAGCTTTGGTCGTTGATGTGATCAAAAGTTTGTTAATATTAATCAAGCCTCTACGTAGATTTCGTTAAAAACGTATTTCTTAATTGCTTTAAAGTGTTCGGAAAATATCGTGAGTCTTCGGCTCGGTTTATGTTACCGTGCCCGTGCTGCCCCTGCCGCCATTTTGAGTTAGGTCAGGAAAGCTTTGTATGTTCCCACTCGGGAAATTTCGGCTAGTTTCGGAGATAAACTTGATGCCTCGGTAAAAGGGACGCGAAGGCACAAGATTAACCGTACATTGAAGCGACGTTGCCACACTTCTGTTTCAGGAATTTAAACAAAAGATTTCGATTTTTTGACTCTACTAGATAACCCAAACACATAACATAGGTTTCATATGTGCCGTGCCATCATTGTAAATGGTATATTGAATTAATTGGATTATCTATTTTAGGAGAGTTATAAAAGTAAGTGTCTTCTAGCCATATTGACTGTTGTATCTGTTAAAGACGACCATTGCTGTGCCACGTTTCTCGTGTCTTGAATTTGTTTCTTTCAAGTGTGTCGAGGTCAACGTCAGTCACCATGGTGAAGCTGGCATCTATGTAAAGTCACACACATGCTAAGTTCTCTGATAAGCGATAGAAGCATTCGTTGTTCTTTAAAGAAGAAAACTATTTCTCACATCGTATGTGAATAATATTGCATTACACACTCGTACAAATGGCTGTGACAAAGGAACCGGCCCACCCGGATTTTTAACAACTATCTCTTGGGAAGGAAAACTAATATTTTAATTTGCTTTTTATCTTACGAACTAATTGGATCTTTGTTATAATGTATTCTATTGTATTTAAAGATTGAACATTGAAAGTAAAAATATCTTCAAACAGTAAGGCCCCTAATAAGTTTATATATAAACAAATTTATCTTCAGTGAATACCTTCTAATTTTGTTGAGGAAGGAAACGAAAATGCCAGTATCCTGGCTGTAAATGCACCAAAACAGGCCTAGTATAAAATAAATCACTTTCGAGGCAGCAAAAAAAGTTTATAGGGAGTTATAAAACCTTTCAAAGAGACCTAGAATAAACTTAAAAAGTGTAAATTATAAAACTTGGAACACGATCCAAGAGAAATAAAATGTAGCCTGTTTAAAAACAAATATTGTAGAACCAAAGTATACGTTATGTATCTGCGCATGATTTATATGAAATTGTTATTTATAAATCTCAGAACTCAGCAACTATATTGAAGAGTTCAATCATGAACGAGATAGTCTCAATGTGTGATCAAAATCTAAAGTTTCACAAAAAAACTTATTTCGTTTATCGTATAATCTATGTTTAATTAGGCCTACTTAGAGAGAGTCTTCACTAGTCAATGATTGATGCACTGAAAATCTCGCTGATATAGGAATATCAGGAATATATATATATATATATATATATATATATATATATATATATATATATATATATTATAAGGTACCTGGATCAATGACTCGCTGATTCAAACCCTGTCGGACCTATAGCTTTTATTTTTCATGCTTGCGACTTCTTTTGGAAGTTGAATAAAGTCATGGATCTCATGTCGATACATAAAAATGTTCTGAGACTAACAAATAGATGTTTAGGTCCCTATATTGAAAAACGTTCAGCCATTTCTTGCATTTCCTTGAATATGAGAAGTTAAAGTATCATTAAATAAATAGGCATTCTAGGCCTATGACTAACTTTACATTTTCAAGTATCAGGTTATCACTAAAGGCGGATGGGATTGATTTAAGGAATTATGATACCTAATTTCCAAGCAAACCAACCACCAATATAGCCTATCTTTATGTTTAAAAAAGCCAGATAATGACAAATAGTTGCCACTCAGTTAAGGAAGTGCCATTTCTTAAATGATATTTATGAAGAATGAAATAAATATGGTATTATACTGTTATATTGGACTTGTTATTCTTATCTGTAAACAAGAAAACCCGTTAGGCCTGAACTTTCATAATGGTTAATCTGAATATAACGTAGACTTTATAACATATGTTTAATAGGTCTACTCCTTAGTGCATTTCTATAGTTAGGCCTATTGAAAAAAAAAATTCCAGTACAAGCAATTTTTATGTTTACAAAGAATGTTAGTTTAGGAGGCCTATCCCACTTCCTAGGATTCCTCCCAAAATGAATGGTTATTCAATCTATATTATTCAACTGGTCCCCCCTAATTTCTTCAGTTTGGTTTACTAATATGGATATTTATAGTTAGGCCTACTTATTGGATTGGAATATAGATTATTTGTCATGATAATTAGGGCAATTCTCTAGACAAGGATATATAGGCCTACTAAGCTGTAGATTATATTTAGGCCTACATATGCACCTGTTTAAAATAAAGATAAAAGATGAAGTGATCCCACTATAGGTAGGCCTACACTACTGGAGGCCTCGAAATAGTAGGATGTTAAAGCGCACCTATCTGGACAGTCGGCACGAGGACGTCATACCTGCGTGGCTGTCGCCTATATCCTCCGAACAATCGCCTGGTACTCCGTTCGAGGCTAAGTCGACCCCAGGGTCATGGTGCCGCCAGAACGTTCAGGTCAGTTTAAAAATCCTGACCCCCATTGGGACTCGAACCCACGACATTCCGGTTTGTAGCGTATTGTTTTAACCAACTATGCTACGATATACTCTCCTACTTAACATAGGCTAAGTTATCTTAGTAAAAATAAAGTGATCTCACTACAAACGTTAGGAGGTCCTTAGGGTGGTATGAGGTTATAAGATTTCCATCTTTTTAGATAATCGGTACGAGATGACAGCAATGTTCAGCCCTACGTGACTGCTCTCTCTCCCTCTAAAACATAGACCCCCATCGGGATTCGAACCCGCGATCTCCTTGTTTGTAACAAATTTCCTTAATCAACTACACCACGGCGTCCTCCAAACGTAGCCCTATCTTAATAGTAGGCCTAATGTCATAATTCATAATAGGCCTATAGCGTATCAATGCGATCTGCATGAGGTCTGAAGAAAATGGCCATATATTTAATTACTTGCAACTTAATTGTTTATTTTACTGTGCATAAACCTACATACATGACAATCTTGAAACATGAAAAGGAGAAAATATTCTTGTTCGGTGAAAATTCAATTCTTTGCATCCCATTCAATCCGGTTTATTTTTTATTTTACATCTAGTAGTAGGACCTATGACATAGGCTTATAGAAATAATTGGAGGTCTGGGGTTCAAATTTCAGCTCAGGTCCAAAACGTTTCTTGAGATAGGTTATCTTAAACTATTTGTTATATCTAGATAAGCATAATAATCGTCTTTTAACATTTAAAAAGCCTATAGGCCTAGTTAATAGCACTGTAGTAACATAATGTATCTAGGCCTATAAGAAAATCAAAGGTATATATAATAATTGAAAATGATAACAATTATACTTTATCTAGGCTACTCCTAACGCATACACTTTACATCCCTTTGCCACTAAATAAAATTATGTTTCAAGAATTTAATTATACACCAAACTCATTATTTAGAGAGAGAGAGAGAGAGAGAGAGAGAGAGAGAGAGAGAGAGAGAGAGGAGAGAGAGAGAGAGAGAGAGAGAGAGAGAGAGAGAGAGAAAGAGAAACACAGCCCTTAGCTTCTGACCGCCTCAATTAATGTTTCATATATTTAGACGTAAATTGATTGGAATAATTTAAATATTTTGACCCCTATCTGTGAAAAACGAGAGTTATAAAAGAGAAGAATTATAATTTTTAAAGAAAAAACGAGAAGAAGAAAAAAATGCGCGTTGCATTGAAACTTTACATAACCTTAAGTTTAGGGCACGTTTGTTTTAAAGTTTCTTTAATAAAGTTCATGATAAGTTTCATGGACATGGATCCATCCATACTATAGGGCCTAGATTGGTATTTTCTCTGGAAACAGCAAGGATACAGCATGCTTCGCCTTACTGTATTACCAATAAAGATATAGGCTAGGCCTAGATAAAAAAGAAATGAACGAGACATAGTAAGCCCCAGTCCCGCGCCATAGCCGAGTGATTTGGGCACGATGCCTTGATGCAGAGCTACGGGACTTGCACTGGTTCGAGTTCCCAATCGAGAAGAACTTTTCTCATGGAATTTCGGCCAGTATGGGACTGGCTCCAGGTTGAAAACAAAAAACAGCTCTAACCTCTCAAATAAATAAGAATGAAATGAAACTTAATTTTAAATAAAATAATAAAGAAGATACGTCACATCCAAGGAAAATAACACAAAAAAGCATTCTCATAAATAAAATTCTCGCATATTCCGCCAAAAAAATTAATGCAAATCCCCTGTCATACTGACCACATGTCACCCCTATACTGGGTATATGATCTACCTCTTTCATTAACACATATGGATGTGAGACCACCTCACACTTTCATTGATCCCTTTGAAAAGTCACTCCGATTAAAGTGTCTAAATAAGTTATGTGGAATTTCTGATTAATGAGATCCATTTAGGCCTATTCAGGTTGAGAAAACCACCTATATCGGCTGGGGGCTCGACATGCTGACCACTTGTCACCTCTATACTGGCTAGATGATCGTTCATCTGTGTAAATGACAAATGGATGTGAAGACAGCAGCCGGCTGGTAGGCCAAGGTCCTTCTAAGCCTGTCGGGCCATGGAGTAATTTAGGCCTATCAGTGCATTTTATTACCAATGACCTAATATTTAATCCAGATCATCGTATCGTAAACCTCGGATCATGTAAATTTCAACAGTATAAATTTCATCTTGGATTCTAGAGAATTTTTATTGTATAGGCCTATTGTGGAAGTAATAAAATTCTACAATCCAATTTCGAAGAAGCAATTCTGGAATTATTTTATAAGTCTATTTGTCTTCCCTCCATGATATCTTTACCTTGTCGTGGTGGAGTGGCTTGCGTGCTTAAATGATCCCGACAGCTATGCTGGCGGTAGTATTGCTGCCGATAGGGTTACCCATGCCGGACTGGTCGAAGGTGATATATGCCAGACGAAAAAAGACCTTGGTCAAAAGAGTGACGATCTTTCACCGTAAAAATACAACCGCCAAGAAATGCGGACATGGGTTCAACTGGAGTAAAATTTTCCGGAGTTAGTCTATTTGTCTTACTTGAAATAATTTAGATTTTCTTTTTAAAAAATGTACATTCATACATAATCTATGTAAATTCATTGAAATTTAGGCCTACTTAGTTTATGATCAATATATTTAGACCTATTTTACTGCTGTATCTAACTTAAGCTATTGCTTTTGTAGAAAATCATTTACCTTTTTGCTGTCCGTTAATTTTCTAATTGGCGCAAAGTTTGAATGAATCACACAAAGAATTATTCTCTCTGAGTATAGTTAAAGAAAACAGTGGGTTAGGTAATTTATAGCAGACGTTTTTGGATTCGTTCCCAACTTATACAAATAATAACTTTATCAAGGCTTTTGTTCGTTTGTATGATGTATTTGATTGGGAAGGTTAAAGTGAACCACGTGACTATAATACACACCGTCAAGGTAAAACAGACTAATATGAGATACAAATTAGCAATATATAATGCCCGCCATTATACACCTCACTTCACCATAACTTATCGTTTCCAAAGTGTTACGAGCAGGCTGATCGAAATGCTTTACTCTCTGCCTCACTCTAATGTTATCTCCGCTCCCGTCCCCTCTTTCGACCCTCATAGCAAACAAAAAAAACTTAGCTTGGGGTAAGATGTGCCAAAACTTGTTTTTCTAACCTGATTTATGACAGTGAAAATGTTTCTAAAATTATATTTCCCAAATCTGACTTAACTCCTTAGACGGAAAAGCCATGTTAAGGTCTAGCTATACGAATTAGCAAACATCTCATATTCAGGACAAAAAAAAAAGTATTTAATTTATGATCGATTTCAAGAATTTGAAGTTATAGGCCTACTTCCATAAACCATAGATTAAATAAAACCTCAATTAAAAAGCTAAATAATTGTATTTTAACAGCGTATTGAATAGGCATATTTATAACTTAGGCCTATAATTAATAAATAAGTCCACTCTATACTGTTTAGTGAACAGTGCGACACCATGCTTTGGATTCCAACCAAGAGATCAGTATTTCTGATTCAATTGTGTTCAGAATAGAATCTTGTGGCATTTGCCCATTACACGCTTTATATTTTTATTATTACCGGTAGCCTATGTAATTAATGAATAGGCCTAATATATATCTAATACCCGGACAGTTTAGGCATAATCAAAACTGTTATTACTTCAAACTACTTATACTAATTAAAAATCATTTTGCATGATATTAAATAGGCCTTTATTTTATAGATTAATGTTAGCATATTGATGCTATTATTGTTGTTGCTAAAATAAACCCTAAAACAATTTTATGAAGTTTTAAAATGATTTACACAATCAACTATACTTGTAAAGCCTTAAACGCCTAATATTATGGCTATCCTGTAGGTCTATAAGTTACTTACTCGTATTTTATTCCATTTCCAAGTTTATTTCTTCTAGGGTTAAAATAAAATGAATGAAATCTGCTAAACTAAATAAAACTACTATTATCCTAGTTTATTACCTGTTATTTGCCTTCATTACTACTCTTCTGTTTCTGTATCTTTCATGCTATCACATATTCTGTAAGAATTATTTTTCCCATATTTATAAACGTAAAAGTTAGGATACCTTAATATTGTTGAATAATAAAAAAAACATTAATGTTTTCAAAAACCACTACAAAATAAAAACTAGGCCTAAATAGATCTATTTAACGTAGGCCTACAACTTCAAATTTAAATACTCGTATGTTTTTTCTTAATACTGCAAAACTTACACTTGGACCCCTTTGCTTCTAACTACTTCAATTTATAATTACGTCTATTATTATTATTATCATTATTATTATTATTATTATTATTATTATTATTATTATTATTATTATTATTAGGCCTATAAAAACAAAGGAAAAGCTGAAATGAAATCAAGAATTTATCAAAGAACAGGATTGGTGATGCGACTTCACCAAGGAACTATGCTTTCAAGAGATAAATATTACTAAGTCCTACTACTACCACCACTATTATTATTATTATTATTATTATTATTATTATTATTATTATTATTATTATTATTATATAATTTAAAATTGAATATAATTTTCTTACTTGTAACTTTCTCGGTTTTAATTTATTAAAGTTAAAATTTTTTGCCGAAGCTTTTATCTCCACATATCAACACATCTTCTTGGACCTCAGATATTGAGGTTCAAAGCTTAAACAAAAAAAAGTGTCACCTGATTGTTAGCTCCAAAATACATGTTATTTTATTTTTTCACGCTTAAATAAAATATTAATCCATTTACTATTAGGCCTAGTCCGGAAGCTGAGATAGAAAGTTAAAGTCTGCTGTGGTCTTAGAATACTGTAATGTTGTTATTTCATAACGGGGTCAAATGGGCTATGTTTATTCTAGAAGATAACTTAGTTCTATTTGGAGAACAAAACAGTATATAAAATGACACTAAGTAGAGCTTCAACCTATATCGAACTCCAACGAAACTATCTTCTTTTATGATGAAAGTTAAAAATTAAATTGTACCTGTTGGTAGGTGCCGTCGTCCTCAACTTTGTTAATATATTGCGTATAAAATTAACTGGAGCGCTTTCGGAAGTTACCTTCCATCTTCCGCAGGTTGAGTTTCCGTTACTTGTTGTTGTTGTGTACGGTGATGTATACTCAATTTAAGTGCTCTAACCTTGAAAGAGCAACTTAAAAGCCAACCTAACTCAATTTAAGTGTTCTAACCAGTGAAAGACAAGTAACGGAAACTCAACCTGCAGAAGATGGAAGGTAACTTCCGAAAGCGCTCCAGTTAATTTTATACACAATATATTAACAAAGTTGAGAACGACGGCACCTACCAACAAGTACAATTTAATTTTTAACTTTCATCATATGACTTCACCTCAACGGAATTTGTTATGAATTTTACTAGTATTGATATCTTATTTTAGTTAAATGACAGATTTAGATCACAAACGATTACAGATATCTTTAGAGATATACAAGAATGAGACTAAAAATCATTCTTCGATTTGAATGAAAGCAATTATTAAACGTGTGGTGGCACATCCATTTATTTTTATTAATACTTTGATAGTTTTAAAAAAGCAGCCCATTATTGTATAGCTTTTAGTATGTGCAAAAAATAGGCCTACAGCTAATTAGTAAAAGTTAATTAAAGTATGTTACGCAGGGCTGACATCTGCCGATTGTCCAGAAAGGTAGGAGCTTTAACCTCCTACTACCGCAAGGGCATCTTCAGGCCTGTAGTGGGGTAACTTCAGTAGAAAGATGATCAACCTACTAATAAAAATGAGACATTTGAGAGAATATTATTTTTGAGTGAATATTCCCAACTTTCTTTGTTTAACATATTTCAAGCTCTCTCTCATTGTACTTACGCTACTTTTATATACCCCACGACACTGCGGCCTTACACCCCATTCATTGTCTTCTCCATTCGCCTGTCTGTTCATCAGGCATATAAAACAGGCCTATTTTAGATTATGGGGTTGAATAAAAATGGTAGCATATATTTGAACCAAGTATGACACACAAGAAGCCAGTTTTGTTACAAGATGGACAAAATAAATTTCCTCACTTGGAAATTTTACCAAGGATATTATTTCTCTTATCCGAGGGTGCTTTAATACGCTATTCCAAACATCCCTATACTTACTTACTTACTTACTCACTGGCACTATCGAACCCGTAGGTTCATGGCCGCGCGGACGTAAGCTCTCCATACATCCCTATCCTGAGCTAATGCTTTCCAATCATTCCCTGTATAATCTACTTCCCTCAAATCATAGTTAATGTTATTCTCCCACCTCATTCTTGGTCTACCAACTGGGCGTTTTCCCTCTGGCTTTCCTACAAGAAGCTTCCATGCACGTCTTTCATTCCCCATACGTGCAACATGTCCTGCCCATCGCAGTCTCCGAGACTTAACTGTTCTTATTATATCTGGCTTCCTATAAAGACCATGTAGTTCATTGCTATGTAGTCTTCTCCATTCACATGTCTGTTCATCTCTCTTTGGTCCAAAAATGTTCCTAAGTAGCCTACTTTATTCTCAAATACTTGTAATCTCCTTTCCTCCCTTAAAGTAAGAGTCCATGTTTCGCACCCATATAATATAACTGGTAGAATAATAGTTTTATATATTTTCAGCTTAACGTTTTTTGAAAGGAGTTGGGACATCAAGAGTCTCTGCAATGCATAATAGCACGTATTTCCAGAATTGAGCCTATGTTTAATTTCTTTGTGCATCTCATTCCTATTTGTGATTATTGTTCGTAGGTAGGCCTATTTGAATTCAGCCACTTCCTCAACATTTCCCTCATTTGTCATTAGCTGTCCATTTCCACTATATAATGAATTTCTACGTGTGATCATATATTTAGTTTTATTGATATTAACTTCCAGTCCTAATTTCTTAGTGTTACTCAATAGTGTGTGCGTATTGGCCTTTAGTATCTCCTCGCTATCGGCCAGTAGTAGGCCTACTACATCATCAGCATAAACTAACAGCTTATTAATACCATTCAGTTGTAAGCCTTCCTCATTCTCTAAAGATTTAATGGCATGCTCTAGTACAAAATTAAATATCAGACCAAACATCCCTATAAAATGAGAAACTAGGAACTTACTTGAATTTTTTTGAATCTAAAAATTCTGTAAATGTGATCGACATCGAATCTGTGAATCTCGGATGACCTGTTTTTAGACCACTAAAGCCAATACGATCGCGGAAGCTTATAGACATAGACTAGGTTATGACCCTCAATGATTCAAGAAATACAAATTTGACCATTTATAGACAACTGTTAAAAGATTAGTCGATTTGAATGACTATTTTGTTTGCTCGTTCGCTAGGCATTGAATATTAATCAAACAAATTTAGAGTCCGTGTCAGTTTGAACCAATCACGGTCGACTACCATTGAAATCGAAATGAAATTTTCTGAGCTGATGAGCAACTGTTAGGAAATTATCGAACCTGGCTGACAAATGTTTCTGATTTGCAAGGTAGGCTACAGAACACAGAAGGCCGTTCAACCGAAATATTGTTAAGTTACATAATAAATTCAATTAGAAACTGTAATCGATATTATATAAAATACATAATTTACTTCCATTTTATTAATTTCTTTTAATTTCATTCAGCAAATATTATTTTAAAATATTACGCGAGTTTTCATTTCTTTAATCAAATTCACTCCCATCGCTCTCCGGTCATGAATTACCTATAAGATAAATAGGCCTGGTCATATATACATATAGGTCTACGTATCTTCCTTAAGTGCTCTCATGTTTGGAAAGCTGCTAAAGAATGTTCTGTCAGTTAACCACACACAACTCTCTCTTTTTATGTATCATGTAATGTATTTAATAAATCATTGATAAAATATTACCAAGCAATGCACGTACAGTACATATAGGCCTATAGGCCTAGACCTACAAGTGTAACATGATGAAATTAAAAACTAACACTGGAAATTAACAATCCTATTTTATGAGAAGATTTGAAAACCGTGTCCTTCAATGTATCCAATTTCTTTGAAGGTATAGTTGGTCTAGTCTCTATAGTGTAGACCAGGTGTGTCCAACCCGCGGGCCGCTTGGGGCCCTCGATCCCATGGCATGCGGCCCGCAATGATATTTGCTCTGTCACATCGCATTCAGCCTGCAGTGATATTTGTAAGTTATAGTCTAATATCACTTATGAAATAAGTAATTCTATTTGGAATAAGAAAAAATTGAAAGAGCAAGACTTTTTCTGTTTCCAACACATGTGTTTGCGAAAGTTCATCCTACTCATCCTCTTACATAAAACACGGAGAAATCACACCCAGCCCACATTTTTATTTATGATCCTAGATACCGCGCATCGCTTTCAAGTCTCCATGCATTGTTGACCGCGCGGTTACTACTTTCAAAGGCCAGTGTGTGCCATATGTGTTATTATTGTTACATTTTGTACATTTCAAGTTTGTTTCCAGCTTGCACTTGTTCGCTCACATTATAGTGTCAGTGATAGTGAGAGGTTTGAAGAATATAGTTAATTATGTGAGTTTTATAAGTGTTAAATATGGCTTCTAAGTGGAGAGGCAAGAAAAGAAAAGTTTCAGACGAAGTTAATTCATTCAAACAAAATGGACAAATCAGTACTTATTTACTGCATTAGGCCTAAACACGAAAGCAGTGTGTTTAATTTACATGAAACAGTTTCAATGTTTAAGGAGTATAAAATAAAGCGACATTACGACACCAAACATGCGTCTTCATATGATAAATTAGAGTGTCAATTTCATGAAGACAAGGCATCCTAACTTCAAATTAAACTTTCCGGATAGCAGTTAATTTTTAAGAATGTGTCAAGGAGAATAAGTTTCAATCTGTTTTCTTCCCCTTTGTCTATTAAGATAGATGAGGTCCCCGAGGATCTGCAAATGGAGTGCTTTGGTTTTCAATCTGCGTCAGATCGTTTAACAATGCTCCGTTAGTACAATTCTATTGCGACTACTTTCCCAGAAAAAAATATCCGGGCATTAATAGACATGCACTTCGTTTCACATCACTTTCCGATAGCACATACATATGCGAACAAGTTTTCTCCAGGATGAAACATATGAAGTGCGCAACGAGAACGCGAATCGCCGACAGTCATTCTGGAGAGTTCGCTTCGACTAGCTACAACATCAATCAAACCAGATATTTGATGCATTGTTCGTGAAAAACAGTGCGAGGTGTCGCATGACAGGTAAACAATTAATTATTTTAATATCCATCCATAGTAATTTTGCCCGAAGGCAGGTCCTTCACTGCAATCATAGCATTTTCATGCTATGCTTGCAGATTTATTAGGGAATTGTAGGTATCGTAGCTTCCCGTTGCTTTCCACACCGGTGAAAGATGATGATGATAATGATAAGGACGATGACCATATGATTTCGGGGACCGTTTGGGCCTTAAAGTTTTCCTGACATTTGTCTTACAGGTGGGGAAAAACCCCGATAAAAACCTCACCCAGAAAAACTGCCCCGACCGGGGATCGAACCCGGGCCCGTTGCGTGGACAAGGCAGCACGCTACCTCGAGACCACAGCGGTGGACTATTTTTTAAATAATTTTATTTAAGTTTTAAGCTAAAATTTATATTAAACATACAAGGGTTAATAATACTTATTTATATTGTTAAAATTCTATTCTATTCTAGAATTAGATTATACATGAATAGGAGCCTATATAGTACACACACACACACACACACACACACACACACACACACACACACACACACACACACACACACACACACACACACACACACACACACACATATATATATATATATATGCCTACTGTATATATGCTATATATACAATGTGTATAAAAAAGGATGGCGCAAACTTACATGGTTGAAAGTATACGATAATAGAAGCAACAATGTCCCAGTAAACGAGCCGTTTGCGAGATAATTACGAATGTATGGTTACAAGCCGCCACTGACGTCATTGTTTGTAACATCGTACGGTTTACTCCTTGCGCACTTGAAGCCGTCCTATGTTCTTTGTTTACAAAACTCAAACGGTATCAGTCTCGTCTGAGGAGTGTCACTTGTGCTGTGTTGTAGTTACAATGGGACCTTATAGTAACGAAGAGTATGCGGATATGCATTTCACGGCTAATGGCAATGCACGGGAGGCTGCACGCTTGTACCAAGAAACATATCCTGATTGAAGACACCCCGAAAGTCGTACATTTACAAAGGTCCATCAGCGCCTGAGAGGAATCTCGACGAGAAGAATTGCCACACAAGTGCCTGTACTAAGCCACAGTAGTGTATGGAGAAATTTACTGTACCCTTACCACCTCCAACGAGTGCTATGTCTCAATGATGCGGACTTTGTTCCTAGAGTGATGTTTTGTCAGTGAATGCAACAACAGACTGTAGTCAACCCTCGTTTCGCATGTAACATTTTATTTACAGACGAAGCAGGATTCACACGCGATGGTGTTTTTAATTATCATAATACACATTTTTGGTGTGAAATAAACCCACATGCTGTTCATGAGTCACCACATCAGCACTGTTTCTCACTGAATGTGTGGTTAGGGGTACTAGGTGATCATCTCATTGGGCCACACATTCTTCCACGAAAACTTAATGGACGGAGGTACCTTAGGTTTCTGCGGCGTCATCTTCCAGGATTGCTTGAGGATGTTCCCCTTCAGCAACGTCGGAGTTTGTGGTACATACATGAATGAGCTCCGGCACATTTTGCTACTGCTGTGAGACGGCATCTAACGCGCAGATACGGCCAAAGATTGATAGGTCGAGGCGGATCTGTACCTTGGCCTCCAAGATCACCTGATCTAAATCCTTTGGATTTTTGTGTCTGGGGTCACCTCAAAAGCGAAGTGTAGGCCTACAGCACATCCGTTAACACGGTTGAATAACTGGAGCAGAGAGTTGTACTTGTCAAGAATTCAGAAATGATCCAGGGGTTTTCGAAAGAATTCGACATTAATTGCAGAGACGAGCACAGTATTGCATCCAAATGCAAGGAAGACACTTCGAACACCTCCTTTAACAGGTAACCCATAAGTGAAGTGTACTGTGAAATGTGAAATGTAAACTAAATGGGATGAAAAATTAATAATAAAGTCTAAATTCAAATTAATTTGTACTAACTAGGACGATGTTTACAATGAAGTCAGTGGCGGCTTGTAACCATACATTCGTAATTATCTCGCAAACGGCTCGTTTGCGGACCCATGTTTACTGGGACATTGTTGCTTCTATTATCGTGTACCTTCAACCATGTAAGTTTGCGCCATCCTTTTTGATATACCCTATATATAGGCCTATGTAAGTTTGCGCCATCCTTTTTGATATAGCCTACCCTATAGGCCTATATAGGCCTATATATACCCAAGCGCGACAGGCCCAGAAGGCCCTTGGCCTACCGGCCGGCTGCTGACCTCACATCCACATGTGTTAATCACAGAGGTAGACGTTCATCGAGCCAGTATAGGAGTGACATGTGATCAGCATGTCGGGTCCCCAGCCGTTACAGCTGATCTTCTCAACTGGATTCGCTACTTATTGTTACTACCCAAATGCTTCACGATGCTAGGTTGGCACCGGTCCCATACTGGCCGAAATTCCATGAGAAAAGTCTTCGACCATGGGGACTCGAACCAGCTCAAGTCCCGTAGCTCTGCGCCAAGGCTTCTTGCCTTAACCACTCGACTAAGGGGCGGGTATATATTTAATTTAATTTTAAAAATAACTTAGGTGAAATGATTAATATTTTAATAAAAATAACATAATATGTTAGCAATTTTATATTTAAATTAATTGGTTTATCTTGGATTCTATTTAATACGGTAAAAAAAAATCGGATCATGTGGCCTGCAAATCAATTCACCTTAACGACAGTGTCCCTTTTCCAAAAAAGAGTAAAAGCGTATCTCGTTGGTATTTCAAGGATACGATTCAATTCCCTGCTAACCTTACATTTTTTCTTGTAGACTATGGGTTCGAATTGAAATTTACTTTAGCTCATGAAGATGGCAAGAATCTCCAGAAATCAACCCTAGAAGGTTTGTTTTCCAGAACTTACTCCAACTTTCATCAATTGTACTGACCTGTCTTCCATCACAACTGCATTCGCAGTAAGACATTTATTTACGTACCCTACTGCTTTACGGCGAATAAAATCTTACACCAAGACAATCACGTCAAGCATGAGATTTAGTCATACAGGAATTTTACGGTAGGCTAGCCTACTTACTTGACATGCGAAGTTGACCTTACATAAACGGTCTATTGTAATAACTGGGCCCTATATTTTACTTGAAATACGTATGTAGATCCTTTCGTCCATAGCCCCAAGATTAGGCCTACTTCATTTAATTTCCTTGCTTTGTATTAATCTCCGTGAAATATGCTAAAATAAGTAAAATACGCTAAAAAAAGATATCGGTACTGTATTTCATATGCATAGGCCTGTAACTAGATCTATCGGCCTAAGTTCTCGTTAACAAAACTGTCTACTAGGCTTTTTTAGTTAGTTCCTTAACTTAAGTAAATAATCAAAGAGACTGGATTTCAGTTGCATTCTTATGTTTAACACTAGACACATATTGGGAAAAAATAAATTGTTCGGACATTAAAAATACAATAGCCTATTATTAAGCGAAATGAAGTAACTTACATCATTGAATGTGTGTTATTGATATGGGAGCTTATTTTCTCTAAATAGCCTAACTATATTAATAGGTCTACTTTAGGAAATTATAGAACCTATAAATCTTAGAAAAATTGGAATATCTACAAAATAAAAGTTTTAGACTATCTACAGATTTCTCAATAGTGTTCTCAACAATGATAATGGAATAATAATAATAATAATAATAATAATAATAATAATAATAATAATAATAATAATAATAATAATAATAATAATAATAATAATTAATAATAATAAATAATAATAATAATAATAATAATAATAATAATAATAATAATAATAATAATAATAATAATAATAATTGAAAAGTCCACCGCTGTGGTCTCGAGGTAGCGTGCTGCCTTGTCACGCAGCAGGCCCGGGTTCGATCCCCGGTCGGGACAGTTTTTCTGGGTGAGGTTTTTATCGGGGTTTTTCCTCACCTGTAAGACAAATGTCAGGAAAATTTAAGGCCCAAACGGTCCCCGAAATCATATGGCCATCGCAATCATCATTATTTATATTCATCTTAGGTTAAGCTTTGGATTAGAGACTCTCCTGGCGCACCATTATCATCATCCATCATATCATCGGGGCAACGTAACCCCGCCTTCCAGGCGCCCCAACCTCAGAATTGGGTTACAAGTACGCCTTGCCAGGAGAGAAACCAGGAATGTCGAAAGACAAACCTGGGGCATTTGAGGGAAAAAAATAATAATTGAAAAAAAATTATCAACTGGTTGACTGATGACGGTAAGGGGAATCAGATTGCAAACCCGAAGTAATTCCACAGCCTTAGATTCTTTTATCATAAGTAATGCCACGAGTGATTTCCAAATTATCGATAAATTCACGATTCACGAAGTGAGGAGTGAATTTATCTAGAGAATTTGGAAATCAAGAGTGGCATTTGTTAGGACTATTTAACGAATAAAATTAAGCTGTTTACTTACAAATCATTATTCAAATATAGTTATTTTAAAATATGTATATATTTAATGTAAACTCAATTGAATTAATTAGCTATGTATGATATAGTATTAGGCGATAGCGAAGTAGTACTAAAAGCCAACATACACATTCTATTAAAATAACACTAAGAAATTGGGAGTGGAAATAAATATCAATAAAACTAAACATATGAACACACATAGAAACAGATATTGCATATGACGGAAATGGACAGTTAATGACAAATGAGCGTAATTTTGAACATAGTGACTAATTCAAATACCTAAGAACAGACAGACAGAAATTAGGTGAAGAAATTAATTAATCAAATGCTCAATATTATGAAAATGCATGCTATTGTGCATTACAAGCACTATGGCCATCTTTACTTCTCTAAAAAACGTAAAAATAAAAATATATAAAACGATTATTCTACCAGTTATATGGATGCGAAACATAGTTTCTTACTTTAAGGGAAGAGAAAATATTATGAGTGTTTGAGAAAAAAATTCTTAGAAAAATTTTTGGACCAAAGAGAGATGTAGGCCTACATACAGGTGAATAGATACAGTCCCTATAACATTGAACAGTACATGATCTTTATGGAAAACCAGATATAATAAGAACAGTTAAGTATTGTAGACTGCGATGGACAGAACATATGCACGAATGGGGAATGAAAGAGAGGTGGAGACTTATTTAATGTAGGAAAACTAGATAGAAAGCGCCCAGTAGGTAGGCTAAGTCAAGAATGAGGTGGAGAATAACATTAACATCGAGAAGACAGAATACATTAATTTGGCTAAAGTATTTAATTTTTAAGTATTATTTTATATAAAGTTTTATAAACTTATCTTATTATAATAAGGTGAATTATACAAGAGATGATTGGAAAACATTATCTGAACATTCGGATGTATTGCGATCTAATTTCCGCGCGGCCATTAAATTCCGAATTCGATAGTGCGTTTTTATCCGAAGGATTTTTAAAATCTGAATATTGAAAGCGTTTCTATTGTTACATATTCCAACTAGGCCTTCATGACCTGCTCATTTCATCTATATTTAATACTCTGGATCATATATTAGAGAATCGATATAGACCTAAATTTTAGAGCTTCTCGTAAGAATTTTATTCGTTTCCCCATTCATCTTACGAGTTCGAATATTCACTTTAAAATTCTATTTTCGATAAATTTTTAGTTTTTCTTTTTTGATTAACGGTGATTATGTCCATCATCATCATCATCATCATCATCATCATCATCATATGTGCCACAACCTGTTACAGGCCTAGGCCGGCACTACAATTCGCCTCCATTCCCTCCTATCTTCTTCTTTCGTCCATTCACTCCTATTATCCTGAGATGTTCCATATTATCCATTCATCTGGTGGGAGGTTTTCAACTTTCCATTATAAATAAGTAATACCATATGCATTTTACAGGTTTAATAACCTATAGGCCTATATATTTTTTTTAAATTTCGGACAGAAATCGAGAAGTCAAGATACAATAATTAGGCTAAAGTATTTAGTTTTTAAGTATTCTTTTATGTAAGGTTTTATACATTTATGTAATTATAATAACGATACATCCTGATCAGCAATATTTTACTTCAATTCTGAAAATCTGTAAATATTTGTGTTCAACAAAATAAATAGGTAGCCTATAACACTGAATTCTACCTTTTCTTCTTATCTAGTTATCTATGCTTAGTATCTTTCTCTAGAGATACATTGTAAATATTTGTGTTACAAGGATTGGTGATATTTCTAGACCTATAGATGAGTTGAGACAAATTCGTAAAACATTCTGAATCCTTGTATTTTATAATTATACTTAATAAGTTGAATTTCATTTTAATGAACGCGTATAAACACATGCATGACTATTCAAGAAACGAAACAAAAGGACGCACATAAAATTTGCTCACAACGAAACTGACTCATTTGTAATGAGTTCTTATCAGTTTTTCAAAATAATCAACATTAGGCCTAATAAAATTCATGATAAAGTTCCGTTGAGGTATTATTCAAAATTAAAATATAAAATTATGAAATATTTACCTAAAAGGTCCGCCTCCTCAACTTAAAGATTATTAGTTACCTGTAGCGCTTTTGGGACTAGGAAAATACAGCAGACAAATAACGGAAGTATTAAAATCGTACCCTTTACTCACCAACACAATCAATAACGAACATAAATACAAAAACAACAAATGGATAAATAATACTCCTTTACCACCAATACTAAAAGCTCTTCCGAAAATCCATAAAAACATTCCCATAAGACCAGTTGTTAATTGATTAATGCTCCTAATTATAAAATTTCTAAATTAGTAGCTCAGAAAATAAAAAATAATGTCAAACTTGAAAATCCTTATACAATAGGTTTATTAAGAACTCGCTTGAGCTAGCGGACAAACTACATAATTTAGAAGTTAATAGAAAGACTAAAATGACGTCGTTCGACATAAAAAAACCTTTACACAAATATCCCGATAAATGAAATAGTAAACATAATAAAACAAAAACTAACAGACAGTAAACTTGAAGGAAATTATATCAATCAGTTAGTTAAATAAATTAATAACTACAACAACAATAAAACAAAATTACTTCCAATTTAACAATTAACTTTTTATTCAAGATCCTGATGGGGAGTCCTACATCCGGAATCTTCTTCTTCTTCTTCACTTCACGGGCTAGGCAAAATGCCTGTTCCGCCTCATAGTTTTTCTGTCCATCTTTTCACTTACCTTCCTACATTTCTGAACCTCTTGGCTTGTAGTTAAATGCTGCTTTTGGTAATCTTGTTACTTTCATTCTTTCTACATGTCTAAACCATTTTTCTCTATATCCTTTGATTTTATCATTTAATGAATATATATTTAACTCTGTTCTTATATCTTCATATAATGGCCGAAATCTTCCTACAGGAACTGGAAAATAAATATTTTGAGAAAATAATACGTAAATTTGATATAAAACTGTCAGTAAGATATGCCGATAACAGCGGCCTACTAATAATTTATGACAGTGAAAATAGAAAAGAAAAATAATTATTAGAAGACTTAAATAACATGCATATGAAAAAATCACTTTCATCGAGGAAATAGAAGTTAATAATATTAAATACTTAGATTTAGCATTTTCTGTTAAATTGTTGCTTGAAAAAAGAAGAGAATTCAACTTAGAAACACATTTTGCTTTCATAGATTTTGAAAAAGCATTTGACACAGTCAAGAGATCAAAACTCTTAAATAGGCCTATATTGGAAGACAGAAATATACCAAATTTACTTCTGCAGAACATACAAAATATTCACAAAGACAACACCATAAAGATTTAATTAAATAACAGATTTTCTGAAGAAGGAATTATAAATCTTGGTGTGAGACAAAGCTGCCCCCTATCCCCAACACTGTTTGCAATTTATATCAATGAAGTAATATGTTGCTGGAACAAGACATATAAATTTGGAATAAGAATATCAGAAAATAGAAAATTGAACACCCTACTGTTTGCAGATGACCAAATAATAAGAGCAAATTCAGAAGATAATCTACAGAAAGGACTGTATGAACTTAACAAAATTACAGAAGAATATAGTTTGAAGATATCTACAGAAAAAACAAAAATAATGGCATTTCAAGGTGTAGATACTGTCAGAAGTAAAATTGTACTGGACAATAAAATTTTGGAGCAGGTGAATAATTTTACATATCTAGGATGCAATATCTCATATGAAGAAGAAAAGGATGTAAATGCAAAAATATCTAAATTTTTAAGAATTTTAGGGTTAATAAATTTTATCTTCAAGCCACAGTTAGTCCAAAAGCATACAAGATTAAAAGTGTATAAAACATTGGCTCTTCCAACTCTTTTGTATGGTAGCGAAGTATGGACGTCGAAACAGAAGGATATACAGAGACTTAGATCTGCTGAAATGAGATACCTTCGGAGGACTGCAGGATACACACTACTAGATCACCAAAAAAATGAAGACATCTTAGAAGAATTACACATGGAACCTTTAGAAAACAAAATTTCTGATTATAAGTCAAGATGAATGCAACATGTTCATCGAATGGAAGATCACAGAATACCCAAACAAATGTTAAGGTATCAACCTGCAGGAAGAAGAAGACCAGGACGTCCACTCAAAAGACTTTTGGATGGTGTTTCTCTTGAGGCCGAAACAGGTCAACAAATGGCCTAAATTCGTGAATGTACTATGATGATGATGATTTATCTACAAAAAATCTACACAACAATAAACACTAGAAATCGGCATCTACCGGAAACCTACAAACATAAACGAAAATTCTATACATCTTTTCAACAAAAAATAAGTATATTTAACAGCTGAATCAATAGAATGTCAAAACTTTCATTATCTTCTTCTTCGTCAGGCTCTACGACTTCCAGTGGAATGTCTTGGCCTTCTCAACCAGTTTACGCCACTTCTTCCTATCTTGTGCAGTGGATTTCAAATCAAAAATCCCCATCTCTCTCAAATCTTCAATTACGTCATCTTCCCATCGATCCTTGGGTCTTCCCCTTGGTCTTGTTCCTTGTGGCTTCCAATTCAAAATATCATTCGGCAATCTTCCCTTTGGCATTCTTAGTGTATGTCCAAACCATTGTAATCTTTTGGATTTGATGAAACTAACTATATTTTCTTTATTATTCTTGAGGTATAATTCGTCATTCCTTCTCAACCTCCAATTTCCATTTTCCTTTACTGGACCTAGCACTCTTCTAAATATTTTCCTCTCAAACGTTAATAGTCTTTGTTTATCTGCTTCTTTTAGTACCCAGGTTTCAGCTCCATAACATATGATTGGTCTTATTATTGCTGTATATAATTTGAATTTAACATTTTTTGATATTAATTTGCTTTTGAATATATCGAAATTAGCAAAATATGCTTTATTCCCTTGCGATATTCTTGTTTTGATCTCTTCTTCAACAGTATTATTATCGTTTAGTATTGTACCTAGGTACTTAAAGGAGTTAATTTGATCAATACAGTCACTATTTATAGTTAGTTCAGTCAAATTTAAAAACTTTCATTAAGCATAAACAATTATATTCAAGAACTTAAGTACATTAAATATATGGCAAAAACCAATGGCTATAATGAACAAATTATAAATAAACTCGTAAATAAACAAAAAAGAAAAATATATTTAACGTAGCTAAACTTGAAAGTGAATCTGATAACAAAAAAAAAAAACATGGATAACTCTTACATATACAGGGAAAAAAAAATTAAAGAAAGCTAACAAAAACATAACAATAGCATACAGAACTAATAACAAATGAAATAACATAATAAGCAATAACATCGAAGAAAATAACAATTTAAATAGTAAAGGAGTAGGCCTATATAAATCGACGAGTAGAAATTGTATATAGCCTATTGTTATTGTTATATAGGAAGAACAACAGAAGTTTTAATATTAGATTTAAAGAACATTTTCGAGATTATTCACGCAGAAGGAAAATCAAGCTATGCAAGACACGTTATCCATGAGGATATCGTATGTTGGATTATTGAAAACACCCTAACAATAATGTACAGAGAAAATAATCCCGCTAAGATAAACGTAGGCTACTCGAGGAGATAGAAATTTTGAAGGCAGTTAACAACAACGACCATCTGATAAATGAAAACGCACCCAGTACGTATAATCCCCTCAACCAGATTTTCAGTGTAACACCAGTATTGAATCCGGGGTCGACAGATAAGAACCCATATCCTATTACTTTTGCTGATGATGGGACTAGTCCCGAAAGCGCTACAGACAGTTAATAATCTTTAAGTTGAGGAGACGGAACTCTTAGGTAAATATTTCATAATTTTATATTTTAATTGTCAAAATAAGCCTAAAATATAATGTATGAAAATTAATGTTTCTATGTTTGTTCGTACTTTATGCGCTGCCATACCGTTCATCCGATTGTGATGGGGCGTTTTGCAAAATGGTCAGGAGTTTCCCGGAAAGGTTATAGACTATAAGAGCGTTTTAATACTCAATCCATTTATCTTTAAAAATCACCCTTTGTGGTGAAAAAGTGAAGAAAAAATCGTAGATTTTAGGACGCTTAAATAGCTTACACTGCCTATACAATAACAAATACACAGAATTAATGTAAGCCTACACAGAATTGAATATCTAAGAAAACTCACAATAAAGTCCGCGGCAGCATATGTTTATCTTTTACGGATAACTCACAATAACATTTTTTGTCTTTCATTGATGCCAAGAAGATCGGGATAAGTAGATTCCCGGGCAACACGGAGTGTCTTAAAATAATTATGATATAAATTTATAATTATTTTTCCTTCTACTTATTAAACTAAACATAAAAACACATTAATTTTCGTCCTTCAGCTAATTTATGCTGAGAAGATCGGGATAGCCTAAGTAGATTCCCGGGCAACGCCTGGTAATCAGCACGGGATATCTAAAAATAATTACGATATAAATTTTTCCTTTTACTAATTCAACTAAACATAAAAAAATATTGATTTTCGTCTTTCAGCTCATTTAGCCAAGAAGATCGGAATAAGTAGATTCCTGGGCAACGCCGAGTAATCAGCATGGGGTATCTAAAAATAATGAAGATATAACTTTCCTTTTACTTAAACATAAAAACACATTAATTTTCGTCCTTCAGCTCATTTATACTAAGAAGATCGGGATAGCCTAAGTAGATTCCCGGGCAACTCTCGGTAATCAGCACGGGGTATCTAAAACTAATTACGATATACGATTTCCCTTGACTTATTCAACTAAACATAAAAATACAGCTCATTTATGCCAAGAAGTTCGGAATAAGTAGATTCCCGGGCAACGCCTGGTAATCAGCACGCGGTATCTAAAAATAGGCCCTATTACGATATAAGTTTTTCCTTTTACTTATTCAACTAAAGTAACTAAACACAAAAACACATTAACGTTAGTCTTTCAGTTCATTTATGCCAAGAAGATCAGATAAGTAGATTGCCAGGCAATGTCGTGTAATCAGCAAGGTGTATCTAAAAACAATAAATTATGATACAAATTTGTGCTTTTACTTAAACATAAAAACATTAATTTTCGTCTTTGAGCTCATTTATGCCAAGAAGATCGGGATAAGTAGATTATCGGGCAACTTCGGATGATCACCCCGGGGCATATAAAAAATAATTCCTACAATATAAATGTATAGCCTAATTATTTTCCCTTTTACTTATTCAACTAAACATGAAAACACATTAATTTTCTTTTATTTAGGCGTAGCAGCGCACCCTGGATATTAGGTAGTTAAGAATAAAAATTACTATTATAATATCTCAAATACACACTAACAAAATATCAATCATGGCATAACTCTTAATTTTGATTGTGTAGTCAGGAATTTGTAACATTAGCCTGCTTGTAACAATGAAATAAGTGAATGCTGATTCATCGCTTCCGTCAATTTACAAAATTAAATGAAAGTTAAATTACAGACCTAACACTGTTGCGAACACTTTGTAGTAACATTAAATAACTTATATAGTATTTAGTAAATACATATTTCTTCTGATGTTATAAACGAATTATGTCTATGTAATTTCTACTGATGTATATCTTGATTTTTTTGTGTTATATAGATTAAGGTTTTTACGTTTTGTCTTAAGTTGGTGAAAATAGCGTCCCTCTTTGTGAAAATATACCTTAAGGCTTCAATGATACTGCAATGCCATTTTATAAGACCGTTTAATCTTAGTACTAAGAGTATGACATACCGTAGTATGAAATACGAACAATGGTGAAACTTGTAAAGCAAAATTTAATTCTTTGTGATGATCTAGAAGATTTCCGGGTTGTTGGCCGTGGTCTTGAGGCTTGTAGTTCCTCAAGGGTCTCAACCCTTGAGGCTGCCGGACGCAGTCTCTGGCGAAACGTTGGGGATCTACAAGCCTCAAGACCACGGCCAACAGCCCGGAAATCTTCTAGATCATCATCAGAGTTTTCCATAAAGAAATTTGCAACTACTGGGCTCAGGGGACTACCCATAGCTACTCCATCTATTTGTTCATAGAAGTCGTTATTGAATAAGAAATAGCTTGTGAGTCTCAAGACAACCCTTGAGGATGCCGGACGCAGTCTCTGGCGAAACGTTGGGGAACTACAAGCCTCAAGACCACGACCAACAGCCCGGAAATCTTCTAGATCATCATAGTAACTCCGGCTGTGAAAGCCTAAGTCAATATATTAATTCTTTGTGTTAATTTACCTAATTTTACCATAACAATTTAATTCATGCCCTTGTATTAGTCTCTGTAGCAGACTAATAATCAGTACTTTGTGAATCACTTCTCGATTGGTCCGCAGAAAGGAGAAGTTATTAAGTTAAAGGTTGTTGTCCGTCAGGAAGCATGTGTGGGGAGTGTCAAGTCTAATTATGCAGAATGGTGATGCTCCACTTCCATTCTTCTTGCTGTAAATAAATTAAATGGCTTACTCTTTATTGTAGAAAATTTATTTTTTCGCGATAGTGTATTTTGTCATACTTACAGCAATGGCAACCAATGATTGAAAGTTCAACTTCCTACATTTCGGGGTTGCCAACCTAAATAACTATACTTACTTACTCACTGGCACTATCGAACCCGTAGGTTCATGGCCGCGCAGACATAAGCTCTCCATACATCACTATTCTGAGTTAATGCTTTCCAATCATTCCCTGTATAATCTATTTCCCTCAAATCATAGTTAATGTTATTCTCCCACCTCATTCTTGGTCTACCAACTGGGTGTTTTCCCTCTGGCTTTCCTACAAGAAGCTTCCATGCAAGTCTTTCATTCCCCATACGTGCAACATGTCCTGCCCATCGCAGTCTAAGAGACTTAGGCCTAACTGTTCTTATTATATCTGGCTTCCTATAAAGACCATGTATGTAGTTCATTGTTATGTAGTCTTTTCCATTCACCTGTCTGTTCATTTCTCTTTGGTCCAAAAATGTTCCTAAGTACTTTTTTCTCAAATACTTGTAATCTCCTTTCCTCCCTTAAAGTAAGAGTCCATGTTTCGCACCTAAATAACTATAATGTAATAAAATTACTATACTGTAATATTACATATTACAAACTCGCGTATGGGAAGTAAAACCACTGCCCTCTATGTATAGGCTACTACATACAATGTATAGGCCTACACAAAAATATCCAAAAGGTAGTGTTAATTTACATGATACGAAACAAATCACTGCATTTTAAATTAACTGAACTTTATTTAAAACAATACAAAACAATAAATACGTACTTGCCGCCATTATATCACTAAATTGGTCTCACGGCCTCCTATTTTAACTAGGCCTAGTAAACATTGCCAACACTGTTAACATTAGTCAATTATTTACAATGAACGCAAATATTTCCAACAAAGATATTATTTTACTATTTTTTATTATTTTGAAAACACCATCGCGCAAAAAATAATGTACAACACACTTTTGTGAAGTATTATACAGAATCTC
Organism: Diploptera punctata; assembly: GCA_030220185.1. NCBI lineage: Eukaryota > Metazoa > Arthropoda > Insecta > Blattodea > Blaberidae > Diploptera > Diploptera punctata. The sequence continues at coordinate 930,557 of JASPKZ010001621.1, forward strand.
GGAAATTTCTTCGATTCTGTAAAAACCACCTCCCAACCTCGCATATACTATTTTGCGGGTAAATGTACGAATATTTAAAAAAAATGTTTTATAACATTGCCTGCTATGGAAGTATGGATCCGATCACTTGAGAATCTGAAAAATATTTATTCTTCCAGCTTATATAGCCATAGCTATAGGTTACCAAGAAGAAGAATGTATGTCAAAATCCATTTCTCTGTTGTGTTAACAAGTAAAACAGTACCCTAGTTAGACCTAAAGTTCAAATTTTAGTGGAATTAAAAATAGGCTTAGGCCTAACAGAAATTTTGAAAATTTTGGATACGGATAAAATTTACACTTAGTTCTTGATTCAGTCAAGTAGACCCGTTTCCTGATTTTTTCCTTCATGTTTACGAAGATTTTAGAAATGAAAACATGAAGCGAGATTATACTTTTTTTGGGAACATTGGCTCAAATTAATTCTTGTAAAATGTAAAACTTCGTTTTAATGGCCGTTTAAAGTAGTAAGTTTGGCTGACACCATGGCTATAACATTGATGTTGTAAGGTGTCGGCCTATCATAATGTCCCACTCGTTTTTGTAGCATCATAAAAACACAGGATGCCATGGCTCATTACCTGACTCACTGCTCAAAGCATACGCCGCCGAATCGTTCGTAAAATGGTCTCAATTAACTTTATGTTGTTTTAATAATTTACTTCAGATCTGACAAACTTCATTTGGTTTTCTTTAATTGATAGACTATGTTTATTGTTATAGGCCTAGATATAGTTCCCCTTGTACGCCATAGACTGTAAAACTGTTGGACTTTTTAACGATCATCCCCTTGTCAAAACAAGTTTATCGATCTTGAATTCCTAGGTAGTTACAGGAGATCATTTGTGAACAAACAATAGTCAAGTTTAATGACCTTTAAAATAGTTTTATATTTCTTCCTGTATTTTAAAATTGATAACCGGTGTTTGTCATTCTTTTTTTAATATTTGAATGTCTTTTTACATTTTGTTTTAGTTCTTCATTCATGTATATATATATATATATATATATATATATATATATATCCATCCATAGTAATTCTGCCCGAAAGCAGGTCCTTCACTGCAATCATAGCATTTTCATGCTATGCTTGCAGCTTTACTAGGGAATTGTAGGTGTGGTAGCTTCCCGTTGTTTTCCATGCCGGTGAAAGATCATGATGATGATGATGATGATGATAATGATAAGGATGATTATGATGATGATGGCCATATGATTTCGGAGACCGTTTGGGCCTTAAAGTTTTCCTGGCATCTGTCTTACAGGTGAGAAAAAACCCCGATAAAAACCTCACCCAGAAAAAATGCCCCGACCGGGGATCGACCCGGGCCCGCTGCGTGACAAGGCAGCACGCTACCTCGAGACAACAGCGGTGGACTATATATACAGGGTGATTCAAAAGTCTCTCGACATTTCCCTCGTATCGTTAATTTATGTATTTTTGTTATAGAGGAAAGATTAACTGTCGTTTTCGCTCGTATATGAGGACTGACAAACGGGCAGGTCCAAGAAGTATTCACTAGAAAGTTCAGAAAACCAGGTCCTAGCAGGCAAGCTATTAGCGATCTGGTACTGAAAATGAAACGGACGGGTTCTGTTGCTGATGAGGCACGTAGAGGGAGGCCGGCTACAACACCAGAAGACGTGCAAACCATACAGGATGCCATCTCACGAAGTCCCGGTGCAACAACCAGACGACTAAATAGAATGTTGGGTATGTCCCAAAGCACTGTATGGCGTACCTTGCGCTTCAAACTGAACAAACGCCCTTATTACATCCAGATAATGCACAAGACTATGTAGCCCGACAAGTTATGTGTGATGACCTATTAAATATCATTAAAAATGAAGACCTCATGGAACATGTGTTGTTCAGTGATGAGTCAACATTCCACACATGTGGACGTGTCAATAGGGCAGGCGAACAGCCAAACGCCATACAAGAGTTTCAGAGAAACACCCAAAGGTAAATGTGGGAACCGCAGCTGGCACAGGATGTTGTACAAGATACTGTGGTTTTCGAACAAGATGGTGCGCCACCCCATTTTGCCCTCATTGTTCTTGACCACTTCAACGAAGTTTTCCCTGGTAGGTGGATCGGTCGTGGTTCACCGAGAATTTGGGCGGCACGCTCTACAGATCTGACACTACTAGACTTCTTTGTTCGGGGTTTCGTTAAGTCTAAAGTGTATGAAGTGAAGATCAACATCTTACAGCAATTGAGAAACCGAATAGCTGCACCGGTAGCTGCAATCACACCATATATGCTGACAAAAGTGTTTCGCTGTACGCAAGAAAGATGGAGTCTGTGCCGTGACTAAGAGGGCCACCACATTGAAATTTACTGAGTTTATCATCTAGTAGTCATCATCATCATCATCATCTTCATTCATGGATTAGGTCTGTTGACCCGTTCCGACTTCAGCCCATCTCTTTCTAGGTCTGCCCACATCTCGGGTGCCTTTAGGTTTGTATTTTGTTATTTGTTTTAGATATCTATCTTCATTCATTCTGTCTATGTGTTGCTTCCATTTTTGTCTATATGTATCCATTTTATCAGTTATTGCAAATATTTCAAGTTCCTGTCTTATTTCTGTGTTCTTGATTCTGTCTTCCTTAGTGCACCCTTTAACAGATCTCAAAAATTTCATTTCTGCCGCCGTTATCCTACTTAGGTCTTGTTTTTTATGTATCCAGGCTTCTGAACCATAGAGCAGTACCGGTACTGCCAACATTTTATAAAATTTCAGTTGGGTCTCTCTTCTTGTTTTGTTATTTAGTGTTCGTTTTATCGTACCACATATTCCCTGGAATTTTGCTATTTTATTATTTATATCATTATCATAATTAAATGAAATGTCACATCCTAGATAATTGAGATGGTTCACCTGTTCTATGATTTTGTTTCCTATTACTATTTTCGATCTGATTTGATTTTTTCCTTGGAATGCCATTACCTTAGTTTTTTCTATGGATATTTTGAGATTATATTGTTCACATATATTATGTAGTTTAAAAATATTCCTCTGAAGTTCGTCTTCTGTATTGGCTATTATTACCTGGCCATCAGCGTATAATAATGTTTTCAAGTAATGTGTTTTATCTAATTTTATTCCTTTATTTGTTTCTTCGTTCCATTTTTTTATTATATCATTGATGTATAGGTTAAATAAAACTGGAGAGATACTGCATCCTTGTTTAACTCCTTGATTAGTATGAATTTTATTTTTACTTACTTCATTTCTAGTTTTTATAACAAAATTTGTGTTCCAGTACAAACTCTTTATAGCTGATATTAAGTGTTTCGGAATTCCTTTTTCTTTTAAAATTGTCCAGAGTTTTCCTCTGTCTACTTTATCAAATGCCTTGACAAAATCAATAAAAGCTATGTGTGTTTCCATGTTATATTCTCTTCTTTTGTTTATAAATTCTTTTATCGTAAATATATTATCCATACATGAACGCCCTGGTCTGAATCCACTTTGTTCTTCTGTTAACATTACCTCTGTTATTTGTTTTAACCTAAATGTTAAGATTCTTGAGTATATTTTATAGCCTGCAGTTAAAATGCTTATTCCTCTGTAGTTGTTGCAGTCTTTACGTTCTCCTTTCTTAAAAATAGATTGTACTATTGCTGTTGTCCAGGTTTCTGGCATTGTTGCTTGTTTCCAACATAAATTTAAAAAATGTAATAATCTCAGTTTTAAAAAAATTCCTCCATAGTAGTCATTACTTTCCATATGTAATAACAAGTTTGGCATAAAACATTGGTTTGACGAAAATGTCAAGAGACTTTTGAATCACTCTATATATATATATATATTCAAATGCCCCAGGTTTGTCTTATGACTTTCCTGGTTTCTCTCCTGGCATGGCGTACTTGTAACCCACTTCTGAGGTTGGGGCGCCTGGAAGGCGGGGTTACGTTGCCCCGATGATATGATGGGTGATGATGAAAATGGTGCGCCAGGAGAGTCCCTAATCCTATGCTTAACCTAAGATGAATATGAGTGATGATGATTGCGATGGCCATATGATTTCGGGGACAGTTCGGGCCTTAAAGTTTTCCTGACATTTGTCTTACAGGTGAGGAAAAACCCCGATAAAAACCTCACTCAGAAAAACTGTCCCGACCGGGGATCGAACCCGGGCCCGCTGCGTGACAAGGCAGCACGCTACCTGTAAAGACCACAGCGGTGGACGCCTATATATATATATATATATATATATATATATATATATATATATATATATACACGTCCCTCATGAAGACATAGGTGCTCCCATAACGAGAATTTCTTGCCAAGCTAAGCTAATTAAGTTATGCTTATTTCCCTGTAGATTTCAATGTGTGACCTGTAATCAGCACATCGCCTCAATGTGACATATATTAAGAAAACTAAGGTATTACTTGGTTGGGGAAAGTTGTTTAAATTTTTATTAGAGGCACTAATTTAAGTTTAAGATTCTTTTATGAGCACGAAAATCTTCAGACTCGGGATCCATAGCTTAAAATTCCTTCCGGAGGTCTTGTCCCTTGTATTTTTCCATCCTAAAAATCCATCGACCCCGACCGGGTTTGAACTAGCGACCCTCAGTACTATAGGCAGGGAACACCGCGGCTGATTCATATATTTAAACATATGTGTGTGTTAGGCATATATTCTAACCTATATCAACACAATTATCATCTTCTTCTCCTTCTTCTTCAATCCCATTATCAATCCATTGAATGATAAAGGTCACTCCAACCCTTTTACACATTTTCTTAAACAATGCTTCTTGATTTCTTATTGTGTGGACATGTTTTGATTGATTCTTCTCTTATGGTATTCAGTCAGGGATTATGTTTGTAATTTTTTCTAATAATGTGGCCGGTCCTCTGCACTTCAGTGCCCTTATTTTCGAGATAACACTCAAAATTCGAGATATATTATAAGAAACCAAAACTGCCTTTTTAAATAATCATGTATCTGAGACCGATAATTGCATGAAAAAATCTGTAACTTTCTGGAAAGCATACAATTAAAAAAAAAACTGTTGTTATGAATTAATTATGATATTCATGCATCAAAATCAGTAGGCCCTACTCTTTCAAATGTGCTGTGACATCAGAATCAAAATTCGAGGTAGGCCTATATTATAAGAAACCAAAACTGCCTTTTTAAATAATCATGTATCTGAGACCAATAATTACGTGAAAAAAAATTGTAATTTTCTGGAAAGCATACAATTAAAAAGAACTGTTGTTATGGATTAATTATGATATTCATGCATCAAAATCAACTCGCCAATATTCTACTCTTTCAAATATGCTGTCACATCAGAGTGCGAAATCATGGATTTGACAAATAGTAGGCCTATTGGAGTTGTTAATTCATAGCGATACACAGTGGGGTAGATTCGCTTGAAACCTGGCAGAAATCCTAAAAATGGAAATGTGCTGGGGCTCATCTCGGGTGGCGCAAACATGGGACGATTTGCAGGAACATGTTCTAATAAGTTGCGTCGCTAAAACTGCTCCTTCCGTTACAGAGCCTTCAGTTGAAGTAATGACCTAGTAGGCCTACCAACTGTTCAGTGTTTACTAATGACATTTATTTTAAGTTTGTGACTTGTTTGAGCATTAGTGCTTGGATAGATAAAAGTTTCAGTATGGAACCTTCAATCTGAGATGTGTACTGATATTTTATGAATGATAAAGAAACATTTTAATTCATTGATCAGCATATTGGGTCCCCCAGCCGCTATAGCTGATTTTCTCAATCGGGAGCCGCTACTTATTTAAGGTACCTAAATTCCTTACGATTCTGGGTGGGTACCGGTCCCGTTCTGGTCAAAATTCCATGACAAAAATTCTTCTCCAATTGGGGCTCGAACCAGCGCAAGACCTGTAGTTCTGTGCCAAGGAATCGCGCCTTAAACCACTCGGCTACGGTGCGGGACATATTTCACTATTAATGAAGGTTAATCTATTTTTAACAGGGTATGGAATTTGCATGGAGAGTTTACTTACATATTCACCTTGAACATAGAGTTTTTACTTATAAGTAATAACCCAATCTGTTTAAAATTCAATTCAATTGCCCCAAGTCATTAGCGTCACAATTAAAAAATGGGAGCGAAAGAGCCAACGAATTTTGATTAGATAGCTCTTGTTTTAGGCTTGAGGTCACTTCTTGTCGTAAGTCTATGACGTAGTAGCCAACAACATTTGATAACTTGCCTGTTATGTCAGACTCTAGATAATTTTACATGTTATAGGCCTTTATTTACCACATCACACTGCAAAGATACACCTGCGAATACTGAATCAACGTTTACGTTCTACGATGAAAAGCGAATTGGAAGAAGAACAGTTTGGCTTCAGGAAGGGAAAGGGTACTAGGGATGCAATTGGATTGATTCGAACAATAGGATATATATATATATATATATATATATATATATATATATATATATATAGAAACAGATAAAGAAGTTTATGCGGTATTTGTTGACCTGGAAAAGGCCTTTGACAGAGTGAATTGAAATAAACTCATGAGGATCTCTAAGAAAACTGACGTGAACTGGATGGAGAGGAGGATCATAAGTAATCTTTATATGAAACAGTGAATAAGAGTGAAGATAGGAGAAGAAATGGAGAGGAGGATCATAAGTAATCTTTATATGAAACAGTGAATAAGAGTGAAGATAGGAGAAGAAATGCCAGAGGGAAGAGATATTGGAAGGGGGATATGGAAAGGATGTCCTCTATCACCTACTCTTTTCAACGTATACTGGAAGACCTAATGAAGAACTGCTTCAGGAATACGGGAAGCGTAAACATGGAAGGAAGAAGAATGAAATGCATAGGCTTTGCTAGTAGAAGATGCAATGACACTGAGGAACATGCTGAAGGGTCTAAATAACAAATGCGAGGAAGACAGACATGAGGATTAAAGATGAGGCCATTGAGCAAGTGGAGAGCTTCAAATACTTAGGTTTTACTATCAGTAGTAACATGAACTGCGTCCAAGAAGTAAAGCAGAAGCTTTTAACAAGAAGAGAAGCATTTTCTGTGGACCTTTGGCAAAAGAATTACGGAAGAGGCTAGTGAAGTGCTTTGTGTGGAGTGTAGCATTGTATGGTGCAGAGACTTGGACATTACGACGGAATGAGGAGAAGCGGCTGGAAGCTTTTGAGTTATGGGTATGGAGAATGATGGAACGTATAAACACTACGCTACGGCGTGCCCCCACAATGTTGGATATGTTGTAATACAGTATTATGTATTTTTCTTGTTTCTGGGGAACGCCGTAGTGATTAAGGCACTGCGCTACAAGCCGGAAGTTCAAGGGTTCGAGTCCCGGTGGGGATTTTTAAACTGACCCAAACCCTCTGGCGGCACTATGGCCCTGGGGTCGACTCAGCCTCTAACAGGAATGAGTACCATACATTTGTTTTGGGGGTAAGGACGGCCGTCACGCAGGGCTGACAATTCGGCTGACATCAAGTGCCGATTGTCCTGAAAAAGTGGAAGCCATAACCTCCTACTACCCATGGGCCTCCTGAGGCCTGTAGTGGGATCACTTTACCTTTCTTGTTTCTATCTTAAGATATCAGATAGTAACATATAGTTATTACTTATTAGCATTTTATTTAAATGCACTATTTAATACCTGTCCACCGCTGTGGTGTCGAGGTAGCAATGCTGCCTTGTCACGCAGCGGGCCTGAGTTCGATTCCCGGTCGGGACAGGCTCCTGGATGAGGTTTTTTTCGGGGTTTTTCCTCACCTGTAAGACAAATGTCAGGAAAACTTTAAGGCCCAAACGGTCCCCGAAATCATATGCCATCATCATCATAATCATCCTTATCATTATCATCATCATTATCATCATCTTTAAAATGTGTGGAAAGCAACGGGAAGCTACCACACCTACAATTCCCTAGTAAAGCTGCAAAGCATAGCATGAAAATTATATGATTGCAGTGAAAGACCTGCCCTCGGGCAGAATTACCGCGGATTTAATATCTAAGGTCATTAGCGTAGTATTTAAATTTGGTCTTGAAAGGGCCGCAGATTTTGTTCAGAGATCTCCTAATTCAAGCTTGACTTTCTTTTACGTCTAGTAAATTTATTGCATGGGCTTTTCTTTTAGAAGGCAGCCGTACGCAGGACTTTTACGCTTTTAAAATCCAGACCCCGACTGTATTCGAACCCGCGATCCTCGGAATTAGTGGAAAATGTGGTAACTTCTAGTCCATCAGGACCCTCTACATTTGAATTTGAATACAATTGTACACTTGTTGGTAGGCCAATTGCAAGTACTTTTTTTTTTTATTTTGGCAGGCCTATACAAAATATTATGGATATATTTTTTCTTATTATTATTCATAATTTGTAGGATTTTCATCCTGTTTATTTCCAAAATCACTTCTCGGAGGAAGATGTATTGGATGTGCATCCACTGTCTATCCATCTCTTGGCTGGTCTTCCTCTTGTTCTTCTGCCTTCCATTGGTCTAACTTATTTAGCTCTTTTTGCAAGTCGGTTGTCTTCCATTCTTTTTATATGACCTTTCCAATATTTTTGTCTACCTATAATACATTTGGTTATGTCTTGATTATGACATTTGTCCCTAATTTGTGTTGTGTATCTTATCAAATAATGTTTTTCCCTGAATAGTTCTTAAGATCTTCATTTCACATGTGTTTATTATTTGTTTAGTTTTTTGTTGTATCAGCCCTAGTTTCTGCTCCATATACGATAACTAGTCGATCTATCGTTTTGTATATGCGGATTTTGCTTTCAATTGACATATGTTTATTGAGCCAAATTAAATCTTTTAATAGGCCCTATATTCTGATATTTGTGCTGCCTTATCAGTTTGTATCTTTATTTATTTTATTAAATTTTTAGTGTTTGTTATTAATACACCTAAATAGTTAAATTCTGATACTAGTTCTATAATTTTTCTTTCCACTTCTAATTTGCATATTACTGGTTCTTTTAATATTGTTAAGCATTTAATCTTATTCATATTAATTTCCATATCGTATTTTCTGGCATGTATATTAAATTGATGTAAAGATCTTTGTAAATTATCTTCAGATTCTGAAAGGAGTACATCATCTGCGTAACATATCAAGTGAAATCTAGCGTTTGCCATTTTATAACCGAAATGTGGGGTTATTTCTTCAGTTTGCATGGATTCATTCATGGTATAAATATTTGCATTAGGGAGCGGATTTTAATATACTAAAAGTTAAGATTGCAACATAGTATGAGAAGTTAGGGTTATGACTGTATTTTGTTTTGGTTCCACATACAAACAGTTGAATAGTATAATGAGAAGTAAGACTTTTGACTGTCTTTTATCTTGTTCCACACACAAACAGTTGAATAGTATATACCGTACTATCTGCATTGCAATCTTATATTTTATTACATAAGTCCACCGCTGTGGTCTCGAGGTAGCGTGCTGCCTTGTCGCAGCGGGCCCGGGTTCGATCCCCGGTCGGGACATTTTTTCTGGGTGAGGTTTTTATGGGGATTTTCCTCACCTGTAAGACAAATGTCATGAAAACTTCAAGGCCCAAACGATCCCCGAAATCATATGGCCATCGCAGTCATCATCATTCATATTCATCTTAGGATTAGGGACTCTCCTGGCACACCACTATCATCATCACCCATCATATCATCGGGACAACGTAACCCCGCCTTCCAGACGCCCCAACCTCAGAAGTGAGTTACAAGTACGCCATGCCAGAGTGAACACCAGGAATGTCGAAAAACAACCTGGGGCATTTGCAAAACAAAAAAAAATATTACATAAAAATCCGCTCCCTAGTTATTATTCTTTCTATTCTAGTGTGACTGCGAAACGTCACTAAATAGAAAGTAGCAGAATGACTGATAATGAAGTCATGAGTGAAGATTGATAGGATATAAAAGTAAGCAAACAAGGCAGGCGAGGCAGAATTATGTACGAATGTTATGTAGCACAAGGATGACGAGTGACTCGGTCCTTGCTTTGCCAATTTCTCATTGAATAAAGGAACACCTCATGTTACCATAACGGGGTTGAGGAACCGGTTCTCGTACTGATCAACAACACGCGCTTTTCATTTACAGGTACAACTATACGCAAAGCTTGCACTTTCGCTCTAATGCTTTTATAATCAAATCAAACTACTGAATAATGCAGCATTGTTTTCAACTACTTACGTAATACCGCACTACCAAGGTTTCATAGCATTAGCTGTTTCAATATCATCGTTTTCCAACACTGTGTTTACACTTTAATATAGGCTATGCATATTCTAGAATTTAAACAAGTAACAAGCACTATTTGCAGACAGATTGGAAGAACACTGAAAAGTGAATTATTTATCATAAGTAATGCTACGAGTGATTTCCAAATTATCTCCACGACTCACGAAGTGAGGAGCAAATTTATCTAGAGAATTTGGAAATCAAGAGTGACATTTGTTAGGACTATTTAACGAATAAAATTAAGCTGTTTACTCACAAATAACTATTTAACTATAGTTATTTTAAAATATTTAATGTAAACGGCGATGTTTGAAAACAAATGAGAAACGATAGGTACGCTTCATCTGCTTCTTTTGTTTATCACTGCAACCAGATCATACTATTTATTGCCAAAGGAACACAATATTGTAAGAATGCTCTCTAGTGGAGAAAAAATGAAACACATCAAACTGTATATTAATTAATTTCTGATCTCGTATGATGTAAATATGACAATTATATTTTTCTGGATTGTTACCTGGGAAAAAATACATTTAAGAAAGTGCAAACAGAGGTTTCTTTTTTTGGTGGTAAGTTATAATCAATTGCTACAAATGTTTTTATATTAACTCCCGCATGCGGCATGTGTTGACATTCATGCACTATATATACAATCTTGTAGCCGCATTTCTCACAGGCTCAGTCACTGCAAAACAGTGGACAGACCTGTTCAGAATATTAAAAAGGAGCTTTCTTTAATATGGTAATTATAACACTGATAAATATTTCGTGAAACACGACTCTGATTGGTTGTAAAACAGAAATCATTGAAACGTGATTGGTCATTGACTCCCATTTGGGGCATGAGTTAAATAGTCATAAATAATGCCACGAGTGCCATTTCCAATTTATCTAGAGGATTTAAAAATCAAGGGTGGAATTTGTTAGGACTATTTAACAAATAAAATTTATCAATTTTGTCTTCAGTCAATATCTGGTCTTGAGAATGACAGCTTGGCTGTGGAAACTTGTTGACCTTTTTAAACATTAATTGGTGAAATGGGCATATTGACTGTATATATATTTTAATATTTGATCACCAAGAAGATCACTTGTGTATTAAAATTAAGCTGTTTACTCACAAATAATTATTTAAATATCCATCCATAGTAAATCTGCCATAAGGCAGGTCTTTCACTATAATCATAGCATTTTCATGCTATGCTTTGCAGCTTTACTAGGGAATTATAGGTGAGGTAGCTTCCCGTTGCTTTCCACACCTGTGAAGGATGATGCTGATGAGGATGATGATGATGGCCGGATGATTTGCGAGGACCGTTGGGCCGTAAGATTCCTGACATTTGTTATTTAAATATAGTTATTTTAAAATATTTATATATTTAATGTAAATAGTGATGTTCCAAAACAAATGAGAAATGTTTGGTTATGTTTCATTTTTTCATCCACTGCAACTAGATCATATTATTTATTGCGAAATAGAATCGCAATCGACCGCAATATTGTAAGAAAAAAATAAAACACATCAAACTGTATATTATAACCAACATTATAGGTTATTATTTAAAAAAACAACTCAATAAAATCATTATTTAAAAAGACAATTATTGAACACACAATTATCAAATGTGTAGTTCGATGGAATCTGTTCATTACTTGCTATATTCAACGTATTTGTTGGAGAGTCAGTCACTGCAAAATAATGCTCTGACCTGTTCAGAATATTTTGGGCATGAGTTAAATAGTCAGAGTTAATGAATGTATTGTATATGTCCATAGTCTTTCAAAAATCTCCAAGATACAACAGAATTAAAAGGCCTCGGACTACCAGCCGGCTGTTGGTCTGAAATCCACATGTGTTAATCGTAGAGGTGGACAATTATCCATCCAGTATAATCTTTAACAATGTGTATTTTATAATATACTGTCAAAATAGTGAGTGTCTTCTTCTTCCTTCCAAGTATTAGGCCAAGGCCTGTTACGATCCTATAGAAAATTTTCCCTCCAGCGTTTCATAGGACGGCCCAGTGATCTTCGTCCTCTTGCTATATAATTATAAACAGCTTTGGGGATCCGATTTGAACTCATTCTTTCAAGATGGTGTTTCCAATTTAGTTGGTACTGTTTAATATATTCCAAAATTGGCGTAGTCTTCAATTCTTTTAATATATAGGTGTTCCTTTTCCGATCCCATCTGGTGTAACCCGCTTTTCTGCGCATGAATCTCATTTCACAAGCCGTTATTCTGCTTTCATGTTTTTTTTAGTGTCCATGCTTCACTACCATAGGTCAACACTGGTCTAGCCAAAGTGTTATATAAACGTAATCTGGTGTTTTTTTGTACAAGGGATGGTTTCATAACTTGATTAATAATTCCCTAACTTTTATTATAACTAGTAATTTTTTCAGGGATATCCTTTTCATCCCAGATAGAGAGATAATATCCAAGATATTTAAATTGATTAGATCTCTCTAAAATTTTATTTTGGAGACAGATTTTTACTTTGTATGGGGTCCTTCCCATGAAATGCCATAATTTTAGTTTTGTTAATTGATATTTCCATATTAAATTTGGCACCTATTTTTTGTAAATTATAAATTGATCGTTGCAAATCATTTTCGGAAAGTGCCAGAAGAGCTATTTCTTCTCCAGAAAAGCCTGACCAGAGGCTATAAGATGGCAGCCCCATCACTGGCCTTGCCTTCCTTTAGCCAGCAACCAATCGAAGGGACTATTATTATGCTTTCAAGTCTTATACGAGAATTTCCCGGAAGGATCAAACTAATAGTGAGTGTTTGATAGATAATGGATATGCCTATTGTGCTGTAACATAAAAAAAGAATTATTTCTCCTTCAATTTGTTTCCATGAATTTAAAATTAATCTTCAGTGACTCTATAAATCTTTATGTTATAACCAGGGCTGAAAAAAAGTATTGTTATAGGCTAGGCTGCATCGTACTTGAGACCGCTAGGATTACAAACTGGGGGGGGGGGGGGCACGTTGACACGCGCTACTCGGGACATATTTCTAGTACAGTCTGCTTTGTGTAGGAATGGATTCATCTTTGCACAATTTTTGTTTCGGCATTCTGATACAAACATACGTCACGTAAACAGGCCTATTATTGAGAAGAGTCGAACGTACACACTCTCCGCTCCGAGCAGGCAGTGGATACGCTCGACATAGACACGCATTTCGTAAACAATGTGTATAGATATCAGTTACTATCCTGATACCGCTTCATTTTTAGCCTTAATTATAACTAATATAAAACCCCATGGCGCGACAGACATAATAGAAGGTGCATGGTCTACTAGCTTGCCTCACATCCATATGTGTTAATCACAGAAGATGGATGATCATATTGCCAATACAGGGTTTATCTGTGCCAGTATGTCGGATTCCCCTCATGTTATATCAGATTTTTTTCAAACTGGAGCTGCTACTTATCATAGCTACCCAAATTCCTCAAGATGCTGGATGAACTCCGGTCCCATACTGTCCGAAATACAATGAGAACATTTCTTCCCTGTTGTGGACTCTAATCAGCTTAAGTCAAATAGTTCTTCATCAAAGCATAATGCCTTATACTGCTCGGTTGAGGCCAGTATCTAGACCCTATGCAAATCGATAATAAAAACATTGTTGAAATATACATAAATCTTCTTCTTCTTCTTCCTTTCCAGGATTAGGTCAATGTGACCTGTTCCGGTCTCAACTCCATTGTTTCCTTGGCCGTCCCAAAGATCTTTTCCCATGTGGTTTGTAGGTGTTGATCTTTTTTTGGTAATCTTGTATTGTCCATTCTGTCTAAATGTTCTTTCCATTGGTATTTGTAATCTTCTAGTTTATCAGCTATTGAACATATCTCCAGTTCATTTCTTATTGATTCATTGTGTAATCTGTCCATGCGTGTACATCCTTTTACGGATCTTAAAAATTTCATTTCAGCGGCTTGAATGTGTGAGATATCTTTTTTGTAAGTACCCAAGATTCAAATCCATATAAAAGAACAGGAACAGCCATAATTTTATAAAACCTGAGCTGAGTTTCTCTTCGAGTCTTTCGGAGGGTTCTTCTTATGGCGCCACACATCATTTGATATCGGTTTAATTTATTATGTATATCCCAATCATAGCTATATGTTATATCTGAACCAAGATAGTTAAAGTGTGCTATCTGTTCTATTATTTCATTATTGATTACTATTTTTGCTCTGACTGGCACTTTGCCCTGAAAAGCCATAATTTTAGTTTTTGAAGTTGAGACTTTGAGATTTTAATAGAGCCCTAATTGATTCAACATGTAAATGGCTCTTTGTTAATCATCCTCCGACTTCTGTATAATTACCAGATCGTCTGCATACATTAAAATCTATAGAAATCTATGTACTGAAATATTGATAAGCCATTTGACAACTTTTTAAATATATCTGTCACAAATTTAACATAAATATAGGTAGGTCCTATTTGAAATTAGGCTGTTATTCTGAGCCATGACTGAGATCTTGATTGTTTTTATACGATTTTTATTTCATCAACAAACTTAAGTTTTACTGTTGGAACTTAATGCATCTTTAAAATTTAAAAACTATATCCATAAGGATATGTGTAGGTATATGCTTATCTTAAATGATTACGACACCATATGATTTGTTGACGTCAGTCTTGATAAGTAGCATAGATAAATTCCAAATTGACTGTAGTCAACAATAAATTATGTTGATAACAGACTACAAAAACACCTACATAAGTTAATTTAACGTGCTATAAAATATTTACTTACACTTTTCCTTTAATACACTGGAATACACAGTTCATCTCTTAATTGACATCCACCCATAGTAATTCTGCCTGAGGGCAGGTCCTTCACTGCAATCATAGCATTTTCATTCTATGCTTGCAGCTTTACTAGCGAATTGTAGATGTGGTAACTTCCCGTTGCTTTCCACACCGGTGAAAGATGATGATGGTGATGGCCATATGATTTCGGGGACCGTTTGGGCCTTAAATTTTTCCTGACATTTGTCTTACAGGTGAGGAAAAACCCCGATAAAAACCTCACCCAGAAAAACTGCCCCGACCGGGGATCGAACCCGGGCCCACTGCGTGACAAGGCAGCACGCTACCTCGAGACCACAGCGGTGGACTTAATTGACATATTACTACATTATTTTAATACGCTTTGTAACAACTCATAGCGTCGCAGTTTAAATCTGGGAATGAAAGGGGAAATTTTGATCAGAAGCTTCAGGTTTGAGGTTCTTTTATATGTTGTAAATTTAGGACAGGGGCCTATGGTTTTAACTCCCTATCGAAGGAAGCCATACTCAATATTTCTAACCCTTTGAAAATCCACCAACCCCAGCCGGGTTTGAATCTCAGAACTAGAAACGAGCTTAGTCCACCAAAAGAGACTAATTAAAATATTGAAGAGGTTTAGGTCTATGTGTATCATGATGGCAGGCCATATGAACAGGTTGAGATTAGATTTCAAAACGAAAAACATAATTTGGATGAGAAAATTAGAAAATTTGCTACTACGTTCAGTTGTTTATAATTTAACCTATATAAACATGTAAGAAACAAGACAATTAGAGAACAATTGTTACAGGGCGGAAAGCAAAGCATTAAATCTAAAACGTTGGATATTTATCATAAACAATGCCACGAGTAATTTCCAAATTATTGATAAATTCACGACTCACGAAGGGAGGAGTGAATTTATCTAGAGAATTTGGAAATCAAAAGTGACATTTGTTAGGACTTTTAAACAATAAAATTAAGCTGTTTACTCACAAATCACTATTTAAATAGTTGTTTTAAAATATTTATATAGCTATTTAATGTAAACGGCGATGTTTGAAAACAAATGAGAAACGATTGTTATGCTTCATTTATTCATCACTGCAACCAGATCATATTATTTATTGCTAAAGGATCACAATATTGTAAGAATGCGCCCTAGTGGAGAAATTTATAACCAACATTATAGGTTATTAATTAATTTATGATGTCCTATGATGTAAATGTATCAATTATATTTTTGTGGAACGTAAATTCCTGGGAAATAATACGTTTAAGAAAGTGCAAACAGTGGTTCCTTTTTTTTTGTGGTATAATTAGCCTAATCGCTACAAATGTGTTTATATTATATCCCGCAAGCACTCTCTGATAACATTCGTGTACTATATATACAATCTGGTAGCAACATGCATTCTAGAATTCTTACATCTTATTATGTAAATTGTTACATTCAACGTTTTCTTAGAGAGTCAGTCACTACAAAATAATGTTATGACCTATTCAGAATGTTAAAAAGGAGGAGCTTGATTTTTAAAGTGATGTAATTAAATTGATAAAATCGAGGCGAAAAACGACTGTGATTGGTTGTAAATAAAAATTCATTGAAATGTGATTGTTCATTGACTCCCATTTGGGGCATGAGTTAAATAGTCGTCCTAAAGTTAGAAATATGTGGGTGTATTTGAAAATAAAATAAGTAGACTATATATTAAGTTCAATTTTACAGGGCTTTTATTATATGTTATGTATTTTATTATATACAGGGTGTAAATGAATTATACCGCACAAATTTAACTGCTTACAGATGGGTATTATACAAGTAATTTGAAATAGGGAACCAATGGTCTACGAGGGAAAATGGGCGAGTTATGGGGACAAAATAATCGAAAATTGATACAGATTAATCAAGAGGAGAACAAAGTAGAAGAGAAAATTATACTAGAATAACTTCAGATCTTGGTAGTATTAATTCCGAGATCCAGATTACTAAAAATTCATCATCAACGTTTATGAAATATTGGGTTATCAAATTCCTTAAAATGTCGAACTTAGCAGATGATTGCACGCCACTGCACTGCTTGCAGTAGAATCGGTGCAATGAGAACCTTAGCTTAGAGTGAAACACACAGAATCTGTGTACTTAACATATGGCTTAATGGTTAAAGTGGTGGATTTGAGATTCGAACACTGGTGGTTCAAATCACAACAGCCTACTATTTTTTTCCCCCTTTCCTCCTCTTGCGTATGTAGTCTGATATGTTGACACTGAAATTTGTTCAGTCTGGGCATGCGCTAAATACCTATTACCATAATGGTTATTACGTTAACGCCTGATTAGAAGTTACTTCAGTATCAGTCGCATTCCATGAAAGCATCATGGAACAGTTATGCTGAACTTGCCGATATTCATCTGATTTATGGTGCAGCACAAAGTAATGGTGGAAGAGCTGCTGCCCATGTATGCGGAGCAGTATCCGATTGGACACCATCCTCACCGAACAACCTTCGAGTCTGATGAAAGGCGTTTGCGGGAGCATGGGATGTTGAAGGTAAACAGAGTAGACACCGGTGAAGGACGTCGAATAAAATATTCTTCATAGGTGATAGAGGATCCTTCTTCTAGTACTCGTGCTATCGCACGTGTAGTGGGCACTAACAATCAAAATGTATGGTAAGTCCTGCACGAAGACTAGCTTTATCCCTTTCATCTGCAAAAAGGTTCAAGCCTTACAGCCAGTGACTTCGCTCAATGGGTACAATTTTGTAATTGGGATTTGCTGCAACCACCGCATTTCTTTTCCTCGTTGCTATTCACCGAGGAGGCAGTATTTAATAGAGATGGGCTGGTTCTGAACTCAAAGAACAGTCATGTGTGGGATTATGAAAATCCTCATGCCATATTTGAGAGGCGTCATCAGCAGGGAATTTCGTGAACGTTTGGGTGGGCGTAATTTCTGACCACATCATTTGCCCCTACCTTTTTCCCCAGGGATTAAATGATATTTATAAGACTTTTAGAGTACGTCCTACCTGGATTGCTAGAAGAAGTTCCTGTTCACATCAGGTTTAACATGTGCTTTCAGCACGACGGAGCTCATCCCCATTTATGCCGGAATGTGCTATATCATTTGGATGAAGTGTATCCTGGCCGCTGGAAATAGGAAGGGGTACTTTAATTGTAGTGTGGCCACCTCGCTCTCCAGATCTCTGTCTACTTTATTATTATTGTGTGGGCACCTGAAAACACTGGTATATGCGACCTCTGTTGATACAGATTAATCGTTAGATGCACGCATAATAGCAGCATTTCATGTGATCCGCGAGACACCTGGTATCTTGAACGGGGTACGAGAATCCATTAGTCGCCGATGTCGTCTGAGTTGTGAGAATGGAGGTGTTGAACAATTTTTATAATGAGTCTGCAGGTGTTTTATTTTTTCTGATTTACTCAAATGTATTTTTCTTATTTCCCAACAACATTACGTATGCCATGTGTACATACACTGTACCTCTTCATGTTATTACTTTTGTGATCACTGCACTATCATTTATCTAAGTACATAAGTACTGTACAGTAAAATTGCACATTTTATTTGCAAAACCAGTATGTGCATTATTATTAGAACCTTTCAAACAATTATCATAAGTAATGCCACGAGTGATTTCCAAATTATCGATAAATTCACGACTCACGAAGTGAGGAGTGAATTTATCTAGAGAATTTGGAAATCAAGAGTGGCATTTGTTAGGACTATTTAACGAATAAAATTAAGCTGTTTACTCACAAATCATTATTTAACTATAGTTATTTTAAAATATTTATATATTTAATGTAAACGGCGATGTTTGAAAACAAATGAGAAACGATAGGTACGCTTCTACTGCTTCTTTTGTTTATCACTGCAACCAGATCATACTATTTATTGCCAAAGGAACGCAATATTGTAAGGAGGAGCTTTCTTTAATATGGTAATTATAACACTGATAAATATTTGGTGAAACACGACTCTGATTGGTTGTAAAACAGAAATCATTGAAACGTGATTGGCCATTGACTCCCATTTGGGGCATGAGTTAAATAGTCTGTGTAATGCGTATGTAGACCGTTTAGTAACTCATATACTGCGCCGACATTCCAGTATCGTATTCTGTAAAATAATGAATAAATAATTGAACCAGAAGTAAATCTACGTATGTAACCGATTTACAACATACATAATAAAGGAAAAACGAAGAAAAAGTGTACACATACTGTACGGAGTTTCGAACGTGATGCATCAATATTAAATTTGTAATGGCAGTAAAAACGTATAACCATTGAGCTAAAGGCGCATACACGTTGCCACTTACAGTTTCTGTATCATATTATTTTCATTTTAATTTGAAATAATCAGCGGCGTGCCAACCATTTTACAAATTGAATCATAACCTGGACATTTTTATTCGTAGACATTAGTTCATTATCTCAAATTCCTTATATAATACCCCTCTATACGTAGTTAAATTTATGCGGTATAATTCATTTACACTCTGTATATAGGGACCTATATGTGAGTATATCGAAACAGATGCTTCATTATAAACCTCAAGGCCGAAGAAATGTAGGAAGACCAAAACGATATTGTAGAATATCGTGCATCGAGGAGCGGAACGGGCCAACAGGCCCATACCTTAAAGATGATGATGATGATGGTAATAATAATAATAATAATAATAATAATAATAATAATAATAATAATAATAATAATAATAATAATAATAATAATAATATATTTTCTATCTTCGGGTTTTTACAGCTGCTGCCGTCTTCCCGTGCCAAACCTCCAAAGCCTACGATCTTGGGCATCTTCAATGCTTAGCCCTCTTGCTTGCATTACTGTCTTTATGTTTTACTTCCATGTTAACTTTGGTCTCCCTCTTTTCTTCTTTGTGGTCGGATGCCATTGATATATAATAATAATAATAATAATAATAATAATAATAATAATAATAATAATAATAATAATAATACGTATACTACATATAGCTATAATTTGTTCACCGCTGTGGTCTCGAGGTAGCGTGCTGCCTTGTCACGCAGCAGACCCGGGTTCGATTCCCGATCGGGACTGGCTCCTGGGTGAGGATTTTTTCGGAGTTTTTCCTCACCTGTCAGAAAGCTTAAGGCCCAACGGTCCTCGAAAATCATCCGGCCATCATCATCATCCTTATCATTATCATCATCATCCTTCACCGGTGTGGAAAGCAACGGGAAGCTACCATACCTGTAATTCCCTAGTAAAAGCTGCAAAGCATAGCATGAAAGACCTTCCCTCGGGCAGAATTACTATTGAATGGAATAGCCTATCTAGCTGTCATAGATCTATTTTCTCCGCTAAGTCCATGAAGACACATATGTCATGTGGACATACTAATACAGATATTTAGAGCCAGAAGGCGCGGGCAGGACTCTCCGACTGATTTTATTCCCAGAAAAGTTTTCTGTATTAATTTTAAAGGAGGATGAGTGAGACACTGGAATTAGAACAATGAAAAATGTCCATTTTTCTGCTGATATAAGATTAAACCTGAACTCTCACGTATGTCTTCATGGCCTTCGTTTTAACTGTTTAGTCCATGCAGGCCTGTGTCTATATTTGCTGTAGTCTATTGGGCATTATATATTAATTAATTTAATTTTATATTATTTAGTAGAAGTTTCTTTAATTCATTATTAAATTAGAAATTACTTTATACGAGTAATGAGTCGTGAATGTTATGCAGTCAACCTTCACCCAACTCTCTAAGTTCATTTGGCTACGTCAGCCAAGATCATCTTTCTTTTAAATTCATGGTGGAGAATGTTGCATGTTTTAAATTCTAAAGTAGGTTATAAACCCATGTTTATATTAAAATTGTATCTGTCAGTTCGATCTAGTTTTAAAATAGAAAGGTAGAAGGGGGTTGAAGCCATACAATAATTTCTGAAATTGATAATCAGTAGGAAACCCATATTTTAATATATCCAGCCTCCAAACATATGACAAAGACATACCTGAGATAAAATTGACGTACTTCATATCACGGTTAAGACAAATAACCTGTCGCCCCTCTTCAAACTAATTAGTAGATTGAGTATATGCCTATGTTTGTAATTGGAGTATATCATACGATTGTTGCTAGAGATTCTATGATTTTTTAGTGTATTTGTATATATTAAATTTGGCATCGTTGCAAAGATACGACTGAAAAAGACGTCCTACAACTTTAAAATCATCAAATAAAAATATTTGTTCAATATTTCGAAACCCCCCCAACAAAAAGCGTCTTTCTTAGGACAATTTTGAGATAAAATTATTTAGAATATTTTAAATATGGATGTTTCAAAATTAAACAACTCTAATAATGCAAAACTAAATATATTAAATAATTTGGATCAATATATGATCAGTGTCGAACTATAGTCCTGAGATAAGTTGAGCTTATTTCAAAATTAGGGTTATAACAAGAGTTTAATCTGTATAAATTCAGACCGTATTCTAAATTTTAACCAAGGCTGTAAGTTCGAAACGTAATATTTTCTAACATTAAAATGTATTTTTCTTCGATATGTATATTTTTATGTTGACTTGGTCTTTTAAGGCGAAACTCATAACTAGGATAAAGTAAACAAGTAAAACTAAATGAGGGAAAAGTAATAAAACCTAAACTTATATCAACGACTGAACAAAGAGGAAACTGATTAAAGATATTAAAATAGAAAAATGGTCCTACCACTGGGATAGTAGAAGGTTAACGCTCCCACCTTGGAACAGCACGAAATGTCAGTGAGTTGTCAGCGCTGCGTGACGGTCGCCTTTGCCCCCGGACCACGTGCATGGTATTCATATCCGTTAAAAGGTAAAGCCAGCCCTAGGGCTATGGTACTGCCTGAAGGTTTAGGTCAATATTAAGTATCCCGTTGTTTCGGGAATCGAACCCGCAACTTTCCGGCTTGTAGCATATCACCTTACACTATGAAGCGCTCGTTATTGAAATAGAAAATAAATAATTTGTGGATGGTTTAATTCTTAATTTTTACATTTTACTTTGTTATGTAATCAATGTAGGCCTGTTACTTTTGTACATTTTCAATTACGTAATTTATTTATGTAGCCTATTCATTGTACTATTTGATTTGAGTTGATAACTAACTAACTGGCACTATCGAACCCATAGGTTTATGCCGCGCGGACATAAGCTCTCCATACATCCCTATCCTGAGCTAATGTTTTCCAATCATTCACTGTATAATCTACTTCCCCCAAATCATAATTACTGTTATTCACCCCTCATTCTTGGTCTACCAACTGGGCGTTTTCCCTCTGGTTTTTCTACAAGAAGCTTCCATGCACGTCTTTCATTCCTCATTCGTGCCACATGTCCTGCCCATCGCAGTCTACGAGACTTAACTGTTCTTATTACATCTGGATTCCTACATAGTCCATGTAGTTCATTAGTCTTCTCCATTCACCTGTCTGTTCATCTCTCTTTGGTCCAAAAATGTTCCTAAGAACTTTATTTTCAAATACTTGTAGTTTCCTTTCCTCCCTTAAAGTAAGAATCCTTGTTTCGCATCCATATAGTATAACTGGCAGAATTGCAGTTTTATATAGGCCTATTTTCAGTTTAACGTTTTTTGAAAGGAGTTTGATTTGAGTAAATGACAGGATAAATTATTTTTGGAAGCTTACAGTTAGGATTATTTTGGAATCCAAATAACAATATAATTCATCGTATTATATGACAGAAAAAATAATAAAATAATTTTTGTTATTTGTTGGCCTCAGGTTTAAAAATTATTATAGGCTCTATAACTGAATAGCCTCCCAGAATATGACTGTAATCCTAACCTCCCCCCTCCCCCAGTTGAGTTTCACATGAAAAAAATGTTAATTGCACGTGGGACATTTTTCCATTTAAAAATCAAACTTTTGAAAAAATGAAGGTTGCTGACTACTTTTTTACCCCTGTACTGGCAGGATGACCATCCGTCTGTGATTTACTTGTATGAATCTGTGACCATAGACCGGCTGGTAGACCAATGGACTTCAATATTTATCGTGTCTTCGAGTTTTTTTAAAATCTATTTTATAGATTTCGTATAGTTTTTACTTCACACGGTGTGAACTTTGACGAAGAAAAAAAGTTATATGTTTAATGAGATGGATAAATTGAAATGCAGTAAATTCGGCATACGAGAAAATACAACAGAGATAGTCACATGCTGTATTTCATAAAAACAAACATTTTGCTGTAAATCCACCGCTGTGGTTTCGGGGTAGCGTGCTGACTTGTCACGCAGCGGCTCGGGTTCGATCCCCGGTCGGGACAGTTTTTCTGGGTGAGGTTTTTATCGGGGTTTTTCCTCACCTGCAAGACAAATGTCAGGAAAACTTTAAGGCCCAAACGGTCCCCGAAATCATATGGCCATCGCAATCATCATCATTCATATTCATCTTAGATTAAGCTTAGGATTAGGGTCTCTCCTGGCGGGCCACTATCATCATCATCACCCATCATAGCATCAGGGCAACGTAACCCCGCCTTCCAGGCGCCCCAACCTCAGAAGTGGGTTACAAGTACGCTATGCCAGGAGAGGAACCAGGAATATCGAAAGACAACCTGGGGCATTTGAAAAAAAAAATTGCTGTAATTACGCTGTCTACCAATAAACGTGTACGCAATTACATGATTTAAAGAGATTTGACCATATAATTCATGTTCCACTTCTTCATAATTTGTAGGATTTTCATCCTGTTTATTTCCAAAATTGGGCACGCCGTAACGTAGTGGTTTAGGTACTGCGCTTACAAGCCGGAAGGTCGAGGGTTCAAGTCCCGGTGGGGTCAGGGTTTTCAAACTGACCCAAACTTTCTGGCCCTGGGGTCGACTCAGCCTCTAACGGAAATGAGTATCGGACGTTTGTTCTGGGGGTAAGGGCGGCCGTCACGCAGGGCTGACAACCCGGCTGACATCAGGTGCCGATTGTTCAGAAAAAGTGCGAGCCTTAACCTCCTACTAACCAAGGGCCTCCTGAGGCCTATAGTGGGATCACTTTACTTTACTTTTTGTTTCCAAAATCATTCCTCGGAGGAAGACGTATCGGATGTGCATTCACTCCATCTCTTGGCTAGTCTCCCTTTCATTGGTCTATCTTCTTTAGCTCTTTTTGCAAGTCGGTTGCCTTTCATTCTTTCTATATAACCTTTCTATAATAAATTTTGTTATGTCTTGAATATGACATTTTTTCCTAATTTCTGTGTTGTGTATCTTATCAAATAATTTTTCCCCTGAATAGTTCTTAAGATCTTCATTTCACATGTGCTAATTATTTGTTTAGTTTTTGTTGTATCAGCCCTCGTTTCTGCCCCATATACGATAACTGGTCGAACTATCGTTTTGTGTAGGCTATGCGGATTTTGCTTTCTATTGACATATATTTGTTGCGCCAAATTGAATCTTTCATATATCCTGATATTTTTTAAGCTTTATCAGTTTGTTTCTTTGCCTCCTTATTAAAGTTTTACTGTTAGTTATTAAAACACCTAAATAATTAAATTCTAATACTTGTTCTATATTTTTCTTTCCACTACTAATTTACATCTTACTGGTTATTTTGATATTGTTAAGCATTTGGTTTAACAATAACAATAATATTATAATTTTGATTTCTTAAATATTTAAAATGTTTCTCAATAGAATTTTGATAGACTATTTAGCTTGTTGGTATGATAATGACTCATTTCATTGTCATTTTCTTCACGGAGATAAAAAATCTGACAGTGAAAACATTTACAAATTAAATTTACAATGAAAGATAAAGTAGCCAACGAAGATAATAATTCATGTTTAATGTGTGTTGCATTCTCAAGCAATTTTAATGAGCTGCTGGAAGGCCTCGAGGCGGTAACCTAGAATGTCCTGGATCGACTAGTCTGCGATAATATCATAAATAAAGAATGGTTTTAAAACTGGTTTCCTCGTTAAATTTTTGTAATGACTACATTCAGTAAGTTGTAAGTTATTGAATTAAATTGCAAAAACGCACGGCTATTTAGAATATCAACACTTTAACAGGTAAAAGCATCCAATTGTATGAAGAGAATTAATTAAGTAATTTATTGTAACCCAAGAAATTTTCACATGCAATTTATTTCGGTAACAGACAGGATTATTTTTTCCCACTTACCGTTGCTACAACTACTACTTTTTCAAAACATATCTTACGAGTATTGGCAAAGAACCCTTTGCGTAAAGCTAATTAATTGAGTAATAAATATAAAACTAATATTTAAATTTTCCCGACGTTGATTAATGTCGCAGGCTTAACAGATAGGTATTTTTTTTAATCCAAACATTCAGCCTCCATTTCTAAGGTCATGTGCTTGGGAAGTGATTGGAATGAAAATAACGGGTGGAAAGCCTGTATATTTCTCTAAGAGATTCTCATTGTATTGAAAATTACAACCACTTCTAATCCATACAATTCCATATCTTCCTTATTGATCCAAATTAGATTAATAACATTTTATAATCAATCTGTATATTGAGTACATACTAGGCCTACTCTTGGCAAGTCGATTTGCTCCATAGATTAGTATTCATTAATGCTCGATTCCCTACTTAGTTGTCCTGAAGGTGATCTGGAATAATATTACATGGTTTTTATTACCTCCTAATTTAAAAATAATAAACATCAAATGTTTATTTAAAAAGGTAAAGTGATCCCACTACAGGCCTCAGGAGGCCCTTTGGGTAGTAGGACAATCGGCACTTGATGTCAGCCGGGTTGTCAGCCCTGCGTGACGGCCGCCTTTACCCCCAGAATAAGCGTTTGATACTCATTTCCGTTAGAGGCTGAGTCGATCCCAGGGCATAGTGTCGCCAGAAGGTTTGGGTCAGTTTTTAAAAATCCTGACCCCACCGGGACTCGAACCCTCGACCTTCCGGCTTGTAGCTACGCTACGGCGTGCCCCCTAAATGTTTATTAGCTTTACAAAATAACATACATTTAGTAAGTTTATGCAAATAATAAGAAGATAGAAAAATCTGGAACTATTAACATGAATAGTTTTCCATCTACCATTATTTTTTGTTGATGAATTTGGTAAATTGGGAAAATGTTTTTTTACATTATTAGTTTTTTACATAGCTTAATGAAAGTGTAATAAGAATATAGGAGTTTGTGGACAGATACATGTGTAGAGTACTTATGAGGATAGTAGGAACAGCTGGTTGCATTCAAGATTGAGATAAGAAATTCTCCAATGGTATGGTCATCAGTGTTATCTTAAATGCTCTATATACACTTTTCTTCTTCTTTTTTTTAAGTTTGTAGATTTTGGCTTTAACATTTTAAATATTTTGTTAAGAAATAACTTAAAGATAACTATAGTCGTATTCATTAATTTCGAAGAATAAATTCAGAACATAATCTATTACGGCATTCAATAAGCAATACCAACACAATAACATCACAAAAAATTATGTAGGTTACTTTTGACATTACAAGCTTCATTTATAGTCTCCTGCCAAGAAATCCTTGCCAAATCCTTGAAAAACGGTGCATCCCATCTGCAGCATCATTTCTGGTCTCTTTTACTGATCGATCTAGAGCTTCCTGGATATCAACTCTTGATTGAATTCGGATGCTTCGTAGACATTCTTTGATATTTGAGAATAAATTATAGTCATAAGAAGTCATGTCTGGTGAATTTGGTGGATGTTCGAGTGAGGAACAGAGAATGTATTCACAAAATATTGCTACTTCGAGTCTTTCAATACCGCAGTTTGATATATCAAAGACTATTCAACAACATACTACAAGATTACAATGGTCACCACTAAGATCGCTGATTTACAAGTGTTGCCATCACTTTTCGAATGCCCTAGTATTTTTGTTAGAGTTCCCTATATTAGGACTATTTTGAACTGGAGTTTTTTGGATTTTAGAATTTTAAAATCCATCAACTTCACCCGGAATTCAGACTATGGCATTCTAGTTCATTGGCGGTAATTTTCCCAGTCGCAGAATCTTAAAAAAAAAAAAAAAAAAAAAAAAACTGAATAATGGATACTGAATAGTTAGAAAATATTATTTCATACTTCGGTCTAATCCCTAAGATGAAAGAACCACTTTGTGGGATTTGCTTCCGAACAGTTAAAGACATCCGACCACTCTATTCGAACTATCAACAGATTAGACAGTACCAACGAGATCTGACAGCTTCCGCAATCGCTGGGAATACGTTATGCGCAACGATGGTGCTTGCATTGGAAAACCTGAAGAAACTTAGAACTATTTAAGTATGATATATATATATATATATATATATATATCTCGAGAAAAAGTTAGGCCTATCGTTTTCATCTTTTTGTGAGTTCTTCGGTAGTTTGCCTTTTCCTTTCTATTGGACTAGCGAGTGAAGAATTTCGAATATTACAGATTTGTTCGAAGGACATATGTGCTAAATGTTTAATTTTCTTGCTTGTAGATGGAATAGTGTTTGTCGATTTCTCTAAGGGCTTTTCCATTCTCATTTGCATATAGGAGTTTGTGGAATGTACAGTATAGAGTACTGATGAGGATAGTAGGAACATCTGGTTGATTTGAAGATTGAGATAACGAAAATATCCAATGGTATGACCATCAGTGTTACCTTAAATGCTCTTTATAGACTTTTTTCATCCTCTCTTATGTTTGTAGATTTTACCTTTAGTATTTTCAATATTTTTATGGAATTGCTTAAAGAAAGCTACAGTCATATTCATTAATTTTCAAGAACAATACATTCAGAACACTGATAATCTGTTTTTATTAGAGTTTTCTATAGTAGAGGAACTTCGGGTAATTTGGACCCCTGTTATGAATTTGTTTTTCTTCTTTTATTAAGAGATTTGAATTTTGTTTAATTATGACTGGAAGCTTTTGAGATGTGGATATGGTGAAGGATGGAACGTATAAAATGGACAGACAAAATAAAAAATAAAGATGTGGTAGACAGAGTGGCTGAAGGAAGAACAATGCTGGAACTCGTAAAGAATAGGAAAAGAAATTGGATTGGCCACTGGCTAAGAAGAAACTGCCTGCTGACAGATGCCCTAGAAGGAATGGTTAACGGAAAGAAAGTTGGATGCAGAAAAAGATGATAGCCAATATTAAAATAAATGGTTTGTACGCGGATACGAAAAGGAAAGCTGAGTTAAGAAAAGAGTGGAGAATGCCGAGTTTGCAGTGAAAGACCTGCTCATGGGCAGAACACTATGAATGAACAGTGATTATCATTAGTGTTGTAACTATGAAATAGCATTGTTATTTTATTCAAATACGAATACGAAAACATCTTCATAATTTATAAATTTTCTTACATTACAAGAAAGGTCCACTTTAACCTCCATATTCAGATAAAGTGGACCCCAGAGTCCTCCTTAGCTTTTAGTCTATTTTTAAGTTTATTTACTCTATTATTTATACAGACAGGCACAGATTAATCTGAAAATATTTGACTGATCATAATTAAAAAGCGTTGATATTTATTTAATGTTTTGAAAAATTATTGTTGATTATAACATTCACACGTCATTCAACTGCAGAAAGCAACGGTCTTTGGGTTTAGTAAAATTACAAGGATATTAAATAAAATGAATTAAGTGAATGGTTTTTGCAGATAGCATCCCAATTGATAAAATATACGTAATCGTGTAAAGTAGTCCCAGGTCCGAGTGGAGGGTCCACATTAACCGAATTCCTTTGTTATGTTTAATTATTTTATACAGCCACCACGTCACATAAAATCAAACCAAACCCGTCAGTATATTAAAACAGCATAGCCTATACATAATTCAATATATTTAGGAGTTTGTTCAACATTTTCAATATTCAATAGCAGAAATAAAGAATTGATTCTTAGCTTGAAAACTTTTAAAGTGGTAATTTTCATAAATATCACAAATAAACTCTTCTTCGCACAAAGAATAAAATAAACTGGCCTTGAACCTGTTCAAGTTGATGAGGGGAAGAAGTTAAAATATTTTCTGTTCGAGGGCAGCACCAATTAGAGAAGATATTAACTGGGTCCACTCAAACAGAAGATTCCACATTACCCGAACTTCCCTGTATCTTTAACTGGAGCTTTCTGAATTTTAGAATTTTAAAATCCACCAACTTAATCCAGATACAACAAAGCCATGGACTGGAATTGTAGTAGGGTTAAATGGAGATAAATTCCAGAAGCTAAGAATTCAAAATTGTTATTACCCATAGTAGCTGCTTTGCTCCAATCCTTGCTAAAAATTATCAAACTGCAGTTGTGTTACTGTATGATCTGACTTATTAAATATTGAGTTGATGATTGCATGGGTCGAATATGTCTTGAGTGGTTTGAGGAAAGCTCTATCAAGCGATGATAAATACTGTGTTGTATAACTTGGTAAACATAAGATAATCACACCATTCTCAGCTGCATAATTTAGAATGTTCATATTTGACATGTGTGCATACATGTAGGCATATATACCCGCACGTTCCGCGTGAGGACACGGGTGCTTCCTAGCGGGAGTTTCCTAACAAACTAATTTAGGTACGCTTATTTACCTACAGTTGTCAACGAGAGACATGTGGTTAATATATCGTCTCAATAAGATATCTGGGGGGTAAGTAAGGTATTACTTGGATGGATGAAGGTCTGCTAAATTTTGCACCATAGGCCTTTTTATTCGGGCTTCCTGTTCCATCCTAAAAATACATCGACCTCAAGGAACATAACAAAAAGACCACTGCGGCCGGCTCACATTCGACCTTGTAGAACAATATCAATTGACCGATTTGCAAGACCCCATAGTTACTTCACCAATGGAAAATAATACAAATCCTAATGAAAGTAAAGAGAATTGTGCCCATCTTAGAATAAGATACACCTTTCCTATCTCTTTCCCAGAAACTAAATTATTTTAAAACCCTCCATAAATATCATTAACATAATATAGCTAGTTTCCTCATTCATTGTTATCTGAGATCCAGGAGGCATCCTTTATTCAAATCGGACATATTCCTTTTACCAATATAAACGCAGAAAGGTGGAAGAACTTCCTTCTATATTGCAAAAGCAAATCACTGAAATACGTTTCCATTTTTCGACAGATGATAAAGAGGTGTACAACTTATGACCAGCTGGTTAGATTAGTTTTTATTTTATATACCTACTCAGTTATTAAAAGTATTTTCTGAAATAAGTTTTTCAAAATGTCAACTATCTGTTGTTTACAAATTCACATACAAAAGTGCAAAATTTGCTACAGCAGCTGTGAAAATAATAATAATAATAATAATAATAATAATAATAATAATAATAATAATAATAATAATAATAATATAATAATAATAACAGTAATAATAACAACAACAATAATAATAATAATAATAACAGTAATAATAATAATATAAACACAACAAACTAAATTATTTCCTCAAATATTTTATGTATTGAATGTGGTTCTATAAACATTCCGATTCTCGTATAGGGATTTAAAATTTGTACTGTTATTAGCATTATATGAGGATAATATTTTAATTGGGAGGAATTTACACCAATCATCAGGTGAAGATTCCTCGTAAGAATATATCGAAAGTACTTCGTAGAAAATATCGCAGCTCGGATCATGAGACAGGCATTCCATGTGGTTTATATTAAATAATTCTACATAAAAAGTCGCTTATCAAGGAAGTGATGGATATAACAATTATAAGAAAACATCTCACCGCTATGTTTAAACAGATATTTAACGATTTCTCAGATTTGAATCAATAATTCTCGAACATTTTATGCTTATGAACTGTATCACTCTACTGGACACTTATCAGAAGTAATGCCACGAGTGATTTCCAAATTATCGATAAATTCACGACACACGAAGTGAGGAATAAAATTAAGCTGTTTACTCACAAATCATTATTTAACTATAGTTATTTTAAAATATTTATATGTTTAATGTAAACGGCGATGTTTGAAAACAAATGAGAAACGATAGGTACGCTTTATCTGCTTCTTTTGTTTATCTCTGCTACCAGATCATACTATTTATTGCCGAAGGAACGCAATATTGTAAGAATGCTCTCTAGTGGAGAAAAAATGAAACACATCAAACTGTATATTAATTCATTTCTGATGTCGTATGATGTAAATATGACAATTATATATTTTTTGGATTATTACCTGGGAAAAAATACATTTAAGAAAGTGCAAACAGTGGTTTCTTTTTTTGGTGGTATAATCAATTGCTACAAATGTTTTTATATTAACTCCCGCATGCGGCATGTGTTGGCATTCATGCACTATATATACAATCTGGTAGCCGTTTTTCTCACAGGCTAAGTCACTGCAAAATAATGGTCAGACCTGTTCAGAATATTAAAAAGGAGGAGCTTTCTTTAATATGGTAATTATAACACTGATAAATATTTCGTGAAATACGACTCTGATTGGTTGTAAAACCATTGAAACGTGATTGGTCATTGACTCCCATTTGGGGCATGAGTTAAATAGTCATTACCACGTAATGGAAGATGAATGAAATATAGACATCAATACTTTTAAGTTTGTTCGGTTCAATTCTGAAACAGGTTGTAATAGCTAACACAATATAATAAAAGCTGTATAATATAACTATGTATATAAGCCGGAACATATACTATATACCCTATAGGCTATATGTCGCACCCCGGCAAGAATAATATCACAACTCAAACTCGTTTTCCAGCAAAAAGAATGTTCACTTACATCACAGTTCAAATAAATTAGGAATATCTTTATGTGCAAATTTTATCTTGATTAGTTAGGAATTGAGTTACTGATTTATTTTATACAGTTTGAACAAATTGTGTTGTTTTGAATTGGGGATTTACTCAAATTCGTCAATTTCTTAGTTGTGACGTTATTCTTGGCAGGATGCGATATAGGCCTATATATAGCCTATGACATGAAAAGAAAAATAAACGTCTGAACCGGGATTTGAACTCAGATCTCTGAATTGATACTTGGTGTGCTACCACTTACGCTCTTCAGACATCCTAGCACAAACATTTATTTTTTCCTTTATACACATTCTCTATCACGAAAGGCAGCGGGAACTCTGTCTCACTGCCCTCTAGTGGCTACTGTATAACAAGTAAGCAAATTAAAGATAATTTTTACTTTATAGCAGTGACGCTTCTTTATTTTGATATAGCCTATATAAAAGAGTATTTAAAGAAGCTTTCGTGACATTAACACATCGGATAAAGTATGTTACAAAATGTTGAGTTAGATTATACTACTTTGCACTCAGAGAGCCATCCATGATACTTCGGAACTATCACTTTCGCAATACTTATCTTTTCAGCACGGAATACAACTTTTTTTTATTTTTATTGGTTTTAGTTTAGGCTATATTACTGCCATCACTATCCCGAGACATATTCACTATCAGAGATTCGGAGGAAACTGAAACATGTAAAGAAAAAGTTTGAAAAAGATCTTACACATGATCGTTATTTTTATTACTCTCCTAGTGACCTAAATGTGTCGAAAACATAGTCTAAGAATTTCATAGAGCTGTCACCATACTAATAAATCGTTTAAAGCGAGTTTAGTATTAACAGATGTTCTGAAAAATACTTGTTTACTAGATAGGCCTAATGCTACGTATGAAAGACATTTTATATGTAATAAAATGTATATGCCTACTCGGAGAAATCTAATTCTTAAGACAAAAAATCACTCGATGTGAGCATTAATAAATAAATTAATCGACATATTAAATTATGTGGGAGTGCATTTGGGAGAAACAACTTTATATGACATACGTAAAAAATAAATGGCAATGTACCTGAAACGGAAAATTTTCAATCAAAGTATTCTACCGGTTTTTGGCAGCTCAGAGACTTGGACGTTGATAAAATGACTAATCAGATTTTAAACGTTTGCAATCTACCTATCAAAGCATCATAAGCCGTACATATGCTAGGAAATACTAGCAAAGATAGGAAGAAAACCCAAGAAAATGAAAAGAGAGTCATATGTTACCTTAAAAATAAAGATATTGGAGTGTTCGGGTTCCGGATATATTTTCAGAAGAAATAATTTTATTGTAATAGTACAAATAACAATTGGTGTATCAAAATAAACCTTGACTGGATATCTCTAGACAAGAAGCGACCAAGAAAACATTCTCATACGAGAGTAGGACGTTATCAAGTAGCAATACGAGGAAAATATTTGTTAAACATAGGTCTAATTGATTGTGGAGAAATGTTGTCGAGACCTTCATTCTGCTGTGGGTTGATAACGTAGCTGATAATAATTGTGCACATAAGTAAATAATACATATTCATAATCATCATCATCATCATCATCATCATCTTAAGGCGCAACAACTTCAAACGTGAAAGTTTTGGCCTTCTCAACAATCCTCCTCCATGCCAATCTGTCTCATGCCTTATTCAAATTAGTCACTTTCATTTTCTTTAGATCGTTCATTGTGTCATCCTCCCATCCGACCTTCGGTCTTCCAACGGCCTTGCCTCTTATAGGTGTCCATTTGTGGAGTTTTTTGACCAGTCTCTGATCATCCATTCTTATCAAATGTCCAAGTCAACCAATTCTGAGAGATCTTATGTGGTTTACTATATTCTGATTTTTAATTAGTTTAGTTCGTTATTTGTTTTGATTCTCCAACAGTTATCAGTTCCTCTATTTGGTCCAAATATTCTTCTTAAAAATTTTCTTTCAAAAATTAATAATTTCTGTTTTATTGTTTCTTTTAGGACCCAAATTTCACAAGCATATGTAACTACTGGTCAAATGAGTGTTTTGTGTAACTTTATTTTTGCAGTTTTTGATATTAATTTGCTTTTAAATAAGGTTCTATTTGCAAAATAAGCTTTATACCCATTTACCAATCTTTCCTTAATTTCCTCTTCTAATGCATAATGTCCATTTACTTTGGTACCTAGGTATTTAAATTATTCTACTGTGTTAATTTGCATGTCAACTACATATTAGGACATTTAATTCATATTTTTGTTATTTTATTCATGAAACTAAGAAAAGTATAATTTGTAAAAAAAAACGAATTTATTATTACTATTTACTCACAAGGAAACTGTCAACCACTGCATGCCAAATCCTACCTTGAAATTTATCCCAGAGTTGCATTGTGATGTACTAAGGCAGTGTCCAAAAAATTATCTACCGTTTTAACTGGAAGGCACAGAAATCAAGCCAGAGTTCAGCAATGGCAGACCACTGTATGGAGCAGATGAACTCCCAGAGTAAGAGTAAGAACGGAATGGAGTGAGGGATCACGCAGCACGGAAGACAGGTAGTGAGGGTTATCCAATCTAACAATGCTACCATATAGTTTAAATGAGAGTTTTGGCGTTAGAGCAGGGGTCACCAATCAGATTTCATGGAGGTGCATTTTCAAATTAGTAAATTAAGTCGAGGTCTGGAACAACTATTCATTAAACATACTAAGCTTTTATTAAGCAATTAATATTATGAGAAATTATTAAAATTATGTTATGGGTATGAATTGCACAAATTAAACAAAACTACCATGTAATACTAAAAGGATACAGCACACTAGTACACAGTTATTAATTCTAATAACTATTAATAAGTTTATGATAAACTGTTTAACCATACATCATTCAGTGTGAATAGTGACATGTTTTAGAAGTAGCAATCTGTCTCAAGTCTGGATCTAGATTTGTACAATCTGTTTTCAGCAAATCACTTAAGTGTTCGTTAGTAAATCGTGGCCTACATTTGTTCTTGATAAAGTACATTTTCGAAAATGCTGATTTACAAGTATATGTTTCATTCGAC
Organism: Diploptera punctata; assembly: GCA_030220185.1. Lineage (NCBI taxonomy): Eukaryota > Metazoa > Arthropoda > Insecta > Blattodea > Blaberidae > Diploptera > Diploptera punctata. The sequence continues at coordinate 965,550 of JASPKZ010001621.1, forward strand.
ATTTAACCGGGTTTTAAAATTTGTATTCATTCGATATTTAATCGGTCCGGAAACCAAAGCCCCAGGGTCCGGATCCGGACCGCGGTCCGCCAATTAGTTACCCCTGCGTTAGAGTTTAGTGTCTTGTAGTAAAAATGGCTGATAATATTTTGGACGCGGTCTTGGTATAACGTTTTTCTGAAGAAAAAATCAAGGTATGTTTTGGTATGCAATAGTTGAGTTACACACTGATTTTATTTCATGCTGAGTAGTGTAATTGGTTAAGGCAATACACTAAAGATCGGAATGTTCGAGTCCCAATGGGTTTAGGATTTTAGACTGGTCTGAATTGTCTGTCGCTACCATGGCCCTGGAGTCAATTCAGCCTCTTACGGGAATGAGTACTAGTCATATGTTTTGCATGCAAATGCAGCTATAACGCGGCTGGAAATATCGTGTCCATTGTATAGGAAGGTAGCAACCCTAACCTCTTACTACCCTAATGGCTTCCTAAGGCATATAGAGAGTTCACCTTATCCCTCACTTTACATTTTACTATTTCTCATTTCCGAACTTTACAATATGTCCGGAAAATGATATATTGTAATACCATGTATTGTAATATTCATACAAACGGACACAATATTCAGCAAATTATTAAAAAAAAGGGCAAAGTTAATCAGTCGTAATTACGTTACAAGTGAATAAGCTAGGGTAACCAATTAAATTACATGGACAAAAATTAGTTATTTTCATCAGTAGGTATATATATATATTTTTTATCTTTAGACCTTTAAGCTATCTAAAAATAAATTAATTTACATTACAAGAAAGTATTGAAGACTATTTAACTCATACCCCAAATGGAAGTCAATGACCAATCACATTTCAATGATTTTTTATTTACAACCAATCACAGTCGTGTTTCGCCTAAAATTTACCAACTAAAGTTTATCATAATAAAGAAAGCACCTCCGTTGTAACACACTGAATAGGTCATAGCATTATATTGCAGTGACTGACCCTCGAAGAAATACGGCTACCAGATTGTATATATAGTGCATGAATGTCAGCAGAAAGCGCATGTGATAGATAATATAATAATTTTATTGCAGCCAAATAGCCAGGATGAAAATAGAATACATTTTAAATTTTCATATTTGCATATTCACACATTGTTTTTGTTCTTTTTGTGCTTAGCTCAATGTGATATCGGTCACACGATTTTTCGCATAGCGTACATTGACAGTCTTTATTTGCTTCATGAAATTTTGTGTTGTTGCATATCAGGTGGTGGAATCCATGGACTGCCAACCTAGTGATGACGTGTCTCATTTCGAAATTTTCTTTTGTCCACGCACGGTCCACCATTGCCCCGGTGCTGTAGAATTCTGGATGTATTTCTTCTCTTTTTCTGTTCAATAAAAACATTTGTAACAATTGATTATACCACAAAAAAAACTACTGTTTGCATTTTCTTAAACGAATTATTTTCCTGGGAATGAGGTTGCAAAAAAATATAATTCACATATTTACATCGTAGGACATCAGAAATTAATTAATACCTATAACGTTGGTTACTCGTATAAATTTCTCCACTAGGTGCATTCTTACAACATTGCGATCCTTTGACAATCAATAATATTACGATCTGGTTGCAGTGATAAACAAAAGAAGGAAATGAAACGCACCAATCGTTTCTCATTTGTTTTCAAACATCGCCGTTTACATTAAATATATAAATATTTAAAAATAACTATAGTTAAATAATTATTTGTGAGTAAACAGTTTAATTTTATTCGTTAAATAGTCCTAACAAATGCCACTCTTGATTTCCAAATTTTCTAGATAAATTCACTCCTCATGTCGCGAGTCGTGAATTTATCGATAATTTGGAAATCACTCGTGGCATTACTTATGATAATTTTCAATTTGCATTTCGTTTCGTCAATTAGCAGCAGGTCTACTGATCTGTATGGTACTATGATTTAATCATCCATCATTATTTATTGTTAAAAGTAATGTAGCAAATGGCTAACTATATTTATGCGAGTTTACACAATTATACACATTTTCTTAGGACATGGGCCTACGAATATTTTGGATATTTCACTTTTATTCGTATTTTTATATTTAAATTATCCTAATAACCTGAACATTTTATAAGGGCCAGTTGGTATCAGTTATTGAATAGTTGCGTTTATGTTAATATTTAAGTCCTACTTATTCAAAATAATGGAATTCGACATAATATGAAATAAAATTATGTACGTTACAAGAATTGGAAGTGTTTTAGGAAATCGTTTTGAAATTATGACCTTAGCTGCGCTTCGTCTCAACACACACGAAATAAAAAAAACTTTCTATCCTTGTAACAAAAATAATTGTATCCATCGATAATGCAAATTTCGTGTTTATTTCACAACAACAACGTGTATAAATATAGTTTATAACTTTACATACAAAGTAATATGGATTTTGTCCTCTATCAATTTATCAGCGTGCAGTTACTTGTCAAAATAGACCTCAAAAACTACGGTAGCTTTTATAATCGAAATCGGTTAAATGTCTATTTTAAGTAGAGTGGATGTAAATTTTATTATAATGCCATCGAAAAGTTTAAATGTTAGGAAATAAATAACCTTTTGTTGGGAAATGTATTTATTTAAGATAATGAAAACTAATTTTTAGATATATTACATATTTCGTATTATAATGTTTATACTGTGGAATGACATTAATATGTTCATATTTTCATAAACAAGTATGTTTCACATAGATCCTGAAATTAGCGGCGTCGAACGGTAGCGGCCTTTAAAGAACACAATTAAAAATATTCTATATCCATCCATAGTAATTCTGACCGAGAGCAGGTCTTTCACTGCAATCGTAGCATTTCCATGCTATGCTTTGCAGCTTTACTAGGGAATTATAGGTGTGATAGCTTCCCGTTGCTTTCCACACCGATGAAGGATGATGATGATAATGATAAGAATGATGATGATGGCCGGATGATTTTCGGGGACCGTTGGGCCCTAAGCTTCCTGACATTTGTCTTACAGGTGAGGAAAAAACCCGAAAAAACCTCACCCAGGAGCCTGTCTCGACCGGGAATCGAACCCGGGCCCGATGCGTGACAAGGCAGCACGCTACCTCGAGACCACAGCGGTGGACATATTCTATATAATGTTAATAATTTAGGGCCTAGCTCATTCGATTTTCATTATTGTTTTATTTAGTTTTATAGGCCTATATTCATCCCATGCCGTAGCCGAGTGGTTAAGGCAAGATGCCTTGGCGCAGAGCTACGGGACTTGCACTGGTTCGAGTCATCATGTGATTAACACATGTGAACGTGAGGCCAGTAGCTGGCTGGTAGGCCAAGGGCCTTCTAGGCCTGTCGCGCTTGGAGTTTTTTATATCCTGTCTTCATTTTTATTGGTATTTTTCTCTAAACTATCTAAAATTTCAATAACCAATTAGTTCACTGGCACTCGATCTAGGAGGTTCATGGCCGCGCTGATGTAAGCTCTTCATACGTCCCTATCCTGAACTAATGTTTTTTAGTCATTCCTTGTTTAATTTACCCCATTCGATTCATAGTTCATATCATTCTCTCACCTTATTCTTAGCCAACCTACTGGACACATTCTCTCTGATATTCTACAAGAAGATTACATACCCCTCTTTCATTCCCCATTCGTGCCTCTTGTCCTGCCCATTGCAGTATATTACTCCTGGAATAACTACCCATCCGGATAGGTCAAAAGTGATATGCCAGACTAAAGAGGTAAGTTGGTCGAAAGAATGATGATCTTTCACCGTAAAAATAAAACCATCAAACAATGCGGACATGGATTCTACTAAAATTACCCCTGTTATAGCCTATATCTTGACTAATTTTATTATTTAGTATTAGGATTATTGTAGTCTAAATATTGCCATTGTTCATTAAAATTAATTAATAATAATTTAATTCTGTATAGAGCTGCACATTAGTCTGTACTGTAAACTTTTAATTTTTACTGATCAAGTAGAAGATAACTAACTCTGCCTGTGTAGCTCGATATACGTAAACGCTTTTATTATTATTATTATTATTATTATTATTATTATTATATTATTATTATTATTATTATATTATTATTATTATCATTATTATTATCATTATTATTATTATTATTATTATTATTATTATTATTATTATTATTATTATTATTATTATTATTATTATTATAAACTTTCATGTCAGAATTTCTTTAGTTTTAGCAAATATCGAAGATTTTGCTATCGAAGTTGAAATCACGAAAATTTTTATTTTTTTTAAATTCCTCAACCGCTACTAACTAACTAACTCACTGGAATTATCAAACCCGTAGGTTCATGCCAGGGCGGACATAAGCTCTCCATACATCCTCCATCCAATCATCCTCCGTATAATCTACTTTCCTCAAATTATGGTTAATGTTATTCTCCCACCTCATTGTTGGTCTATGAATTGGGCGTTTTCTTTCTCGTTTTCCTACAAGAAGTTTTCATGCGCCTCTTTTATTTGCCCATTAGTGCCACATGTCCTGCCTATCACAGCCTACGACTCTTATTATATCTGGGATCCTATAAGGGTAATGTAGCTTACTGTTAAGTAGAATTCTCCATTCGCCTTTCTGTTCATCTCTCTTTGGTCGTAACATTCTCCTACGAAATTTATACTCAAATCCTCGTATTTTTTTCTCCTCCCTTAAAGTAAGGGTACATGTTTCGCATCCACATAATATAACTGGGAGAATAACAGTTTAATATATTTTCCGTTTAATGTTTTTTGAGGAAAGTTGGGACAACAAGAGTCCTTATAACGCATAAAATAATTTATTTCCAGAATTGAACCTTTGTTTAATTTCTCTTTGTATCTCGTTCCCATTTGTTATTATTGTTCCTAGGTAGGAAGCCAGATGTAATAAGAACAGTTAAGTCTTGTAGACTACGATGGGCAAGACATATGACACGTATGGATGATGAAAGAGGTGCATGGAAGCTTCTTGTAGGAAAACCAGAGGGAAAATGCCCAGTTGGTAGACCAAGAATGAGGTGGGAGAATAACATTTCCCAAGATTTGAGGGATGATTGGAAAATATTAGCTCAGGATAGGGACGTATGGAGAACTTATGTCCGCGCGGCCATGAACCTACGGGTTCAATAGAGCCAGTGAGTTAGTTAGTTAGGTATTTGAATTCAGCCACTTCTTCAAAATTTTCCTCATTTATTAACTGTTCATTTCTACTATGTAGGCCTAATGTAATTCTATGTGTAACCATATATATTCATTTTCACGCCCAATTTCTTAGTGTTAGGCCTACTCAATAGAATGTGCATGTTGGCTCTTAGTATTCCTCGCAATCGCCTAATAATACATCATCAGCATAATTTAAAAGCTTATTAATATCATTGAGTTGAATGCCTTCTTCGTCCTCTAAAGATTTGAATATGTGCTCTAGTACAAAATTGAATAGTAGAGGAGATAGTGCATCTACCTGGTTTCACCCATTGTGGATTTCAAAAGTATTTGAAAACAGTGCACCCTACTGTTTGCGCCATATAGACACATTCGAATAAGTTTAACTTTTTTGGTAGAGGCACTTCGGGCAATTTGAACTCCTGTTTTGAATTTGTTGTTTTTATTCTTTTAATTAAGGGATTTGAATTTTGTTTAATTACAGTGATTATCATTAGTGTTGTAGCTATGAAATATCATTGTTATTTATTCAAATATGGAAACATCTACATAACTTACAAACTTTTTACATTACAAGAAAGGTCAACTTTAACCTCCATATTCGGATAAAGTGGACCCTAGAGTCCACCTTAGCTTTTAGTCTATTTTTAAATTTATTTACTCTATTGATTTATTTAGACAGGCACAGATTGATCTGAAAATGTTTTATGACTGATAATTAAAAAAGCGTTGATATTTAAGGTTTTGAAAAATTATTGTTGATTATAACATTCACACGTCATTCAACTGCAGAAAGCGACGGTCTTTGGGTTTAGTGAAATTACAAGGATATCAAATAAAATTAATTAAGTGAATGGTTTATACAGATAGCATCCTCATTGATAAAATATACGTATTCGTGCAAAGTGGACCCACATCCTCGTTGAGGGTCCACATTAACCGAATTCCTATGTTATGTTTAATTATTTTTAACGGCTACCATGTCACATAATATTAAACCAAACACGCCAGTATATTAAAACAGCATATGCATAATATAATATATTTAGGAGTTTTTTTTTCTTCAAAATTTGTAATATTCAATAGCAGAAATTAAGAATTGATTCTTAGCTTGAAAAATGTTTTAAATGGTTATTATCATAAATATCACAAATAAACCTTTCTTCCCACAAAGAAAAAATAAACTGGCCTTGAACCCGTCAAAGTTCATGAGGGGAAGAAGTTAAAATATTTTCTGTCGAGGGCAGCACCAATTAAAGAAGATATCAACAGGGTCCACTCAAACAGAAGGGTCCATATTACCCGAACTTTCCTATATTACCCTTGCTACTTACTAGACATAAAAATGACAATGCGGTAGAAATTTTTATATTTATTTTCGGAACCAAAGTCAGCATACAACAATTAATTAAAAAAATAAAATCGAATTCGTTAACCAGCAAAATGGAACCATTAAGAATACGTGTTAAACTAAAACGAAAAATTTTAAAATCACTCTAGTGCCAATAATTTTTTTGCAGCGATACAAGATATGTGCTATTGAAATAAAACGAGGATGGTATATATTCTCCGAAAATCTTAGAAATCAAACCGTTAATAATGGGGATTTACCTAAAAGCTGAGATATAAAAATCGCTCTAGCGGCCGCCATTTTATGCAACAATATTCGGCATGTAACATTTGAATAAGAAAACTAGGGTAGTTTGTTGATCAGTAGGCCTAAATTCAGATAATGTAGGGTAGGGGTTAACCTGAAAACTGAAATTGCTATGGGAACATTTTCAACGCTTTAGCGCAGCATTTTTTGTTTTGTTTTCTAGCAATTATTTAATTATATCATAAGTAATGTCACGAGTGATTTCGAAATCGTGACTCGTGAATTGATCCAGAGGATTTGGAAATCAAGAGTGGCATTTGTTAGGACTATTTAATGAATAAAATTAAGCTGTTTACTCAAAAGTCACTATTTAAATATAGTTACCGGTATTTTAAAATATTTATATAATTAATTTAAACGGCGATGCTTGAAAAAAATCAGAAATGTGTGGTTACGTTTCATTTGTTATTCACCGTAACCTGATCATATTAGGCCTACTTATTGCAATATTGTAAGAATGCACCCTAATGGAGAAAAAAAAATGAAACACATCAAACTGTATATTGTAACAAACATTATAGGTTATTAATTTATTTTTTGTAATCAACTCAGTAAAATTATTATTTAAAAACACAATTATTGAACACATAATTATCAAATGTGTAGTTCGATGGAATCTGTTCATTATTTGCTATATTCAATATAGGCCTATTTGTTGGAGAGTCAGTCACTGCAAAATAATGCTCAGACCTGTTCAGAATATTAAAAAGGAGAAGCTTTATTTATCACAAAAGCAGGAGTTGGTAGAGAGAATTGGATAAAGAGCGAGGTGAAACATGACTGTAATTGGTTGTAAAACAAAATTCATTGAAACGTGATTGGTCATGACTCCCATTTGGGGCATGAGTTGAATAGTCAAAAGAAAGTCTCTAAAACTCAATATGTAACTTCCCTGCTCTAGTGTTTTACAATAAACTTTACAAATTCGATTTGCTGAGGATTTAGCTCAGTTTACGTTGCGTAGCAGACATTTTATTCTATGACATGGCGAATCCAGTAGTTCTATTAACATTATTTCTAAAATTCATTGTAATCACAATTGAGGTTATGTATTAATTTTTTTAACATATTATTGTAAGTGTCCACCGCTGTGGTCTCGAGGTAGCGTGCTGCCTTTTCACGCAGCGGCCCCGGGTTCGATCCCCGGTCGGAGCAGTTTTTCTGGGTGAGGTTTTTTATCGGGGTTTTCCTCACCTGTAAGACAAATTCCAGGAAACCTTTAAGGCCCAAACGGTCCCCGAAATCATATGGCCATCATCAACATCCTTATCATTTTCATCACCATCATCTTCCTTCACCGGTGTGGAAAGCAACGGGAAGCTACCACACCTATGCTACGATTGCAGTGAAGGACCTGCCTTCGGGCAGAATTACTATGGATGGATTATTGTAAGTAACTTTTTATATATTTTTTATGTAAGTGTTCCTTAATTAAAATGGAGTTTTGTTTAAAACATTCGTTAATTACACTGGTCAACTGATTTATGTCTCATGAGTACCAATAGTTATACTTAATGCAGTTTGTTATCGTGTTTTCAAATATGTATTCGGAATTTCCCATCACCCACAGTTTTTTTATTTCAATTTCAATTAATGGATTTAAATAATTATTTTTTAATGAACGTTTTTCTCGTCATTTGTCCATTGTAAAATTAAAACCAAATGAGCTAACTCAAATGATTTAAGCTATGGAAAAGATATATCAAGGCAAATGGAATCCTAGTATGCTGGCCGATTATTGTTGGACCATCAAGACGGATGTTCCACAGGCGAAATATAACAGAAATCGTAATTTCTTACTTGCTAGGTGAGTCCGAATGTTCGAATATTGTTTAGTTACGGATGTAGAAAATATTAAAGTGTTTGAAATTATAAATGCCTGGCTCTCGGAAACCTTGCATGATGGAGAAAAACCGATATCATATCAGAATTCAGGAGAAAAAATACTATCAGAATCACATATTTTTCTTTCTGAGACAAAAAAAAGTGTCTTTTTTGTTGTTCAGTGTTATTTAAAATCATGTTTCTATAGGCCTACATGATTTTAACCAATTAACAAAGTTTTAAAAAATACATTTTAATTAAGGAAGACTGATAAGAAAAGGTACTTATATTAATATTAAAAAAAATAGTTCTATTAAGTTTGTGGATGTTTACTTATGATCATATTTCAATTTGAGAATATTTTAAATGTCATAGGCCCCTGTAACTTATTGTGATCTAGTTCAAGCTAATTGTTTACGTTGTGTTCATTTACAATCAATATGTTCTGTAGGTTTTCATGTTCAACCTTGCATAAAGTCACAATATGATAGGTGAGGATATTTATGATGACAATGAAACCAGGTTCAAATCAATGGATTATTGCTCTGTATTCTCTCTCGCGCTCTTTCCGATCATTGCGGTGGTCATTTTTTTTTTTTTTTCATTTAAAGGGGAAGGATAGAATACTTGTAATGAAAATTTGGTTTCCAATTTTTTTCTTAAATTAATCTTTACGCTGTACAGGCCTAAGAACCGCTAATTAGCTATATGTCAGTTCATTCAGCTGTTGTCAAATGTATATTTTCACTTATGTGATACATTTACTGTATGTTTGCTATGCATATTAAATTAAAATGCCAGTTGTATTTTTTATTCATTTGCGAATGTAATGAAATATTGAAAAGATAATGTAAATACTCGTACCGAAAATATGAACTACAGTAAGTGCTAAGTAAGTTACATTCTTGATCAACTCAATAACTTATTAAATTTTTATTTTAGTCTGTCCATACATGTGTTACTGTCTTAATATTATTAAATTTGGTGTTACTCTAGATCTGTCAAAATTATTCAATTACCACTTTATTCATCGCTCTTTCTTTTGTCATTTTTGATAAATAATATAATGTTTTAAATTCTAGGGTGTATGCAGGTATAATCTTCAAAAATATCGCTAAATAATATGAACTTAAAAAATATTGAATTTGTTTCACAACACCTCAGTTTTAGCAGATTACATGAGTAACATAAATAAGTTTAAGATATATGATTTTGTTCACAACATATTATTCGGTACTTTTGTTTTTATGTGGGGGCCAATTAAATTAATCGGCGATGCCTCTGACTACAGGATGAATAAATGATCCACATTTTATGCCGATAGAGGAGGAGAGAATATAATATTACATAATTTAACTAAAAGCTTTTTATATGTTTGGTTTATCATTCATTCATGTATAGATTGGACATGGGAGCCTCCTGTAAAAATAAGTATTGGAATATTTTCCGAGGATAAAATAGGTCGGAGCGGAGGGGTATAGCTAATTTTTTCCAGAATCGTGGATCCTTTCATTTACGCTCCCCGTATGTCTTAATTACTTGTTAATTGGGTAGTTAATCACATTTTTTTTCTCGTTTCACCCTCTTTGGGATATGTTGGATCAACCATTTCTCTGCGTATTGTTCCTATCTTAGTGCCAGTATTTCATCCTTTCTGATATTTTTCTCCTCTCTTCTTCCGAGATAATACGTTTGGATTTTTGTGTAGATTTATCTTGGAACCTTATGTTTTCGTCTTGAATAATTAATTTAGCTGTTCGATTGTTTAGAGAATTTTCTGTAATATTTAATTCTACCAGGTCTTATTATAGTTGTTGTTATTATTATTATTATTATTATTATTATTATTATTATTATTATTATTTAATTGCGGATAAGCCCATGTAGGACTACGCAAAGTACTTAGAGGCGTTCCCTTTGAGCCCAATTTTCTTTCATTCTTTTCCTATGAGCTTGTTTTCTCTCATCTGTCGAAATTGTTCCAGTTTTTTCTTCGGTTTGTCCTCTTGGTCAACTTGCCACTTATTCACCTTAATTCTAAATAGCCTATATCTCTGGTTCGGATATCTTCTTTAGTAATTCCTGCTAGTTTTAAGTCCTTTTTGACTTCATCAATCCACTTCATATTATCCACTGTTTTCGTAGAATTCCATTGTCTGTTTTGTAAGCTTATTTGAGTTCATTCGTTTAATATGACCATAAAATTTTAACCTTCGTTTTCTAATATCACTATGAATGTCTGTATATATTTATATTTCCTTTTTACTTCTGAGTTTAAATGTTTCATCTATGACATGTGGACCTAAAACTTTTCTTATAATTTTGCATTCTTTTTTCACTATATTTTCGATATATTTTTTTCTGTTCAAAATTAATGTTTTTGCTCCATAAAGGCACTCTGATTTCATTACAGTGTTATAGTGTCGTAATTTTGTATGTAAAGATATACATTTTTTATTATAAGTGTTGTGAGTAAGCCGAAATGCTGATTCCATTTTTTGGCATCTACATTATTATTATTATTATTAACAACCCCGAGTTTGCGTCTCGCGGGATTAGTGGTTGACGAATAGGAGCAATGGTAGGTTTTTCTCAAGGTTTAGCCTCTTTTCCTCTGAAAAAATCTTCATTCCATCACTTCTTCATACTCATGTCGTCCATTTCGTTTCGTTACATTTAATCTGCTCCTAAGCTTCTTTGATGGTGATGCAGGCCTTGTCAACGGCATCTGTGCATATCACAGACCTTTATTAATAGAGGCTTCAATTCATCTCATGTCATCCCTCCGCCTGTTTTTATTATTATCATCATCATTATTTTATCAAAAAAGTACAGAAATACTTAAATAAATAGGTATTGTGTTCGTTGATTTTGAAAAAAAAAACTTATAATTATGTCCCCAGAAAACGATTATAGCAAACTCTAAGGGAGGCGTCAATTAGTTTAGATATAAAAATAAATTTTAAGTTCCATACTTTTCAATAACAGATGCCAAATTATATTAGAAATCATTTATCACAAACATTTTGTACATCAAATGGGTTATTATAAGGATGTTGTTTATCCCCAAAACTTTTCAAATATATATTGATGTCTGTTAAGAGATTGTCCATGAAATGAAATGTTATGGGAGTACCAATGCATTCATAATATTTTCTACTTCATTTACTTCTTGCGGATGACCAAGTTCTAATAACTCAGAATGTAGAGGATGCTTCATATAGGTCTATGACAAGAATATTGGTTAAATAATATAAAAATGGGGGTTAAATATTAATTTTAAGAAAATTGAATATTTAATATTGAAAACTGAAGATCAAGAAAATCTGGAGATTAAACAAGGAGAAATTCACGAAGTCAATAAATTTAAATAGTTGGGATACATTTTAGAAGCTGATGGAAAAAGCTTAGCCGAAATTAAAAAAAAAAAAAAAAAATAGAGGTAGAAAAATAATTGGTGTGCTGAATTCAATTCTTTGGAGCAAGAATATTGTAAATAACACAAAATAATAATTTATAATTAATTAGTTCAAAGTGTAATATTACCTATCTATAATGTATAATTATAGTATCTATCTATAACCTATGATTATAGATATACAAAATTACACTTTGAACTATTCTATTCTATACTAGTTCTGCCCGAGAGTATTCTTTCACTGCAATCGCTAAGTTTTGCAGCTTTACTAATGAATTGTAGATGTGGTAGCTTCCCGTTGCTTTCCACACCGGTGAAGGATGATGATGATGATGATAATGATAAGGATGATTTTCGGGGATCGTTGGGCCCTAAGCTTCCTGACATTTGTCTTACAGGTGAGGAAAAACCCCGAAAAACCACATCCAGGAGCCTGTCCTGATCTGGAATCGAACCCGGTCCCGCCGCGTGAAAAGGCAGCACGCTACCTCGAGAGCAAAGCGGAGGATACACTTTGAACTAATGAATTATAAATTATTATTGTTGTATTATTTACAATATTCTTGCTCCGAAGGACTGAATTCAGTATAGACTACCAATTATTTATATTTTTTAATAAATTATGTATATATTATTTAGCGACTGGAAGCTTTTGAGATGTGGATATGGAGAAGACTGGAACGTATAAAATGGACAGACAAAGTATGAAATGAAGATGTGCTAGACAGAGTGGGTGAAAGAAGAACAATGCTGGAACTCATAAAGAAGAGGAAAAGAAATTGGATTGGCCACTGGCTAAGAAGAAACTCTCTGCTGAAGGATGCTCTAGAAGGAATGGTCAACGGAAAGAAAGTTAGAGGCAGAAAAATACATCAGATGATAGACAATATTAAAATAAATGGTTTGTATGCAGATACAAAAAGGAAAGCTGAGTCAAGGAAAGAGTGGAGAATGCTGAGTTTGCAGTGAAAGACCTGCTCTTGAGCAGAGCACTATGAATGAATGAATATATTATTTTTACTTGGTTATAGATAGGCCAAATGCAAGTAAATTATTGACTACAGAAATGAGTTTATTAGCGTAGATTGGGAAGAAAATCAAGACTGAATTTAATTAGAAACCAAAAAGTAGAGAGATGATGAAAGTGGATAAGGATATTCTTGAAGTAAGTGAAGAACTAAAATTGAGATGGGTTTGATAAGTTAGGAGAATGGGAGAATACTAAATTCCGAAAATAATTTTGAAATGGAATGCTGAAACAGAATGAGAAGAGCAAAAGCACGGGAATAGTGGATGGAGGGATCAAAAGTAGTATGAATAGAATGAAATTGACGGAATAAGATGCACATTTCTGAAGAATTCTGGAATTTCTGAGGAATAAAACTGGGTCTAAATTAGGTTGAAGGAAACATTACTGTATTGTAGAAAAAAAATCTAATATATAAAAATTAATGTTAGTTAGTTAGTTTGTTTGTTTGTACTTTATGCGCGGCCATGCCGTTGATCCGATTGTGATGGGGTTTTTTGAAAAATGTTCAGGAGATTCCTGGGATGAACATAGGCTATAAGAGAGTTGTGATACTTAACTCCTACACCCTTAAAAATCACCCTTTGTAGTGAAAAATAATCCTTTTTTGACGCTTAAATGGCTTACGCTGCCTAAAGCATAACAAATACACAACAATAATTTATACAGAATTGAATATCTCAAAAACTCTACAAAAAAGCCCGCGACAGCATATGTTTTATCTTTTATGGATAACTCACAAAAAACATTTTTCTCTTTCATTGATGCCAAAAAAAAAAAAGGATAAGTAAATTCCTGGACAAGACAGAACAGGACATTGAGGAGGATAAGTTACAGACAGCAGAAATGCTAGTCGCAGAGCCAAGTGCATTAGAGGTTGAAATGGCGATTGAAAAATTGAAGATGTATAAAGCATCAGGTTCAGATGAGATCCCAGCAGAACTGATAAAATCAGGGGGAGAAAAATTGATGGACAAGATACGCTGCTTGCTTAGTATGATTTGGGAAAAAGAAGCTCTTCCAGATGAATGGAAGGAATCAATTATCGTACCAATTTATAAGAAAGGAGATAAAACTGATTGCAACAACTACAGGGGCATCTCATTACTTTCAACTTCGTACAAAATTCTAACAAATATATTAGTCAGCAGACTTACTCCCTATATTGATGACATTCTAGGAGATCATCAATGTGCATTTAGAAGAAACGGGTCTACAACAGATCAGATTTTTAGTATAAGACAGATTTTAGAAAAGAAATGGGAATATAATGGTACTGTACATCAACTATATGTAGACTTCAAAAAAGCATATGATTCAATTAAGAGGGAGAAGTTATATAGTATCCTGCTGGAGTTCGGAATTCCTAAAAAGTTAGTTAGACTTATACGAATGTGTCTAAATGGCTCAAATAGTAGGGTGCGTGCAGGCAAACAGTTTTCAGACACTTTTGAAATCCAGAATGGATGCACTATCTCCTCTACTATTTAATTTTGTACTAGAGCATGCCATTAAATCTTTAGAGAATGAGGAAGGCTTACAACTCAATGGTATTAATAAGCTGTTAGTTTATGCTGATGATGTAGTACTACTGGCCGATAGCGAGGAGATACTGAAGGCCAACACGCACACACTATTGAGTAACACTAAGAAAATAGGACTGGAAGTAAATATCAGTAAACTAAATATATGGTCACACGTAGAAATTCAGTATATAATGGAAATGGACAGCTAATGACAAATGAGGGAAATTTTGAGGAAGTGGCTGAATTCAAATACCTAGGAACAATAATCACAAATAGGAATGAGATGCACAAAGAAATTAAACATAGGCTCAATTCTGGAAATGCGTGCTATTATGCATTGCAGAGACTCTTGATATCCCAACTCCTTTCAAAAAACGTTAAGCTGAAAATATATAAAACTATTATTCTACCAGTTATATTATATGGGTGCGAAACATGGACTCTTACTTTAAGGGAGGAAAAGGAGATTACGAGTATTTGAGAATAAAGTTCTTAGGAAAATTTTTGGACCAAAGAGAGATGAACAGACAGGTGAATGGAGAAGACTACATAACAATGAACTACATGGTCTTTATAGGAAGCCAGATATAATAAGAACAGTTAAGTCTCGTAGACTGCGATGGGCAGGACATGTTGCACGTATGGGGAATGAAAGACGTGCATGGAAACTTCTTGTAGGAAAGCCAGAAGGAAAACGCCCAGTTGGTAGACCAAGAATGAGGTGGGAGAACAACATTAACTATGATTTGAGGGAAGTAGAATATACAGGGAATGATTGGAAAGTATTGGCTCAGGATAGGGGTGTATGGAGAGCTTATGTCCGCGCGGCCATGAACCTACGGGTTCGATAGTGCCAGTGAGTAAGTAAGTAAGTAAGCAGAGCAGCAGCACTGATAACTCGAAATAACGAATTTTGTCTTTCAGCTCATTTATGCTAAATACATCGGGATACGTAGATTCCCGGGCAATGCCGGGTAATCAGCACGGGGTATCAAAAAATAATAATATAAATTTATAATTATTTTTCCTTTCACTTAATCCACTAAACGTAAACACACATTATCATTTATTTAGGTGTAGCCGGGTATTAGCAAGTTCTTAATAAAAATTGTGAGCAGTGGAAATAATAAACACAATGACGATACTAGATGTGTTCAAACGTGCTAATAATTTTTCACTCATTCTTGTTAATCTGTTGATGGTAAATCAACACACATGATTTTGTCAAGTTATTGAATATCAAGGTGAATGATTGTTTAATTGAAAATATAGCCCACACAAGGAATAATTTTCTTGCAGACATTTCCATGAGAAAAATGACCATATAAATAAAAGGTAGGCCAACTCCAAATATACCGGACATAAACTTAAAAATAATAGAGGACATTTATTAGTCTAAATATGTTTCTAGAACCTACCATAATATTATGGTAGAACATTTTAGGAAATTTAATACTCATATTTATAGACGTAAAATTCAATAACTCTGCCAAAGGAAGCCAACATGTAAGTTCTACAAATATGTCCAATAGCCTGCTCGTAAAGATTGCTAATTCCGTTAAACTATCCAGATCAATGTACCCGGTTTTCGTCCAATTAGCATTTCTGTCTTGGTCGAATAATAAACAGTTCCAACAAAATAACCCGTTTAATTATTTACTGGCAACTAACCATGAATGTTTTCTCATAAGGTGAACAAGTAAAATACCTTTATTTTTTTCTGACCACATGTCACCCCTACACTGGCTTATGTTCATCTACCTATGTGGACGTGAGGCCAGCAGCCAGTTGGTAGGCCAAGGGTCTTCTAGGCCTGTCGCGCTTGGAGATATGTAAGGGATACGTTCCAAGGTTCCAAAATAGAATAAAAAATATCAAAATAAAATCAGTTTAATGAGAGATTTTGAACAATTTCTATTAATTATTATTGTCAGGCTTACATAAGGGCTTAAGGAACTTAGTTTTTTCTCATGTTTGCCGCTCTTAAAAGGTCTTTCAATTCAGCTGTGAATTCAGTGATAGAATTCCTTACTTTGTCTTTGGATTTCTTGATGAATTGTACAGTTGATTCTTAACATCGAAACAGCGTGATATAGATGTAAACTATTCGTCAGCGCGTAAACTGTCAAGCACTTCTGTTTTTACTTTAAGCGGTAATACTACTTTTTTTTCCACTTCGGAACTAATTTGTCTTTCCTTTTGAGAACAAAACAGAAAAGACACGTATTATGCTATCAAAATTATTGCAACGAATGACAAGTTTACAATAAAACACCGATCGTGGCGAGAGCGGCATTTATCAACGGACATAGCGGCACGTGAAATACGACGGCGGTCTTTAACAACGAACTTTAGGCTTATTGACAAAAATGTTTTTTTATTATTTTTATTTTGATATTTATTTGTCCATTTGATTTGAATCATTCTTTGTAATAGTCGCCTTGAGACGAGCCTGCAGTAAAAAAAAAAAAAAATTGCTGATACGTTAATAAACGATACCTAATCATTTTAATATACCGACTGGATCCGCGAATAATGAAAATTCTGGTCGCGAATACAGGAATTGTGTCGCAATTTTTTTACCCGCGAAAAATGAAAACGCGAATAACGGAACCGTAAATAAGGAGTTTTTACTGGAACTTGAACTTTTTCGAGATTGATTACAAATCATCTATAAACCGTAAGTAAAATACGGTATTTATCATAACCATAAGTAATGTCACGAGTGATTTCCAAATTATCGATAAATTCATGATGTCACGAAGTGATGAGTGAATGTATCTAGATAATTTGGAAATCAAGAGTGGCATTTGTTAGGACTATTTAACGAATAAAATTAAGCTGTTTACTCACAAATCATTATTTAAATATAGTTATTTTAAAATATTTATATATTTAATGTAAACGGCGATGTTTGAAAACAAATGAGAAACGTTTGTTATGTTTTATTTGTTCATCACTGCAACCAGATCATATTATTTATTGCCAAATCGGATCGCAATATTGTAAGAATGCACCCTAGTGGAGAAAAAATTAAACACATCAAACTGTTTATAACCAGCATTATAGGTTATTAATTAATTTCTGATGTCCTATGACGTAAATATGTCAACTATATATATATATATTTTTTTTTTTTTGGAAAGTTAATACCTAGGAAATAGTACGTTTAAAAAGTTGCAAACAGTGGTTTATTTTTTATTGTGATAGAGTCAATTGATACAATATTTTTTCTATTACATCTCGCAAGCAGTCTCTGGTTACATTCGTGCACTATATATACAGTCAGTCCACCGCTGTGGTCTCGAGGTAGCATGCTGCCTTGTCACGCAGCGGGCCCGGGTTCGATCCCCGGTCGGGGCAGTTTTTCTGGGTGAGGTTTTTATCGGGGTTTTTCCTCACCTGTAAGACAACTGTCAGGACAACTTTAAGGCCCAAACGGTCCCCGAAATCATATAGCCATCATCATCATCCTTATCATTATCATCCTCATCATCCTTCACCGGTGTGGAAAGCAACGGGAAGCTACCACACCTTCAATTTCCTAGTAAAGCTGCAAGCATAGCATGAGAATGGTATGATTGCTGTGAAGGACCTGTCTTCGGGCAGAATTACTATGGATTGATATACAGTCTGGTAGCCACATGGATTGTAGGATTCTTTCACTCTAATTTATAAATAGCTCTATATTTAACGTATTTCTTAGGGAGTCAGTCACTGCTAAATAATGCTATGACCTATTTAGAATATTAAAAGAAAGGACTTTCTTTAATATGATAAACTTAATTGATAAATATCGGGTGAAACACAACTGTGGTTGGTTGTAAAACAAAATACATTGAAACGTGATTGGTCATTGACTCGCATTTGGGGCATGAGTTAAATAGCCCAGAAAATCTATAGTGAAAACCAAGTGGTCCTATATCAACTGTAGGCCTAAATTTGTGAAGATCTAATGGGCTAAGAGCTTAGGCGTGTGTGATTAAATTTTGAATTCCAGGTAAAGTTGTGTGTTGCTTTAAGTAAATTTACGTTAAATAATTAAATTTGATCATCAATCCAAGAAGTTACTTTTATTAATATTTAATGGTCATTGTTGAAATTCACAGAACGCCAGAAACGATGTGCCAATACCTCCTATTTGTGTTAGGCCAATATAAAAGTAAATGTAGACCTATAGCCTATATTTTGAGTAATGGTCTTGTCACGGAAGTAAAAGTTTTCTCCATGAAATGTAATTGTAAATTGTCTTCAGTGTCTGTTTAGCGTCTTTTATAAATCTAGGCCTATTTTTTCGAATTAAGTATATTATAGAAGAGCAACCCTTTATTATTTTAAATGCATATTTGAGTATTTGATCCATTAGGCTATTATTTTTCAAAATAGCCTTAGTCATGCACCAAAAACCCCTATTCATTTAAGTAATAATTAATACATTTATAATGGCTTAGTCCAATATTGAGTCCTGCCCTCTCCTTTGTTAGGAGTTACTAGACTAAGTTAATTTAGTTAGGCCTACCTTATTTGCCCATAGAGTCCACCGCTATGGTCTCGAGAGCGTGTTGTCTTGTCACACAGTGGGCAGAGGTTCGATTCCCAGTTGAGACTAGTTTCCTGGATAAGATTTGATCCGCACCGTAGCCGAGTGGTTAAGACGAGTTGCCTTGACGGCAGAGCTACGCGATTTGAGCTGGTTCGGGTCTTCAGGGGGAAGAAATTTTCTCATAGAATTTTGGCCAGTGTGGGACCGGTGCCTACCCAGCATCGTGAGGAATTTGGGTAGTTACAATAAGTAGCGGCTTCAGGTTGAGAAAAGCAGCTATAACGGCTTGGGGACTCGACATGCTGGCAACATGCCATTCCTATACTGGCTAGATGATCGTCCACCTCCGTGATTAGCACATATGGATGTGAGGTTAGCAGCCGGCTAGTAGGCTAAAGGCCTACTGGAGTTTTTATTTGCCCATAGATGTCATGAATGGTATGCGGACAACATATCAACTGAACGAGATATCTAGTAGGCAACTAAGGTCCTACTAGGATGTTGAGATCGGTAAATTTTGCTTAGATGCCTTTTTCTTCAATTTTAATGATCTTTTACGAGCTTGTAGATCTTCAGACTCGGACTCACGGCTTAAAGTCCCTCCCGGAGGTCTTGCTCCTTGGATTTTTCCACCCTAAAAAAATTCGATCGACCTGGGCCGGGTTTGAATCCGCGATCCTCGGGACCAGAGACAAGGAGCATAACCACTAGTCCACCGCGGCCGACAATAATTAATATAGGCTAAGTATAATTTAGTGTTAGGCGGCTCCGTGACTCAAGGGATTAGTTGCTCGCCTGTCGCCATTGGGGTCTCGAGTTCGAGACTCGGTCACTCCATGTAGGTTCCGTGGCTTGCGCAGGTTTTTCTCGTGATTACTCCCGTTTTCCCCTGCCAAAGTAAATTTCATAATTTCTTCATACTCATCCATTTCGTTTCGTTCATCCGCTCCTATGACGGTACATCGGTACATCAGGCGTGATCGGCCGGCATCCTTGTCGTTCACTGACCTCTGTAAATAAAAGGGCTTCGTCTCATTTCATCCCTTTACATGACTGAATTGAAATGAGTTCAGGGTATTATAGATTATAATTATAATTCACTGTTAATGTTGCCAAGTAAACATACCAGGCCTGTTTTAAACGCTTTTTAATCGCTTGCTAGGAAATCAGGCGTAACCGAAATATAGCAGATTATGATATATTAATCGGCCGCGGTGGTTTAGTTGTTATGCTCCTTGCTTCCATTTTCGAGGGTTGCGAGTTCATATGCGGCCGGGATCGATGGATTTTTAGGATAGAAAAAATCGAAAGGACTAGTCCTCCGGGACGGACTATAAACCGTGGGTCTCGAGTTTGAAAATTTTCAGGTTCATAAAAGAAACGCAAGCCTGAATAAAAACAGGCTCTGTTCAAAATTTAACGGATCTTCATCCATCAAAATAATAGCTTAGTTGCCTATAGATGTCTCATTGAGGCGATGTGCTAACATCATGTAACTCATTGACATCTGTAGATAAATAGTACTAAGCGTAACTAAATTAGCCAGGTTAAAAAAACTCCCGCTAGGGAGAACTCGTGTCCCCGTGCCATGGGGTATACAGCCTACACATACGTGATAGATAGGGCCTATACAGTATGGTCTATTAACTATAAAAAAAATAGTATTATGAAATGACAAAAACTTTATACGAGCATTTTTAACACATTAAAATAAAAAATTAAATACCGACTTAAAGCAGAAAATTCACTTTACTATTCAGTTCTATAGTCCCGCGCCGTAGCCAAGTCGTTAAGGCAGGAAGCCTTGGTGCAGAGCTACGGGATTTGCGCTGGTTCGAGTCTCCATGGGGGAAGAAATTTTCTCATGGTATCTCGGCCAGTATGAGACCGGTGCCCACCCAGCATCGTGAGGCATTTGGGTAGCCACAATGAGTAGCGGCTCCAGGTTGAGAAAACTAGCTATAACGACTGGGGGACTCGACATGCTGACCACATGTCATCCCTACACTGGCTAGATGATTGACACATGTGGATGTGAGGATGTGAGGTCAGCAGCTGGAAGGTAGGCTAAGGGCCTTCTGGACCTGTCGCGCCATGGAATTATTATTGGGGCACGCCGTAGCGTAGTGGTTAAGGCACTGCACTACAAGTCGGAAGGTCAAGGGTTCGAGTCCCAGTGTGGTCAGGATTTTTAAATTGACCCAAACCTTTTGGCTGCACTATGACCCTGGGATAGACTCAGCCTCTAAAGGAAATGAGCACCAGACACCTATTCTGGGGTAAAGACGGCCGTCACGCAGGGCTAACAATCCAGCTGACATCAAGTGCCGATTGTCCAGAAAAATGGGAGCCCTAACCTCCACTACCCCAAGGGCGTCCTGAGGCCTGAAGCTGGATACCTTTACCTTTTTTTATTCAGTTCTATAGGCCTATCTCCTTCTTCTCGGCCTTTATCTAAGAAATCCAAATAGGCCTAATATTAAGAATTATAAAAGAATAAGATCTTTAGAGGATGAAGAAGGCCTACATACTTACTTACTTACTCACTGGCACTATCGAACCCGTAGGTTCGTGGCCGCGCGGACATAAGCTTTCCATACATCCCTATCCTGAGATAATGCTTTCCAATCATTCCCTGTATAATCTACTTCCAAATCATAGTTAATGTTATTCCCCCACCTCATTCTTGGTCTACCAACTTACAGTGGGGTATTTGACCGATTTAGGCGGCCAAAAGTCGATTTTCTGAAATTTATTCTAGATAGGAAAAAAAATAGCACATATCATAGCTGAAAATCAGCCGATAATACGGTACCCAATTTTCATCAGTCAAGTGTTACATTGAGTCTGTACGATCAATCGAAAATTGACTGTCTCTCATACTGCAAATATTTTTTCTCGGCGCTCTTTGTACAAGCTTATGTTCAACATAGATTATTGCTAATTAGGGATTATATTTTTAAGTGAATAGTTATGGATTGTGATAAACCAGTTAGTATTAACATATTTTAATTGTTTTTATCCTCTTGATATCTATTTTGATTTAGATACAGCTCCTTCAAGTAGGGTATGTTATCGTTATTATCTGAAGCCAATTTTAACAAACTTCAGTATTTTAGTTATACTTCCGGGTATTTCCGGGCACTTTCCTTTAGTGTCATAGAAAGGTTGAAGTATTGGCTTAGCGATTTCTTGAAAATTGGCCGCGGATTCACGCGGTTTTCCATGATATATAGGTTTATTAAAACATTAGTAAAAAATTTATTTTTTTACTAAGTGATTATTTATATTTTAAATTTCTCGATTTTTGTATTAGGGCCATCGGACGTCAATATATTGACTTGAAGAAAGCTGTTTAACATTATGCAGCAGCAAAATTTGCCGAATATTAATGAAAAATTAGACTTATTGGAAAATTACCTTTTACATTATAATAGTTACTCAGACGAACAAATAAAGGAAATAAAACACGAATTTCCACATTTTAAGTCTGAATTGAAAAGAAAATGGAGAGCAGGAAATAGGAAAGAGAATATATTTCTTAAGAAAAATAGTGATTGGCTTGAAGGGATATTCACAATTCCTAAGGTAGTGTGTCGAACAGGACGGCCAACGAAGACATTTAAAGATTTGGGCGAAAGAAGCAAAATAAGGAAAATAGAGGATTTACGTAGCAGTACAGACACGGGTGTCCTGACTTATGCTGCACAAGTGAAATTAGGAACTACGGAAAGAAGAATTGCTTGTAAAGTACTCAAGGAAATAACCAGTTCTCCAAAGCGTGCAGGAAAATATAAGAAAGCATACTCTCTTAGTCTTCAGGAAGACAAAGCACAATAAGCGGCATTAAGAGAATTGGCCGTGTTTGTCGAAACTGGTCTTTCGAGAAGACAATTTGAAATAATAAAAAAAAGTCATTAAAAATATATATCCTTGCTGCAGTGTACTACAAAAGGCATAAACGGATTGCTATCCGGATAAAGAATCTTTTATATTACTGGTACTTGTGCTGCAATTAATTTACAACAATTATTGAATCTTACTGTTATACGATTGCTGACACATTTAGAGGAAGTTGTACAGACTTTAAGTCAAGAAGAAAGTAGCTCATTGGTGTTAATTTGGAAATGGGGCTGTGGTGTATCGCAACAAACTCAATATAAGCAGAAATTTCAGAATGATGCTGACTCAGATGTAAATATTTTTCAGAGTTCTTTTGTACCACTTCAACTAATTTGTAGTACAAATAATGATGAATTGATATGGCAGAATCCAACTCCTCCTTCGCCATATTATTGTTGTCCCATTAGATTAAGATTCGTTAAAGAATCTACTGACATAACTAATAAAGAAATAGGATATGTAAAAAGCTCAACAAATAATCTACAAAACACTAAAGTGACATTAAAAATATATTATTTTCTGTCAAGCACACAGTGATGCTCACCATGGTTGACGCTCAAACAACTTTCATGTGGTGTATCTGGAAGCAGATACAGCTGAATCATCAGATGAAATGGAAGTATCTTCTGATGAAGAACTGTGTCTGTAATAATCACAATCATAATCATCATCAAAGTGATAACGTTTATAAACATTTATGTTAAGTTGCTGATTGGCCTTAACTGCCAGCAAATGGGAAAGTAGAAATTTGGCGGATATCTTACAGTAGGACAAATTGTGCACATAGGCCTAATACTGCAGATTCTGGACATAGACTTAAAGTTCAGTGCTTGTAGTAGGATCTTATTTAGGTATAATTGATTGTAACACTGCTCTTTTTGGGGTGTAGTTTCTTATGTCTGTTCATAGTACTTAATAATTTCATTATATAGTTTAAAAACGAAAAAAAAAATCTTAAAATACAGGTAATTTAATAAGAGGGCACATTTATACTTAACTGAATTGCAAAAATAATTTTGGCCGCCTAAATCGGCAAAATACCCCACTGTGCATCTGGGCGTTTTCCCTCTGGCTTTCCAACAAGAAGCTTCCATGCAAGTCTTTCATTCCTCATACGTGCAACATGTCCTGCTCATCGCAGTCTACGAGACTTAACTGTTCTTATTATATCTGGCTTCCTATAAAGACCATGTAGTTCATTGTTATATAGTCTCTTCCATTCACCTGTTTGTTCATCTCTCTTTGGTCCAAAAATTTTCCTAAGTACTTTAGTCTCAAATACTTGTAATCTCCTTTCCTCCCTTTCTACAACTCAATGGTATTAATTAGCTGTTAGTTTATGCTGATGATGTAGTACTATTGGGCGATAACGAGGAGATACTAAAGGCCAACACGCACACACTACTGAGTAACACTAAGAAATTGGGACTGGAAGTAAATATCAATAAAACTAAGTATATGGTCACACAATTGTTCTATAATAGGGGAGGCTCTATCTTGTATTGGTTTCAGCTGAATGAATATATGATCAGTGGAAGACCTTTTTCAATGTGACATTGAATCTGCGTGTTCCATGATCCATAGAGGTATTAATATAGAAAAATAAATACTATCTTACATAAATGATGTAACAGAATATACTAGATAATATGTAACAATTACAGATATCTTATAAATTAACACAAAACGTTCAGAAAAATCCATTAGGACTACTTGTATTGATGCAGAATTAAAACATTTTATTCCATTTTGAAAGTTTTTAGTCTGCATGAAATATAGGGATACCTGATTACGTTGCATATGTAGGCCTATATATGAAGACCTTATCTGTGTACGTCCAAACTGGAGCTAAAAGAACTGTAAAATAGTATTGATTATGAGCTTGCTGCCATCTTTAAATTGTGTTGGTAGGTAATTGTACTTTTTCTTCCCTTTAGCAGTAGCTTTTTTCATATATGTCGGACTATTGTAGGGCTTCAGCTATATAACTTATGAGTCAGACGACAGCAGCAAGATACTTGACTACAGACTAAACGTCCCTGTTTCAATCTTAGACAAATTATATATCGTTTTTTCTTTACTCAGTAGTGTCCAGTTTGGCAGAGAGGTGTGCTTGATCTTCTTTAAAACGAAGGCAAGAATTTTTCGACCGGAAATAAATTAGACTACCATTCCGTTCTTGTGATATCGACTGAGAATATATAAATTCTTTATATAAATTTAAAATGTTCTTTACTTTAACCATAATATCTGACAGATGCATGGGGCCTTTCGAGACATAACATCACGGCTAAGAATGCAGTGTAGATTTCATGTACGTACAACATTTTATACGCTAAACATAATAATCCATCCATAGTAATACTGCCCGAAGGCAGGTCCTTCATTGCAATCATAGCATTTTCATGCTATGCTTGCAGCTTTACTAGGGAATTGTAGGTGTGGTAGCTTCCCGTTGCTTTCCACACCGGTGAATGATGATGATGATGATAATGATAAGGATGATGACGATGATGATGATGGTCATATGATTTCTGGGACCGTTTGGGCCTTAAAGTTTTCCTGACATTTGTCGAACCCGGGCCCACTGCGTGACAAGGCAGCACGCTACCTCGAGACCACAGCGGTGGACAAACATAATAATAATAATAATAATAATAATAATAATAATAATAATAATAATAATAATAATAATAATTACAAACATGAATGATGTGCAGAAATAAATTGAACGTAGTATCATCTCTGTAAACGTAGGCCCTATGCTATTATTCATTACAGAATCTCTTATAATCTGGCGCACGGGA
This sequence comes from Diploptera punctata, assembly GCA_030220185.1. NCBI lineage: Eukaryota > Metazoa > Arthropoda > Insecta > Blattodea > Blaberidae > Diploptera > Diploptera punctata. Next base: position 991,464 of record JASPKZ010001621.1, read on the forward strand.
ATCGTATTAGTATAAGAGAAAAATGTATGTTTAAATCGTGATGCCTAATTGCTTAAATCGTTAAAGCACTGGTGTACAGTTCCAGATATATTGGGTTCAAATCCCGATTTAGGCATATATTTTTCTTTTCAAATTTAATTTGTCATAAGTTTTATAAAATAAATGGGAATATAATGGCATTGTGCATCAACTATATGTAGACTTCAAAAAGGCTTACAACACAATTAAGAGGGAGAAGTTATATAGTATCCTGCTAGAGTTTGGAATTCCTAAAAAGTTTGTTAGTCTTATTTGAATGTATCTAAATGGCACAAAGAGAGTATGGCACAAAGAGTGTGGTGCGTGTAGGCAAACAGTTTGTGGATATATTTGAAATTCTTATTGGGTTAAAATAAGGTGATGCACCATCTCCTCTTCTATTCAGTTTTATATTAGAACATGCCATAAAATCTTTAGAGGAGGAAGAAGGCATACAACCCAATGGTTTATGTAAGTAAAGTGATCCCACAACAGGCCTCAGGAGGCCCTTGGGGTAGTAGGAGGTTAAGGCTCCCACTTTTTCTAGACAATCGGCACTTTATGTCAGCCGGGTTGTCAACCCTGCGTAACGGCCGCCTTTACCCCCAGAAACAGGCGTCTGGTACTCATTTCCGTTAGAGGCTGAGTCGACCCCAGGGCCATAGTGCCGCCAGAAGGTTTGGGTCAGTTTAAAAATCCTGACCCCAACGGGACTTGAACCCTCGACCTTCCCGCTTGTAGCGCAGTGTCTTAAACACTACGCTACGGCGTGCCCCAATGGTTTATGTTGATGATGTATTATCAGGCGATAGCGAGGAGATACTAAGGGCCAACACGCACATACACTATTGAGTTACACTAATAAATTGGGACTAAAAGTAAACATCAATAAAACTAAATATATGTTCACAGGTTCACACATATAAATACAATATGTTATGGAAATGGACAGTTAATGACAAATGAAGGAAATTTTGAAGAAGTGGTTCAATTAAAATTCCTAGGAACAATAATTACAAATAGGAATGAGATGCACAAAGAAATTAAACATGGGTTCAAATCTGGAAATGCATGCTATTATGCAATACAAGGACTCTTGTCGTCTCAACTTCTCTTAAAACAATTAAACTGAATATATATAAAATTATTAATCTCTCAGAGAAAATATTACGAGTATTTGAAAATAAAGGTTTAGTGGAAACCAGATATAATACGAGTTAAGTCTCGTAAGACTTACGACACGAATGGGGAATGAAAAGGGGGTATGGAAGCTTTTTGTAGGAAAACCATAGGAAAACGGCCAGTTGGTAGACTAAGATTAACCATGATTTGAGATATGTGGAATATACAGAGTATGACTGGAAAACATTAGCTCAGAATAGGGATGTGTCGGGAGCTTACGTCAGCGCTGTCATGAACATATGGGTTAGACAGTCCCAATGAATGTATCTGCCATAAAAGTAGAAAAAAGGAATATTTTGGTAATTTAGGAATAATTTTTGCTGTACGTCCCTATAGGGCCCATATGTCGTGGGGCATGTACTGTATACTCACCCACAAAGGAAGAAGCTAAGTAAGAAAAGAAAGAAAGAAAGAAAGAAAGAAAGAAAGAAAGAAACCTAAAACTTTAATAGAATTTAATTGGTATATTATGGGTGTATTATCACCACAAAATGAATATAATTTCTTAGCAAAATGTCCTACTTAACGAAAGCATTTCTATTAACCCACATGATTTGTGCATTAATTGTTGCATTATAATATTCGTATAACATGTGTAATTCTGATTAATGGAAGATAATGCCAATTGACTTTAATAGAAGACAAATAAGTACCGGTAATTATTATTACAAAATGTTTATGTAACAGATTAAAAATGAGGAATGAAGACAATACTGTAATATGCAGGTCTTTATTGAGCGAATATCATTAATAAAATCTTATATTTAGTCATGATATTCAGTCGCCATCTTTGTTCGTCATTGTTTTTATACGTATTATATACTGTATAATATGCTAAGAATGTAAGTGTTTACAGGGATCATTTTTCTAAAGGTTGGCAGTATTTTATATGGTATTATAACAGAATGCAGGTGAATGGAGAAGACTACTTAACAATTAACTACATGGTCTTTATGGGAAGCCATATATATATATATATATATATATATATATATATATAAGAACAGTTAAGTCTCGTAGACTGCGATGGGCAGGACATGTTGCGCGTATGGGGAATGAAAGACGTGCATGGAAGCTTCTTGTACGAAAGCCAGAGGGAAAACGCCCAGTTGGTAGACCAAGAATGAGGTGGGAGAACAACATTAACTATGATTTGAGGGAAGTAGATTATACAGGGAATGATTGGAAAGCATTAGCTCAGGAAATGGTTGTATGGAGAGCTTATGTCCGCGCGGCCATGAACCTATGGGTTCGATAGTGCCAGTGAGTAAGTGAGTATTATAACAGAATGCATTTGTAGTATCTCTTTTTCTACACGTAACTCTTTTTTTTAATAAAAGGATCCATTTTTAATACATATATAATTTTTTGTTTTTATCCGATCCGATGTAATTCATCTAAACATTTAATCTTATTGACAGATGTCACATTTATATGACTATTTAACTCATGCCACAAATGCTAGTCAATAACCAATCACGTTTCAATGAATGTTGATTTACAACCAATGACAGTCGTGTTTCACCTCGCTCTTTATCGATTTCTATTTATCAGCTCCTGCTTTTGTGATAAAGAAAGCTTCTCCTTTTTTAATGTTCTGAACAGGTCAAAGCATTATTTTTCTCCAACAAATACATTGAATATAGCAAATAATGACAAGATTCCTTGATTTTACTGAGTTGTTTACTAAAGAAATAAATGAATAACCGTAATGTTGATTATGACAGGGATTATGGATTATGATATATAGTTTGATGTGTTTCATTATTTCTCCACATAATATGATCAAGCAGTGAATGAACATAACCTCACATTTCTGATTTGTTTTCAAACATCGCCGTTTACATTAAATATATAAATATTTTAAAATAATTATAGTTAAACAATGATTTGTGAGTAAACAGCTTAATTTTATTCATTAAATAGTCCTAACAAATGCCACTCTTGAGTTCCAAATTCTCTAGATATATTCACTCCTCACTTTGTGAATCGTGAATTTATCGATAATTTGGAAATCACTCGTGGCATTACTTATGAGAAAGCTTCTCCTTCCATACAACGTATTTTATTTTGCTAGTGATATGTAATTTAAATTCTTACTTATTTTCCTTAAGAACAATTATTTTAAATCAGTGACTGAGATAAGATGAAAAATATTCTTATGCTAGATAATCTAGAATTCTTTACAGTAAAACTTTACATAGAATCATTCATAGCATTTAAATGATTTTTTTTAAAGAATCGCGTCCGATTTATTGAAGACCTGACGAGTCAGAAATAATTAAATGTAATTAATATTTAAGTTTAGGGGTTATTTTAATTATGTTATTTTTAGTCTTATCGTCTTACCTCAATATTAATGTTGATTTGTTCTTGGACATGTTTCAAAACAATTCTGTTTTATCGTCAGCTTGTCCACGATAAAACAGAATTGTTTTGAAACATGTCCAAGAACAAATCAACATTAATATTGAGGTAAGATGATCAGACTAAAAATAATATAATTAAATGTAAGCCCATTTAATCAGCATTTAATGAGAAACTCCGGCTATTAATAAGCTGTTAGTAGGCCTATATGCTGATGATAAAGTATTATTGGGCAATAGTGAAGAGATATTAAGGACAAAACTATGGAATTGGGGCTAGAAGTATAAATCAATGAAACTAAGTATATGATCGTATATAAAAATTCATTATGAAATAGTTAATGACAAATTAAGGACATTTTGAAGAAGTTGCTGAATTAAAATACCTAAGAAGAATAATTACAAATAGGAAAGAGGCGTAGAAAGAAATTAAAAATTGGCTCAATTCTGGAAATGCATGCTATTACGTATCAAAGGAATTTTCATCAACCCAACTTCTATCAAAAAGCGTTAAACCAAAATATATAAAACTTTTAATTTCCCAGTTGTTTTATATGTATCCGAAACATTGACTTTTACTTTAAGGGAAGAGAAAATATTACGAGTATTTGAGAGTCAAGTTCTTAGAAACATTTTTGGACTAAACAGAGATGGATAGACAGGCGAATGGAGAAAACTACATAACAGTCACATTATCTGTATAGGAAACCAGATATAATAAGATCAATTAAATCTTGTTGACTGCAATGGCAGGACAATTGGCAAGGATGGGGAATGAAAGAGTGGCATGGAAACTCCTTGTAGGAAAACCACACGGAAAGCACCCATTAGGTAGACCAAGAATGAGGTGGAAAATAACATTAACTATGATTAATTTAATTAAATTATACAAAGGAATCCAACCTCATGGGCTAGTGGTCAGCGTTTCTGACCACTGTTTATGAGGTCCCGGGTTCGATCACCGGTCAAACCATAGGAATTTTTCCTTAAAGGGAATCATTCCTGTGGTTGAGGCATAAAGTATGGGAAGGTTACTGAAACCAACAGTCTGTTAAAAAAAATATGTATTCACTACATTATTAAAAAAAATATGCCACAGCTATTAAGTAATTAAATTGCTTTCCACTGTCAGGCAAATGGGATTTAGGTTAAGTTTAGGTTAAGAACTCTCATGGCGCTTCATTATCATTTATCACCAATCATATCATTGGGGTAACGTAACTCCGCCTTCTAGGCGCCCCAACTTCAGAAGTGGGTTACAATTAAGCCAATGCCAGGAGAAAACACCAGAATGGCATTGAATAAAAAATTATACAAAGGATGATTAGAAAACTTTGGCTCAGAATAGGGATATATGGAGAGCTTGTGTCCACGCGGTCATTAATCTACGGGTTCGATAATGCCAGTGAGTTAGTTACTAGGTATACCGAATGTATTAAACTATTAAACTATAGTATAATGAAAATTAGATGATGATAATGATTGATCCCCGTCACGTCGTTCCACTGTGCAAGATGAGGCGTTCCTAGTGGGATGTTTCTTTAAACCATACTAATTTAGTTATCTTATTTCCCTACTGATGTCGGCGAGGGACATAAAGTTAGTACATCGCCTCGAGATGACATCTAGTAGGAAACTAACTTATTACTCAGATTAAATTTTGCTCAGAGATTTTTTTATTCAGAGTCGAGGAAATTCTGCAGACTCGGGATTCACAGCTTAAAGTCCCTCTCGGAGGACGTGTCTTTTAATTTTTCCAATAATACGATTTTCCACAATATTAAATATAAATTGCGGTTGGGAACACAAATAAGAATAAATTACTTATATTATAAATAATATCGATGTTATTGGTAGGCGAGAAAAATGAGATAACCTGATTTTAACAAAATATTCAGTTTTTATTTCTCAAATTGTAGATTTATTGAGGTAAATTTATATTCAAATATTATAGACTACAGACAACACTACAGTAAATAAATTTACAGTAGACTCCTGAAAGTTACTAGACAAATCATTTCAATTTTGACAACCTAAGCCTCAATCTTAATGCAGGCCTTCCCCGGGTAATCATGTTTAAGTAAGTTTATTTGATAACATTTGATTATTGTCACAAAAAAGAAAAAAGCTGACCATAAACAAATATATTGTTAACAACATTACGTAATTTAGGGCCGCATCCATCCATAGTAATTCTGCCCGAAGGCAGGTCCTTCACTGCAATCATCGCATTTTCATGCTATGCTTGCAGCTTTACTAGGGAATTGTAGGTGTGGTAGCTTCCCGTTTCTTTCCACACCGGTGAAGGTTGACGATGATGATGATAATGATAAGGATGATGGCCATATGATTTCGGGGACCGTTTGGCCCTTAAAGTTTTCCTGACATTTGTCTTACAGGTGAGGAAAAACCCCGATAAAAAACTCACCCAGAAAAACTGCCCCGACCGGGGATCGAACCCGGGCCCGCTGCGTGACAAGGCAGCACGCTACCTCGAGACCACAGCGGTGGACATGGGCCCATATATATCAGCATATTTAAGGTATTAGAAAATCCTGTGCGACATCGTGAAATTATCATGTCATATTTATTAAATCACAAACAAAAATATATTTGCTAATGTATTGTCTATTAACAATATTATTGTGAAGGATAATCTAGAATTGTGAAGCATATCCTAAATTTATTTGAAGTATTAAAATAATGCTTATTGCTACAATTATAGGCTCTTAGAATTTTCCTATTATTTATAATAGTAAATATGTTGTACTCTAGGCCTAAACTTTGCTAATGCAAATTATTTTACATGGACTGATTTCATAAATATAATCTAACAAAGGCTAGCTTCAAGAGCAGCATTCTTTGTTATTTTGACAACATTGCGGAAGTAAAGAGAAAATGAGGCATAAAGTATGGGAAGGTTACTGAAACCAACTGTCTGTTTAAAAAATATGTATTCACTACATTACTAAAAAATGTGATGCCACAGCTATTTTATAATTAAGTAATTAAATTGCTTTCCAGTGTCAGGCAAATGAAACGGTGGAGACAAAAGGAACATCTCGCCTTGAGCCATCGCCGCGACGTGGCCTGGGTATGACGTATTAAACAATGTGGCAACAACGCTTACTGCCAGTTAGTGAGACGATTCGGTCGCTCGCTGCTGTTTTCTCTTTCTACTTGTTGTCACGCTATGAAGTCGGACGAGTCTATTTCATGACGTGAAAGGGAGGTCGGGTATAGCAGCTTGTATGTTGGAACGAAGCAATATTGGGAATGGTACGCCAGGCGGAAAGAGGAGGCATGACGCTTCAGGGGTGTGAGGTTCAGGATGAGCTTGAATGAAGGGAAAAGAAAAAAAGAAAAGAACCCTTCCCCAGTGGATATGATGGAAGAATCCCATTTTCCCCATGTTTTCCTCACACTCTCACTCGTCCTTCTTCGATAGAAACCGCCTAGACCAATTTTTTTCCCTCTCCCACCCTTCAATACCATTTATGGTGCACCCTCGTATTTGTAGTTTCTTTCTCTTTCACACACACATCCCATTACTGATTGTTGTTTCTGTCCCTGTCTCGCTCTCTTTCTATATAACAAAGCCATATTCTGTCATTGTATCTCAAATGCGCGCGCGCGTACACAAGTAGACAGTGATACAAAAGAGATAGAGATAAGAGAATCACAGAGAAGGGAGAGAGAAGAACAAGAAAGAGAGAAAAGTTGCTGTGGTTTACCACAGCATGTGAGTTGTGGCTTTTATTCTCACTTGAAATCGCTTGGAGCAATAAGATATAGTATATTAAGATTTAATATTAATTAATCGTGTTCTCTTTCTTTAGATTACCTGAACTCTAATATTATTCTTTGTAAAATTTATTCTTTTATAAAAATTACTTTGTTCCATTGTTTTGAATCGCAAATTCAAAGAGAAAAATGGAAATTTGAGGTTTCTACGAAGTAAGATCTGGATTTCGATGAGATAACCAAGAAAACTGAACACATAGCAGTATCATTTCTGACAGGCTTTCAATTAAGTTGTTGAAGGCAAGTTGTTATTTTACAAAAAAAAATAGTTTTTGTTTTCTAATTGGAAATTATTTACTTTTATAGGCCTATTATACTGTTTTGACAAAATAATAATACGTAAATCTGCACTGAAAAGTAAGGAGTCATAGCATAAGTTTACTATAATTTGTAGTCAATAAATCCCAACTTTTTTTTCTACATTTAGGATTTTCCAAGGATTGTAGATTGGAATAAGTTATAGTAACTGAGTTCCAAAATACAAAACTTTTTGATTTACGGGGAGAAACCTCAGAAATAGGCTATCCAAGTAAGGAAAGAGATAGGGTGTAACAACAGAAATATATACCCATAGGAATAAACTAAGAAAATAACGATTTAATCAGAGAGAGATGGACAAACAGAGAGAAAGTTTACTTTGATGAATGGATATTAACTGACGTCAGTATTTTAGAGGCCACCAAGAGTAAGAATGTAAGGGTGGCCCATCTCCAAAAAATTGTGAGAGTGATATACGGAGCATAGAGTACGCCGAGAAGAATGGACGGATAGATTAGTTGTGAAATGTTGGCATTCAGCTACACCAATATAATTAACTTTTTGATAAGTAATTGCAGTTTCGTCATTAAAAGATGGCATCGCTTTGAGTACCGTAGATCTATTTATTGCTGCATAGGTCGAAGTAGACTTTATTAGCAATATGCCTGTCATTACCTTCATATGTTTAGAATAACTAATATAAAAAAGACATATAGGCCTACTGAATTGTACATACTATGCTCATGTCTACAGTATCCTATATTGATTCAAAAGGCCTACTGCTTGTTGCTTCTTTTTTAAATTTAGAAAATACATGGATAGATGACACAACCTAAGAACAAATGTATAGAATATCACACTTCAATGGTTTATAATGATGATGATGATAATAATAATAATAAGTCAACAATAACATATTATAACTTACATATTAATAATATACCTAATAATAATAATAATAATAATAATAATAATAATAATAATAATATGGTCCTACGCCGTAGTCGACCGGCTTAAGGCATAGTGCCTTGATGCAGTGCTACGGGACTTGGGCTGATTCGAGTCCCCATGGGAAAAGCTATTTTCTCATGGCATTTCGGCCAGTAGGCCTAATGGAACGAGCGAGCCCATCCAACATCGAGAGGATTTTGGGTAGCTATAAAAGTAGCGGTTACAGATTGAGAAAATCAGCTATAACGGCTGGGGCCCGATATGATGACCACATGTCACCCATACACTGATTGATGATCGTCCACCTCTATGATTAACATATAAATATTAGGCCAGCAGACGGATGATAGACCAAGGGCCATCTAGGTCTGTTTAATAATAATAATAATAATAATAATAATATAATAATAATAATAATAATAATAATAATAATAATAATAATAATTTAAAATTCGTGTTTATTTCATATTAACGGTAGGAATGGACGTTTGCTGTTGTATAATATAAAATAAAAATAAGCTATTGGGGGAAGTCTAGGGTAGGCCTACATATTTTAGTTATTTTAGCTGTTTATTCAGACTGGGCGGGCAGACTGCCTAGAGCACCGCGACCATGAAATAACTTATCTATTGCGCTATCCCAGTATATTATGAATGAATGGAATGAAGTATACTATACGGTGTTATGTGAGTTGTAGGTCGGGTTCCGGGTCCGGCACACCAGGTTCTTCTCTCATTACCCATACCGCCATTTTTGGGTTGGACTCGTGGCCGCGAGGAGGGACTACATCCTCTCGTTGACCCTTCTGCCCTATGTTATTGCTCAGGTTGTGAGTCATGAATCAGCACCCTGATGGGGTGCCACTAGATCCCCACAATCACATATTTTCAATACCTACTTTTCCTAACACGATATAAATATGAAGGCTGATAAGAAATTAATAAATGGATGAGAAATAAAATTACATGAAGGGGAGGAAAGGGAGAATGATAGAGGGATGAACTTCGGAAAATGGGAGAATCCAGAGAAAATCCCGAAAAATCCCGATATAGCACATGGCACTTCACCAATACCCCTCTGGAACCGCTGGGATTCGAACCCAAGAGCCCATTCTGAGTAGCCGTGGCTGATTGTCACGCGTGTACCGAGTTGGCATGTGTCATATTTTATCCTATATATTTTTAGCCCTTGTGAGGGTCCCTTACCAGGGTTATGATGAAGACCTCAACGGCATAGAAGGCGGAGATAATATTTATCGGAACGGCAGAGATGGCGGAGGAGGCAACCCTTACTGAGGTTAAATAGTGGAAGCCACAGTCTTGTGGTTTGAGGAGGGACCTTTGAATGTTAAGGAACCTTCCCTGACAGAAAAAGTAGCCGACCAACTGGCTATAAAGGGCAACCTCCTGTTGTTGCACGCTTGGGTTAGCGCCGCACTGTGAAAAAAAAAAAATTCTCAGCTATGAAAATGTTGATTAATGAAAGTAACCGGACAGGCCTAACGTTAGATTGAGGTGGTTAGGACATGTGGAAAGGATGGGAAATCATAGCGACCAAAATAAAATAGTAAATACCAAACCAGAAGGAAGTCGATCGGTCGGAGACATAGATGGATGGACAACGGATTCAGAATTGTAGGTGGTTGGCAACATCGAGGCTTGAATGGCGAAAACAAGTAGTCGACAAAGCCCTGGTTTTCAATGGACCCTAGCGCCGGAAATGTGGAGCTATTACAGAGAAAAACAAATAGGGCCTAACTTTAGAAGTGAATGGATATCTCAACAGGAAAGCTACTGATGAAAAAATTATCTAAAATACTTCCAATTATGTGGATGCGAAACATAGTCTGTTACTTTAAGAGAGAGAGAGAGAGAGAGAGAGAGAGAGAGAGAGAGAGAGAGAGAGAGAGAGGGGGGGGGAAAAATTACCATTGTTTTAGAATAAAGTGCTAGTGAAAATGTTTGGACCAAAAATAAATGAACAGATAGGTGAATGGAGAAGAGAGGCATGACATGCGATATGAATGGGGATTGAAAAGAGTTAAGACCCTGAATCTCAAATTTCATCAGAAAATATTTTAAAATGCATCTAAGGAGCATTTTTTGGAAAATATTAAAAAAATAGTCTTACAAATCATAATTCTGAAACTATTGTACTTATAAACACCAAACTTCACAGAAACGTTTCTATAAACACATAATCTAATGTAATAAAAATTTGAAAACAATCAGATGAAAACTAAAAAAAAAAATGAAATTCACCAGTCGGTCCCCTTAAACAAGGCTAATTTAATTGCGCTTATTTACATACAGATGGCAACGAGTGACATGTGGTTAGCATATCGCCTCAGTGAGACATCTGGTAGACAAATAATGTAATACTTGGATGGTTAAATTTTGCACAGAAGCTTTTTTTTCAGGCTTGCGGTTATTTTACGAGCCTGAAAATCTTCAGACTCGGGACCCACGACTTAAAGTTCCTCCCGGAGGACTTGTCCTTTGAATTTTTCCATCCTAAAAAATCCATCGACCCCGGCTGGGTTTGAACCCACGCCCCTCGGGACCAGAGGCAAGGAACACAACCATTAATCCATCTTACAAATGTAAATTAAATTAAATTAATTAATTTCGTCACACAATTTTAAATGATTGTAGACCATGAGATACAGAACTAGTACCGGTAATTTTCTAAGTAAAATAGCAGAAATATAAGGACGTAAGCAAAATCTAATACTGATAAATTAATATTAACCGTGCAATTTGAACTAGATAACTCACTGGCACTATCGAATCCAAAGGTTCATGGCCTCGCAGACATAAACTCTCTATACATTCCTCTATTGAACTAATGTTCTCCAATCCTTTTATAATTTACGAACCTCAAATCATGCTTAATGTTACTCTGTCCCCTAATTAATGGCCTACCTACTGGGTGCATTCATCATCATCATCATCATGGTAGGCCGTCGGCCTGTTCCGCTCTCAGAATTCATCTTCCCAGGACATCCCACATCTCTATAGCCTTGAGGTTCGTACAACAATGCTTGTTTTGTTAGCCTAGAAGAGTCCATTCTTAAAATATATTCATGCCATTTTTGTTTATAGTTTTGTATTTTTTCATTTAGATTAAAAATATTGAGTTCTTGCCTAATTGTTTCACTAGGAATGTGGTCTCTTAGAGTGTATCCTGCAACGTATCTTGGGTGCTTTCTCTCTGTTATTTTCCACGCCCGTCTTTCATTCCCCACTCGTATCACATTGCCTGCATATTGCTTATTACATATGGTTTATTACATCTGGTTTCCAATAAATATCATATAACTCACTATATTAATTTAATATTTTATTAAGGCCCTTGTATATTATGATACGAATGTATGTAGTAAAAAAAATTCAGTTGTTTTACTTTAATAAATAATCAGTATCAGACTTTACTTATGTTCCTTTTAAACTTAGATCTTCTTCTTCTTCTTCACTTCACGGGCTAGGCAAAATGCCTGTTCCGCCTCACAGTTGTTCTGTTCATATTTTCACTAGCCTTCCTACATTCCTTGAACCTCTTGGCTTGTAGTTAATTGCTGCTTTTAGTAATCTTATTACGTTCATTCTTTCTACATCTCTAAACCATTTTTTTCTCTATATCCTTAGATTTTATCATTTAATGGATATATATTTAACTCTGTTCTTATATCTTCATTTAAACTTAGATATCGCATATTACTTGTTCATGGGAATCGACCTTCCGAAAGGAGGACACGATAAGAGGATGATGATGACTTGTGTGTGGCAATGTGCAGCAGTTAAAATTTTGTGGCACAATTAATTTACACTCTATGTGACTAAGAATGAAGTATGAGTTATTTCAAGTTATGAACAGAAATCTATAGAATTATGTACTTATTTTTATTATATTCTGTTGTCTAATGGTTAGGTTCTAACATTCCATGTTTCTAGGAACATGTCCCTGTGTTTGAACCTTTGGCACGGATTCCCTGAAATAGTCCCCACCCGGAGAACCAAATGGAGAACTATTTTACCTCCAGAAAAAGATTACCCCAGTGGAACCCATGTCCGCGTTTCTTGACGGTTGTATTTTTACGGCAAATGATCGTCACTCTTTCGACCAAGGTACTTTTATTCGTCTGGCTTATCGCCTTCGACCTGTCCGGAATGGGTAACCCTTTCGGCAGCAATGCTACCGCCGGCATAGCTCTCGAGATCATTTAAGCACGCAAGCCACTCCATCACGATAAGTTCTTAGGAACATTTTTGGGCCAAAAAGAGATGAACAGACAAGTGAATGGAGAAAACTACATAATAGTAGCTACATGATATGTATAGGAAGCCAGATATAATTACAACAGTTAAGTCTCGTAGACTGCTATGGACAGGACTTGTGGCACATATGGGGGATGAAAGAGGTGCATGGAACCTTCTTGTAAGAAAACCAGAGGGAAAACGCCTAGTTGGTAGACCAAGAATGAGGTGGGAGAATAACATTATCCATGATTCGATGGAGTTGTATTATACAGGGGGTGATTGGAAAACATTGGCTCAGGATAGGGAGAGCTTATGTTCGCGCGGCCGTGAATCTACAGGTTCGATAGAGCCAGTGAGTTAGTTAATGGTTAGGTTGATTAATACAATTTTTGGATCGAAATATTTAAAATATTTTAGGTTTTCTGTTACTTTCTTTTTAATTTTAGGAATGAATGAAAGCCATAACAAGGTAAGATACATCGAAAAAAGTTGCAGCAATTTCAAACAATCATAGCTCAGGAACTATTTGAGATATTATTATTGAGTATTTTTTTTGTTAAATTCACTAACTCAGAAAGTTTTTTTTTCTTACCTTAAAATGTTTCCATGTGCGCTCAGTTGGTTGCTCTGCAAACATCCAGCCGATAGTCGATTTCGGCCCAACAGCGCTGTATCATTGCAGGCATGATTGTTGTAACA